>VWZW01005387.1:1323257-1430513 GCA_013397115.1 Edolisoma coerulescens | reverse complement strand
GGGGGGGACGCACGGAGGTTCTGCGCCTGCGCCCTGGGGCGGGCTGTGTCCGGCTGCGCGGGTGCGGGCGCCGCGGGTCGGGGGTCCGGAGGCGCCGCGCTGCAGGTGAGGGTGGGGTCTGGCCGGGCAGCGGGGCCGGCCCTGCGGCCGTGCGCCGCGTCCCGCGGGGGCTGCTCTCTCGGCCCCTCGTTCAGCGGGACCCGTGCGGGGCTGGGGCTGCAGGGCAGGGCAGGGCTGCGGGCGGCTGCTGTCCCAGCAGTTCCTCGCGTGAGACGTCCCCGCAGATGCGGCCCCGCTTGCTGCCCCGGGACACAGAGCGCGCTGCCAGCTGCTGCTGCGGGGATCTGGGAATCGCTGCCCCATCCGCCGTCCCGCAGGTAGTGGAACTCGGTGAAGTTAAGAGCTGTAGGCCTGAAGGTTTGAGTCCGCAGTGCCGATCTCTGTGGCAGTGTAAACGCCACTCTGAAAAGCACTCTTACCTCTGGGAGAGCAGGCTGTCGAGAGTCAGCATCGTTCCTGAAAACCACATGCTGTTCTTTCTGAGCTGCTGGTTGAGTGGGTGGTTGTTTTCTTTCTTCCTTGTAGTTGCATAATGTATGCAAGACAAACCTTAGATAACGTTCATGTTGTCATAACTTACACTTCCACTAGGGAAAAGTTTTAAAATGTGAAACCTCTTCACTTTTGCTTACATACTCCTGTCTTCAAAGTGCATTAAGTATCCTCAAAGTAACGTGTATTGCTCTGCCTGCAACACTTACATTTATTTTCCTGGAGAGTTATGTCCCTGAAGGTTCGAGTTAAAGATATTTCTGTGCTGGTGCAGAAAGTTTGTTTAGTAAAAGTAAATATAGTCAAACTTAATCCCAGCTATTCTTTCTTTTTTTGATTTGGAGCTTTAAATTTTAACTTTGTATGTGTATAATCACAGAGGTAAGATGTTTGAAAGTGCGTGCAGAACACTAACAAGCATAAGAAGAAAAAAAGGCAGGAAAGATGTTCCAGGAGTAGGAGACAGATCTTTTTGTTTATCTGTTGTGGTGTTAGGAAGAATACAGTGTTTTTGTAACAAGTATGTTTGTGCTAAAGATCTTACAATTAATCTATACAGGTTCATTATAGGTGACTGTTAGACTAAGTTCAGCTATAGAATGCAAAAATCTATTTCTGGTAGGCTGAATAACTAAGCTATTATTAAATGTCATCTGCCAGAATTCCAAAGTAGCAGAATTGGTACCACAGTGTTTGTACAGCCTTCCTTTATGCTGATTGTTTCTCCAGAACTGAATGCTAAAGAGAGCCATAGTGTTAGGGGTAATAAAACTAAAGTCTCAACTCTACACATATCTGGGATGGAGTTTAATTTTTTTTTTTTTACTTTAATTTGATTTAGGAACAAATGCTGCTGTCATTACATGATTTCCTTAAAGAAATACCTTCAGGGACAAAGTTAAGGAGTAAGATACTTTCTATCCCTTCCTGTTTATTTTCCTGTGAAAGTCAGGATGCTCTTCCAACAGAAGTAATATATGATCAGCGTAGTATTTGTAGATACTAGTTCCTGTTAAACCCAAGAAAATTAGTTCTATTCTTAGATCAGTTAGGTAAAGATTAATACTGGCCCCTCCTAGCATGACATTTGAAGGTGTGATGTGGCATGTGCAAGCAAGTAGACAGGAAGCAGAATTGCGGTGTGGTTTTTTTATAACCTTAAAGGTATTTTCCATCAACTCTGTGATTCTGTTTGATTTCTTTGGTTTATCTTTAATATTGCTTTAGATGAGATGCTGTTGCTCAGACATTTTGAAAGCATTATTAAGTGAAGGATTTATGAATAGAGGAATTTTGGGGCTTGGTTGCTGGATCCAAGCTTCTGTTTAAAGAATAGTCTTTAGTGATTTGGATCAATTGCTTCATACTTTGTTCTGTGGTTGAAGGAAGACTATCCTGTAGATCCAGTCCATCTCGTAGATGGATCAAGTGCATGTTCACTCAGTGCTTTATCAAAGGCACAGTTAGAAGGCAGCTGAATTAGTTCTAGTTCTGGCAGTTTGCTTCTGGTACTTCCCCTGTCCAGAAGGGTTGTTATAAATTCCTCATAGCAGGTGATTAGTGTTTGTGCAATTATCTGATGGTTCCAGGAATTAGCACGATTGCTGTGTGCCTGTGTTCGGAGCCACTGCCTGTGGATATGCAGAGCATGAATGATGCCTCCAAGGCACAGGGAACACTGAGTTTGAGTAGCTGTTGTGATACAGAAGTGAAGGGCAGCTGACTGGAAGGCTCTTGGTTTGCCTGTAGGGAGGTTTGAAATACCTCTGGGCTATAGTAAAGTGCAATTTCGTGATTGTTGGTTTCAAGGTGTTGTTATTGCTTATACTGAGATATGGTGGACCATCGTGGGATACTGATTTCATGGACTTTTCATAGGCATCCTTTAGCTGTGTAAGGATGCACAGGTTTGCTAGAGCATAAACAACATTGGGAGCCACTGATTTTGATCTACTTACTCTAATCCACTGTTACCTTATTGAAAAAAAATTAATGAATAGGAAAAATCCAGTAATTGGGTCTTTGTTCTTAAAATCTTAAAGGACTTTTCTTGCTGGACTTTTTTAATATTTAGTATATGTTATTTTCTAACAAAGGCTCTGAGTTTCCCTTGAGTAATCTTTACAGTGCTGCTGCCATGCACACATAAAACTGTTGGACAGGTTATTTATTTTAAAAGGAACTACAGTTCCTCAAACCATATACCTTCAAACCTCTTACTTTGATTGATCTATGGGAATAACAATTCTTGGTTTTAATTTTCTTTCATTTCACGTTTTAGTGGAACTGTTGGTCGAAGCTTTAGCCTTTTGCTGAGAGAGGCAGACCTCTGTGGTAAGTTACTGTAACTCGTTTTTGAGAACTAATATTTGTAACAGTGAAGTGTCTCAACATCCCTTGAAACAAGCTGTAAAAAGGATTAGTCTAAAGTATGTGTTCACCTGCATCTTGTTTCTGCAGTAAAGTGCAGGAAGTTTTAGTGAGATAGAAATTTTGCTTTCTTGTGGGTAGTGTTAATTATGTAGTCAATCAGTCAGTGGCTCTACACAGAGAAATTGCAATGCAGAGTACACAATTTAAAATACTATTCACGTTGCATAGTTAATAGATTGTTTTCTGTGAAATAATTTGTATAAAGATACTCTGATAAAGCCTATAAACATATATGCAAGAAACGCGTGTTCCTCTGGTTTGCTGCTGAATGCTTAAAATAATTGAATTTTGAAGTCAGGAGATCTATATTTCTTAATTTTCTTGTTCAAGGCACAATATTTCCTTTCATAGTTTAGCTTACTTGAATCAAAACATCACCTAAAATAATTTTGTGTGAGGAAGATGCTGGGAAGAACCAAGCATTAAAGATGTGCCTAGAGGGCAAACACATCTATACAGGATTAAAAAAAAAAAAATCAGCAGAAGGATATTTAGAAATAACTGTTTCGAAGTAATTTTGTGAACAGGTGTCCTAGAAGTCAAATTAATATTTTCTTTGCAGAGGGTTTTTTTTTAAAAAGTAGAATTCTGAACATGTTCTTTGGCAATGTAACTTAGTGATAGATTTTTATATACGGGAACAACCTGCAAATAATTGCCTGACTTGTTACACCAGTGTGCTACCAATTCAATAGAGTATCATAAAGCTTGTATAAATAGATGATTCATTTCCCATACAGAAAACTATGCTTCCGTTCTCATGTACGCATATACCTCAGATTTCTTAAATATTAGCTTTTATTTTTGAATGATACAATCCCCAGTAAAGTGAGTGGTATGGTCATTAGGGTTTTATCAGCATAATCTTACTTGTTTAGTTCAGAATGCCCTAATTCCTTCCTGCATGCAAAATAGTGAATATGAGAATCATGGAGTCATTTAGGTTGGAAAAGACCTCCAAGATCATCAAGTGCAATCTTTGACCTATCATCATCTTGTGAACTAGACCACAGCACTAAGTGCCACACCCAGTCATTTCTTGAACATCTCTGGTGGTGGTGAGTCCAGCACCTCACTGGGCACTCCATTCCAATGCTTATCAACACTTTCCATGAGGAAATTCTGCTTGATATCCAACTTGAACTTCCCCTGGCACAGCTTGAGGTTATGTACTCTTGTCCTGTCACTTGTTGCTAGGAAGGAGGCCAACCCGCACCTGGCTACACTCTCAGGGAGTTTTACAGAGCAATAAGGTCATCCCTGAGCCTTCTTTTCTCCAGGCTAGAGACCCCCAGCTCCCTCAGCCATTCACCATATGACTTATTCTAAGGCCCTTCACCAGCTCTGCTTCCCTTCTCTGGACGTGCTCCAGCACCTCAATGTCCTTCCTGAATTGAGGGGCCCAGAAGTGGACACAGGATTCAACGTGTGGCCTCATGGGACAATCACTGCCCTTGTCCTGCTGGCCACTCTCATTTTGCTACAAGCCAGGATACCTTTGGGCTTCTTGGCCACCTGGACACACACTGGCTCCTGTTCAGCCACTGTTGACCAGCACTACCAAGTCCTTTTCCTCTGGTCAGATTTTCTGCCAGTCTTTCCCAAGCCTGGAGTGCTGCATGGGGTTATTGTGACCCAAGTGCAGGACCTGGTACTTGGCCTTAGTGAACCTCATACACCTGACCTTGACCCACTGATCCAGCCTGACCCCTCTGCAAAGCCTTCCTACCCTCCAAGATAGAAACAGCTATCACTTGAGAAGTGATAGCTGTATCCATACTATTAGAAGATAAAGCTTACACTCAAGGTTTTGTGTGATTCTTCAAATACAGAACAACTCAAGCTGCCTCTGGTACTTAGCTCGTCAGCACATCAGCTGGACAAGTTCTCCAGCTGTGTTTCCTGTAAACAAACTGAAAAGAGGAGCCAGAATTCAGATTTAGAGGTAGGATTTTTAGAGAAGCTTGGTTTTGGTTTTTGTTTTTTTTCTTTTTTTTTCAAATGCAGCGATGAAATTAGGTTGTGAAACAGTTTTAGCTTTTGTAACCTTGTATGAAATGTCTGTTTCCTGTGAGGTGGTCTGTTTCCTTGAGAACTGAAGGGTTACCTTGAGATTTAAAAAAAATGTGTGTTTATATGCGTGTAGCCCAAGATCACTAGCAATTGTGTTGCTACCAGCCCTAGCAGTGAGAAGAAGCATCCATTTGTCATAATTTCATTGTCAGCTTCTTGCAGCAGACGTGGCATTTTCTGCCTTTTTCAGTCTGGCACACAGTTGACATAAAATGCTCAAGTGTAGCAAGAAGATGGCAAGAAGATTAGCTGATCAGGAGTAGATTTTATCTGCAAATAATATCTGCAAATTTCTTGTGGCCCTTCTGTGTTCATTTGGGCCCTGAGATATATAAAAATTATGGATTTTTGGTCTATTGCCATTGGCAGTTCACAGGAACTAGGAAATGTTCTATGACAGTAAATAATTTCCATCAGAACAGGTTTGAGACTTGTGACTAAAAGCAGTGATGCCAAACCCACTTCATTAATCTTTTTGTCTTCTAGTATTTCTGCTTGTCAGACTGGATGTACCTATAACTGAGAACATGTCATTGTAATGCTCTGGAAGGTTATCTGGGCAAGCCAATACTTTCCTCTTGACATTGCAGCATGGAGAGGATTGCTACAGTCTAGCAGTTCCCAACTGCGCTGTTAGATCATTCTGATAATAGATCTGTTCCTTTCCAGGTAGAATGCCATGTTTGCAGTTTCTCTTGAAAAACAGACAATGACTCAGTTGTTTGATGTGTACCATTTATCTTCACTAGAATCATCACTGGAGTTCAAAGAACATTCTGATCTATAAAACTGCAAGACAAGACTAGTCCTTGCCTTAGATTTTTGCTTTGATAATAACAGCTCAAGCAGAAAGACTTGTCGTATTCTTTGTTGACCTAATCATGCTCTTGAGCAGCCTAGACATGGCAGAGGATCACTTGTGACTGTACATCACTGCAGGTCAGATGTACATTATATACAATAATTTTTAGTATTTTCCTGTCCAGATTTTTTTTTAAGCCTGATATGCTCCTGCAATCATAAAAGCTATTTCAATAAAAAGGACAACCGAGCTATCACCCGCCTATCACACATTCTGGTGTGCTTTGCCTCCCTTTATGGTGTACCCTACACAGAGGACAAACAGTTGATAGCTTGAGAACAGCAAAGGTTTTAATTAAATTTGACCAATGTGGAGCACAGCTACTTTAATAACACTAACTAATTAAATAACTAAATCTCTTGTTATGTGTTGTAACTTACTGGCAGTCGAGGCTCATCCTACCACAGCCCAAACAATATAATCTGTCCATGTAAAGTTATTCCAGAATTCCAAATGTTCAAGTAATCCAGTCATGTATCTAGAATATTTTACGTTTGATTTGCCTACTAGATGTGTTGTAGAATGGTATTTCAAGAGGTAATGCACTAGTGCAACCATCATTTATTTTTGCCATCATGGAGAGACTGCAATTTGCCAGACTTTATTGCATCAAGTCCTCAAGAAGAGGTTGCTTGCTTACCTGACAGTGACTGATCCTTGAGGATGTTTATCATCTTTAGAAACCCTACCATCCACCTCTCAAACATTTGGGACTTTTCAGGTAACATGGGCTTTTAGAAGTGAGGAGAATTGGGTGAAGCTGGAGTAATTCTTCCTTTCATGCATTTGGGATGATGAGGATTTGTGCAGCATGAGCAGAGCTCCAGCAGATAGTGCTTTTTGAAAGACTCCTGACTTCACACGTGTGAAGTGTGTGCCCTCTGCAAATCCTGTAAGGTGTGCAGTGTTGTAAGGGAAGTATCTCTTGTTTATTTTCTGAGTTTCACTACCTTAAATACTGCTTTCGTTTAATGAAACCTGACTTTTTGTTGCTAGTAAGTATTTTACTATCTTTTAACATTTATAATGTTACTGAAAATCTGGTTGAATATAACTATTTGCAGTAAAATGTATCAGTCTTATGGAGAAACGTATTTTTTTAAGTAAAATAGCAAAATTATTTCTGGAAATGCATTAGTATTACAGACCTCTTCAACCTATTATACAAATATAGATTCCTAATACTCTCAAAATTTCTGAGGAAAATGCCTTGCATTATTTTTCATCTTGAATTTTTCAAAACTGGAAATGGTAAAGATTAAAGGACCATTTGTGATTTGTGAAGTTTTGCTCTTTGTCTGAATTTTGTGTGTCCTCCACTTAACTAATGCACGTTCTTGTTACAAGTTGTCTTTTATCGAATATGGACACAGTTTTTGCATCTCAAATGAGCATTTGCATTTCAGGGACGGGAATCAGCCTTTTTATTTTTCCCTTCTCTGTGCTAAAGGATGCTTTTTGCACAGCACCTCTTTTACTTAATCTGCTCTTTTCCTGCATTAGATGCATAGTGAGAGAGTTGGTGACAGGGGGGCGGGGAGGAAGTAACAGAATTGATGTGTTCATGTGAGAAAGTACCTGAGATGTACAAGAAGCGTGAGTACACACACAGACAAAAAGAGGAAACCTGACCATATTTTTAGGTTGACTGGATGATATCCATTTACCAGTGATTTTGGAAATATTACCTTAACAAAAGAAACGTGGCTGTGAGTGCTTTCAAGGACTGTTAATAATGAGGAATTTCAGGCAAGTTGAAGCAAGAAAATTTTGACTGGTTTGAAAATGCATCTCAATTCAAGTTTAAATTCTGTTGAGTTTCATGGAAACCCTTTCTACTTGCTGTTGCAGCATCAGTGGGAGTTGGAGCATCATTTTGTCAGCAGAAAGTTGTTTTTCTGAAAACTGTCATTAAGGAGTCATGTACTGGTCTGCACTGGATTCTGTGGGAAAGGCACTGATTGTTAATGAGCTCAGTCTGGCAGCCAGGAAAGCAATAGGGAATGGAAAATACCAGTATAAAAAGAGAACTAGGAAAAAAGGGGCAGACTGCTTTTAGGACGTATCCTTTCTAAGCCTAAAAACTATTGGTTTGAAGCTATTTTAATACTTAAACCTTCTCTCTTTTCCCCTCAAGGGCAATGAAGTAACTTTTATAAAGTCACAGGAACAAAAAGGTACTCAAAGAAGAAACCAGATTTAGGTGTTTGGGAGTTGCATGAGGATTTCCATGAATCTGACATGCTTCTTAAAATACATACATGGATGTTTGAGTGTTTCTTTTACAGATAATTTATATGTACTTCAGTCTCCAAAAGGTCCATCACTAAGATAGCAAAATGGAGATGAGACATGTGACTTCTGCTCTAGTGGAATACAAGAAGCCTCAGGAAAATTCCCTTAGACCCCACAATGTTTTCTTTCTCCTATTTTCAGTTTGTTCATCTTTTCCATGTTCCTTTCCCTTTTTGCCTCTAAAAAATCATTCTTTTTCGTGAAAAGTCTTAAGAATATAGTGAAAGGAAGAGAGCTGGGTTGGGTTAAGTATCATTTCATATTCAAATACATTGCATGCATATGTTGCAAGTGATCTGGCTAAATAGAAGCAGATACCTTTCCTTCTGCCTTATTCTGTTTAGTGTCTCTTGCACTTTTAAGATAAATTAATCCAGCGGGATACATGGTCTAGACTGTGGATTTACGGGAGAGAATGCAAACCTGAACCTAAAGAGGCTTGGGAGCTTCCAGGGTAGGCTGCTTGTGGAAAGATTTGTAAGTTTTAGTCTCTGAGTCAAGGACTATTGTACTGTAGAGGTTTACTTCCCCATGAGTTGTTGGAAATGATCAACTCTATCCTTGAAGTGTATAATTATGGAGATTTTTTTTACATATATATAAAATAATCTGGTGCTCAGACTTTCTTGGGCTTGCAAATGCATGTTATACCAGTGTGGGATTCATAACTGATAATCAAGTTGTTTCTGTAGGTTTGTAATATCTGCTGGTCTTAGTTCCAGTGGAGAATGATTGAGGTACTTAAAGAGAAAATGTAAGAATGCTTTCAGGTTTTTTTTATGAATCTTCAGAAAGAACAGTTTCCCCAAATTTAGTTGTTTCTTGACTTCAAAATGTTTATCCTTATTGTTAAAATTTGTAGTTGTTTTTGTATATTTACTAAAGCAAGATCACCTGTTACCTGCTTAAACTCCTTTTCCAATTCTGCCATGCTTATGGTTTCAGCATTTTGTTACAAAAGTTTGGTAGAGGAGTATATAATAATTTTTTTCCCCTATTTGTGGAATTATTAATAATATCTACATATAAGATACTGACATTCATGTGGGCTTTTGGATTTCATTTAAAGCTTGTGAAGTTTTATTTTCAGCAATTCAAACCACTGGGCCTTCTTTGAGGTATATCCCATTTTTCATTTGGTTCCTCAAGCATTCTAAGAAACCTGAACTTGTTTTTTAAGTGCAGATTTTTAAATTAATTTTTATACCTGTGTGGTATAAAGAGTGTGACTAATAATGCTATAATGTTGGTGCATCATAAAGTGTAAAATTTGCATTTGTAACCTCAAATCATCACTTCTGACAAGCTCAGACTTCTAGTGTTCTGTTAGAGAGTTAGTGCATTGTGACAATCCTATTGTTTGCTTTTTAGTCCGTTTTAATGATGATTTCTGTTGCTGCTTTCTAGTGTGACAAATGGCGGCACAGTGTGTGACAAAGGTGGAGCTGACTATTGCCTGCACCAATCTCTTGGATAAAGATGTTGGTTCCAAGTCAGACCCTCTGTGTGTGCTTCTCCAGAACACAAGTGGTCAGCAGTGGTATGAGGTACAGCCTGATGCTTCTCACAAATCTGCTAAAAACACTTACTGACTTGTTGGACCTTTTAAAACACTATAGCATATGATTTCATTAAAATATTTTAATTTTATACCAGCATTTCTGAATACTTTTTGTTAGATTATGTGTTTAATACTTATATGGGCAGCGCACTAATAATCATTTGCCATTAAATACATACAACTGTCTGATTTTTAGCACTGTTCCCCAGCCATGTGTGGACCAACAGAAGAAGCTTTCTGAGTGCTTAAATGTGCTTTTATAAATACAGTACTCCAAAACTAGGGTCTCATCCTGGATTTGACAGTACAGGATTTTATGTTGGTCTTCCCTGTGCAGAAATAAGGTCCCACCTTAGAGGGAGTGATGAAAAGTAGGTCAAGTATCCCTAACTTAGAGCAGTGGGTTTTGCAATATAATGTGTATGTATAATATTTTGTAATATAATTTATTTTTGATGAAAGTTTTGTGGAAAGATACTCCTGTGTACTTTAAGAAATTTTGAATGTATTTAATAATACAGTATTTGATTTGCTTGCTTGTTTAGTTTGTGAAATATCAGATGAACTTGTATCTTTCTAATTTCAGGTTGATCGCACAGAAAGAGTTAAGAATTCCTTGAACCCAAAGTTTGCCAAGAAATTCTTAATTGATTATTATTTTGAGCTTGTTCAGAAACTTAAGTTTGGAATATATGACATTGATAACAAAACCTATGATCTGAGCGATGATGACTTCTTAGGAGAATTGGAATGTACGCTGGGACAGGTAAGTATGCAGTTGATTTCCCTTAGAATTAAGTTACTGAAAATCATTAGCCACTTTTACCTTAAATTTATCACTATGTTCTTGTGTAGTTGGAGTACTCGTAAGTTGAATAGGATTCCCTTCATTTGTTTTTTGAAGCCTCAGTTCAGTGTATATACATTCTGTTTGCAGAAGGTCTTGAGATGATGACCTCAAATGTCCTCTAGGATGGTGGCTGTTGGATTGCTGTCTAAAAATAAGTGGACTGACAATGAGCACAAAGTTGTACTAATTGCTGTTTATTTACTCTAATACTCAATTTCCTATTTTTATGCTCCCAAAAAAGAGAATCAGTGTAGAACAACATAGTGTTCACAAGGGCCATGTTATCCTCGTAATCTGCTTTCCACTCAATGCAGGCAGTGATCCTAGTTCTGCCAGCTGTAGATTTACTTCTATTTCCCAATCATATTCTGCTATTGATGCTATCACAATTGGGCAGCTTCTTTTTAACATGTTCTTTTGAATAGATCCTTCAAAGTCACTTGGGATTTTTCCTGCCCTGTATCTTAAGTACTTTTATTTTAAGTGCATTTTAAAGATAGAGGCATTGTGAACTGAAATTCAGTGTCAATTAAAAATTAATAATTCATTTTTAAAGTATAGAAGGACCTGTAGTATGGACACGCTTCTGAGGAAGCATTTCCTGAATAGGGCAAAATAAAATCAGCTGGAAGCTGTGCAGGGGAAGGCTGATGTTTTTTTTGAGTGACAGACATTGTGTTTATAAATCTGTTTGCTGAATGCATTTATGAAATATGCCTTGCATGCATTTCAAAGGTACGTATGGGAATCTTAAAGAATAATTTGAAATTGGAACCTAAGGTATTATCTTTGCCCATGTATGTGTATCATGTTACTAGAAGACATTTTATTTCTTATTACTTCTGAAGCTCTGCATGTGTTCATTTGCATATGTATTTTTAAAATTTTGAAGTGTATCAAGTATTACCTATTTATTTATAGAAGATTATGGGAAGTAAATGTAATGCTGTCATCTTTACAATAAAGGAAAATTTCCTAAAATGAAAGTACCTCACTAACTCGTTTAATTCCTTTGAAAATATATTAAATTGTGTTAATAGTGCTTGATACTCAAATTTTGTCTTGGCAGGTAGTTTCTAGCAGGACTCTAACAAAACCATTAGTACTTAAAAATGGAAAACCTGCTGGAAGAGGAAGCATTACGGTAAGACAGTTAAGAAATCAATGTCTTCAGAGTTCATCCTTAATTATTTCTGGATTTTATTTTTAGTTAGTAGCTTGAATGCAGCGAGTCTATTCTATAGTGCTGTAAAAAGCACTGTGAAGCATTTTTTTTTCCTCCACTAATATATCTCTGTCATCCAATAGCAGCCCACCTTCTGTATTATAAGTCCTATTACATACATCATTAGAGCATCCAGTGGGCTACTGTTTGGGGCATGTCTTTGTCAGTGCCATCATTTATGGTAGATTGATGGAATGGAATCCCAATATCAAATTAAATTGTTACTCTCTCCCCTCAACCCCATTTTTTAATGCTTTATTTGCGAGAAAACATGGGGTTTTTTTTAATGGACCTGTTATAGGAATGCCTGTGAATATGAGAAAGCTGTGTAGTTCCTGAATAAAACTAAGTATTTTGTTTGCCTTCTTAGATTACAGCAGAAGAAGTAAAGGATAACAGGGTTGTTGTATTGGAATTAGAAGCAAGGAAACTGGACAATAAGGTATTTAAGTGATTTCTGTTTCTTTGATAAAGTAGTAAAATCAGAGTCTTCTCAAAGCAGGAAACATTTGAGTATTCGTTCTCATTTTTGCTTAATAAAATATATTAAGGTTTTACTTACACTAGAAAAGAAATTGAATCAAGATTGCTGCAGAGTAACTTCACTGACTGTTTTGAAATGAATTGTAATGTATTTCTGAGTAAGATAAATGCATTTCAGGGGTAGTCCATGAACAACATGTTCCTATTTAAATGTAAATCCTTACATTTATTCATAAATATAAGGGAGTTTTGGTATATCCATTGGTTTGAATGGCTATATAAATGGTTGCCCTTAACCTCTTTGAAATAAATGGCAGAGTGTACTTGGTGTGTATAAATTTGTTATGTTAAACATAGGGCTGGCTATAGACAGACTTTAAAAAACAAAATTAGAAAAATCGTAGAAAAATGTTTTTATTTTTACCTTTTGATTTAATGATACTTTTTTCAAAGTGGATGAAATCCTTAGTTTCCTGTCTATCCATTGTAGTACTGATTGGTATAAGTATTCTTTTGCTTGAACTGTCAGGTACTTGATATGTGGACATTTTTATCCTAAATTGAAGGACATTCCCCACTTTCTTTTTCTCTTTCACAGGTGGTAATATAATCAGACTTTCATTTCATCATCTAAAGCTTTTGTTCCCTGAATTTACTTTTTGTTACTCTAAGTGTGTGTGTTAACTAGAATTTAATGGTATTCATGCTACAGGCTGTTCTGAGATAATTGCATTTTATTTAAATACAGGATTTTTTTGGAAAGTCAGATCCTTATCTGGAATTCCACAAACAGACTGGAGATGGAAACTGGGTGATGGTTCACAGAACAGAGGTAGGATATTTTCAGTTAACAATGAAGAGGTTAAGGTTATTTAATTTCCAGTGTGTCACAGCACTAGAGATACAATGCCTTACAAAAAGAATTGACTGGCCTGGGAGTTGACATGCAGACTAGTTAGAAATTGCATTATCTCTTCCACTGATTTTTCTTGGAAAGCTGCCTTATTCTCCTTATACTGATTTTGATTCATGCCATTCTATTTGGAAGGAAAACACTTTTTGTTTTTCTTTAACTTTCAGCAATCTAGGAGAAAACAAATGCTTTGAAAAAGAACTGCATACTCACACAGGGACATCTATCTCAGTTCTACCCAGTGCTGGGGTAGGACTGGAGCATTCCTGACTCTGCTGTTCTCAGGAAAGTGCCACCTGGCTGTGCCCTTTACTAATGAAAGCAATGGTGCTGAATGCTCTCATAGCAAGGGCAAGCCGAGGAGAGTGCAGAGTGAGGGAAAACGTGCTTGAGCAGCAGCAGGAGCAGCCTTTCACCCAGGAGGAGGTGTAAGGGTCCTGTGACAGCAACTGCCAGGCTAAGAGTAGCTTCAAAATGTCTCACTGTAGTGGCAGCTCAGGGCCCAGTCACAGCTGAGGTGCTGTGCCCATCGGAAGTGGTGACTGTATTCATTTTGAAGTATGGGTATTGAAGAACTAGAAATCCTTTTTGTCAGACTTACAAAAGCAGAACCACCTCATGAGAGAAACTACTTAAGGTGCATCTTTTCTACGATGATTTCAGTATCAACTTCAGTAATAAATCCAGAGTTTGTTGTTTCAGCCTAGAAATGTCTGGTGGATTAGTTCTTTATGTTACAGGTTCAAAAAACCCTCTTTTTATTACTAATTACTGTTTTTATTGATTTCATTTTCAAGAGAGATTTCTTTCTCAACACTCCTATAGTGCTGGAAGTATTACTGTTGTTGGGTGTTATTAATTAAGTAGTGCATGTTATGTGTAGTTTCGTGTACTTTTGTAATATCGTTATTTGGTGTATCAAGTATATTTACAGATACTTAACAGTTGACAAATTTTGAAGATCCTTCAGTATTATTTGTAAATAGCACTTATTTAGTGTTCAGCTTGAGAGGCCTTTTATCTTCATGCGCTGTTTTTACTTTCATACACCGTGAATTTCTCGAGGGCATATTTCCATAAATGGCATTTCAGAATAAATAATAAGTGAGAGTGAATTGTAATCTCTGGAACACTGATGTATTCCGAAATTCCAGTGTAATATTTTTCCACACAGTCTTGGTAATTCATGCCTTTATATGTGTGTGGATGTATATATGTGTGCTTATTAAAAGAAAGCAACCAGTATCTTATTTATGTAATGATAAATTTAATTTTTTGCAGTGTAGTAGCTGAAGGATATAGTAGGTGACAGTGAAGTCTAGCAAAATATGGAGCTGAAAGAGACCATCTCTTTTTGAACCATGGTATTGCATGTTAAGAGTAGTTTGTTTATATCCTATATATTAGGATTTGGAGTGCATTGACAGCAGCATTAGTCAACGTTTTTTTTGCATGCAAAAATAATGGCATGAAGGTATGATCAATTATGATGACTACTTTCCATCCTTGTGAACAATGGTGTTCTGCCTTTTTTTTTTTTTTTCAACAGGTTATTAAGAACAATCTGAATCCTGTTTGGAGGCCCTTTAAAATCTCTCTCAATTCTCTGTGTTACGGTGACATGGATAAGTCAATCAAGGTAATGTATATTAGATGTGTATATAAATTAATGCATTAAAAATTAAAATATGTAATAAGGGGAAAATGTGTTATTCTAGTTACTATGGTTTTTTTGTTTCAAATTTAATTGAAAGTATTAGGTTTCTTAATTGAATGGCACAGATACCCATGCATGTTTTAGGGGAAAAAAGGAAAACACTGCACATTTGTGATGCATTGTGTTGTAGAGGTTGGTCTTTGAAAGTCTGGGAAACCAGGTGACCACAAGTATCTTTGAAATGTCCAGTGCAGTTTCTTATTTTGGTTGTACAGTTCTAGCATGGCATCAGCCAATAGTAGTGGTGTTAAAGATACTGTATAGTGAAAGATGCATGTTCAAGGTTAGAATATGCTTTGTTCTCTGTAATCTTTGTTCTGTGGATCTTGTAATACTTTGTTACTGGTGCAACAGGTAACATTAATGAAAATTTTAATATACTGCCTGATAAATTACACTTAATATAATAGCTAACAGATGTGGGTCAGATACGACTTGTGAATACCAGTTTTAGCAAGTTTTTCTCTTCGTATAAAACTGAATTTTCTGTCAGAAAGTTAACCAAACCTGTGAAGTGATAGTTCTACCAGGGCTTTAATGTTTTCTATTTTCCAATTTTATCTTGAATAAATTGTGTTTAACTTCTGAATGTTTTTCTTCAGGAATTCCCTTTTGGGGTGGAATTGAAGCTAAACAGCCAATCACAATGCCATTTATAAGCTATTATGACCATGTTAGAAACCCAGTATTTTAGCATTTGAAAAAGAAACCCAAAAACCCAAATAAAACAAACCACTATATTTGATGTTCTTTCTCTAGGAAGGAAAACTTAGAGCATGATTTGCGTGTGATGGGTATTAGTCATATGACTTGAGGCAGTCCTGGAAAATGCTTAACAGCCACAGGGATCTGCTTAACAGCCACAAGCACCTGGATGGATTTAAATGCATATTTATAGAGGAGACTAATGAGTAACTTTACAAGCCCAGAACCTTCTTCCCTTACTGCTTCTATGTTTTTTCTGTCTCATTCCTTTCTGCTTCCCTTTTCCCCAAAACAGCTGTGACAGCTCTTATAACTCCATATACTGTGAATAAATTTATCATTTTCAGTAAACAGCCATACTAAAGCTGTAGACCACTGATCTAAATGTATCTATGAAGAGTTATTCTCAGCTCTGTCATCATTTTAATAAAGTCTGTTCTTTGGAATCGTACTTCAGAAGTGTAGGTTTATATCTGGAGGAAATAGACTTGGAATAGTTACGGACTTGCAGACAGGCTGTTTGATTATGCCTTAACTTAGAAATGCGAGACCTATCACTTCAAACATTACGACGTAGGCAGAATTGTATTATGTGATGTTATTGAAGGATTAAACAATGCCTTTAACACTTTTATATGCACACAGTTGCATGTGTAATGGGCTGCTTGTCATAGTAAGTAAAACCAGCAATTTTTCTATGAGTGCCTTTTCACCTATTTAATGGCTTAGTTTGTGTATGCCCAGCAGTGCACAAACCAAGTTGGTCCTTTATCTTCTGGATTCATGGTTATGTTCCACGTGAGTGTGTTTGCAGTCAGTGAAGTTTTTCTGTGTTGAAAATGTGAGCCTTTCATCTGGAGCAGGCATGCCTAGTTCTGCTGGGAAAAATATGTTAAATCACATTGTTCCCTACTGCTATTGCATGTCCACGAGGGCATAAAGGAAGAAAAAGGAAATGCTTCCCTCTTGTCTGGAATACATATTAAAAATTTACTTAAGTGGGTCAAACATGTCAAGCAAGACAAATTTTGATGTCTTTGAAGGAAAAAGGAAATACATCTACTAACTGTGCTAACAGGTATCAGAACAATTGGGTCAGGAAATATCTTCAGTTTTAAAATTTCAGCTACTGAAGCACTTGGCTGAGTATTTGATTGGCATAATTTATGGCATTCAGAAGAATTTACGTAGCATCTGCCATGAACATTAATTAGCCTGTTGGTTCTTTGGCTGCTTGCATGATTTAAGGTGTTGTTCAGTGCATGCGCATGCATTTCTTTATTAGTGAATTCAAAGCATTGTAGTAGTGCAAACTGCAAGATAAAGGCATGTTCTGTGCAGTAGAACTCCCAATCTACACATCATGTTTTGTACTTCAGCCTTGCTGTTTGTTTTCAGAAACCTAATTTCTTTCAGAAGCTCAAGTGTATGTTGAAGTTTTTTGTTTTACTTTTTTATTTCTAACTGAAATGCTCAAGTATCAGCTAAATTGGTTCTTGAATATAAGGCACAATATTTTCAGACTTGAAAGATGGACATGCAAATAGCTGTTCAGTTTAAGCCATACATATTCTGAAATTTTTTCTTAAAGTTTGCATTTTGATTCCAAGTAATGTGGGATACCTACTTGACTCTTGATTTATTATTGTTACTATTTATCATCATCATTATTAAATTATTTTAGTATATTTTTCTGTGATTTGATTAAGTTAGCTACCATGTCTCTGTTGCTGAACTGAAATAAAATATCAGAAGTGGACGGAATTAATATAAGCTTTTATAGATAAATAACCAGCTTTTTATATAGAAAGGCAGTTGGGTCATGTTTTCAAACAGAAACAAATAAGTGTTTTTCGCTCCTGCCTTCTTTGGTAGATTGGGCTGTTAAAAGGGTGCATTGATTAAATAATAAAGCTTAGCATTAAACTTCCACTATAGGAAAAGAAAGTTTTAGTTGACATTCAGATCCATGAACTGTGGATCATAGTTTAACAGATCCACTGTTTAAATTTGCTAATCTTAACAACCAAAAATTCAAATATTGTTTCTAGCTTTAGGGCTGATCCTTCATTTGCTTATAAATTCTGTGTAATTTTCGGGATTAATGAAGTAATATAAAAATGTTGCTAAAACTCTTGTGATTGCTTACATAACTGATTTACTAAATTTTTAGCTGGATGCTCAGATTCATGATGAATGTAAAAAACCCGACATTGTTTTCCTACTCTTCCCAACTCCCCACCACTCACAAAACATAGTTCAATGTAATTGATGTTTCTTGCTCATGTAAGACCTGACACTACTTAGTATTCTCGTCTCTCCTTCACTTGAGTGGAAGATTAGATTCGAAACTGAGTGTATTGGCTTCTACCCAATCTTAATCTGTTTTAAGTGCAACCCTATGCAGTTCTAAGACTTCATTGTGAGGAAAAACTCTGTGATATAAAAGATACAGGAATGTTTGGGATGTTCAGGTCTGCTGTTGCAGTGTTTATTGGTTTTAGGGCCATTTCTGTTACTAACACTAAGTAATGCTGCATTTTAGGTTGAGTGCTATGACTATGATAGTGATGGGTCGCACGATCTCATAGGAAGTTTTCAAACAACAATGTCAAAACTGAAGGAAGCATCTCGATCATCACCTGTAAGTGTTACATAGTCTAAGCTGCCTGTGTATTCTTGATAATCTGTTTTGCTCATATTGGAGCAAAACCTAGGTCACCTGGCCTTGCAGGTGTCCTCCAAGTTATGTTAGGCTACACCTTAGCAATGGTATTGTAGTTGAGGCTGAAACAGCATTTACATTGTACATCCATTTTCCTAGGATTAATGTCTTGCTTACAGTTTTTATTATGTATCTAAATGCCCAACCATCAGCACAAACAAATTTCACTAATCTAAAAATAGAGAAGTAAAAAAAAATTAGATTGTCAAAAGACAGAATGCAGCACAAATTTAACTACAGTTAAAAGACCAAAGTTTGTAGTATTTTTTTCAAGTATTGCTTAATCCTTTATTTTAAAATCTGGCATTTATTAACTATTATGTATATTTTAGTGAATATGAGAAAATTCAGTATTTATGCCACTGCACAAAAATGCAGCTGTGTTACATTAGATGGCTTTTCTCTAAAGTGATACTGCCCTTCCTGGTCTTATGAACTATAACAATTTCCAAACCTTTTAATAGGCAGGGTTTCCATGTAGAAGACAAAAGTTGGCATAGCAAACTTAACATAAAAGTATTTGTTTTGTGGATATGTGTGTTCCCAAGATGTTTTACCATATTTTCCTTTAGTTCTGTAAAACTTGCAGAGCTATTTCTGCATTAAAAATACCGGGATCTATATACAAGAGTGCATGCTTGTACCTTTCTAATATTTTGAGTGTTGTATTTGTACTAAATAATAAAAATAATAATAATTCCAGCCACAGCTGCTGGAAACACTGATGCTTTGTTAGAATTGCCCTGTCTTTACCGAAAAGAAAGTTGTTAGCAGAATCCTCAGAGGGAGAATGGTACAGAATTTTTGTTTGTTTGAAATACAGTTGTCAAAACAAACGTATCTGTAGCCTTTTCGGTAAGAGAGGATTTCTGTCTTGAGAATGTGGTTTTTTTTCTTGCTGATAATGGGCAGGCTGGGTTTAATTTTGCTAGATTATGAAATTAACTGCATTTTTAATGTAAGCCCGAAGTATCAGTCCTGAAATAAAGGGTTATTAAACTTGTTGCATAAATAATATTATGGTATTTTTGTTGGATTTGTTTGCATTCATGCAGGTTGAATTTGAGTGCATCAATGAAAAGAAAAGACAGAAGAAAAAGAACTATAAAAACTCTGGCATTGTAAGCGTTAAGCATTGTGAGGTCAGTAATATATTATGGTATGATTCTGTTGTTAAGTGTTCAGGCATAACAACTCTCATTTAGTATATCTTCATCTCCAAACTGTAAGAAACTTTAAATGTCTGAAAGTTCCAGACACAGTAAATATTTAGGGGACTCCAATTCATATAAGGAGACAAATTGAGAGTTGAATCACATACCTGTCATCCCCTGTCCCTTCACTTTCTCTTGAAGAGAAAGGTCACTTACCAGTTTGTAAAGTCATTCCTGAACCACTGCATTTCCCAACTCACTCTTTTATGGCGAAGTAAAATTGTGTAACTCTGTCGTAATGTGTTATTTTATAAAATGGAAGTCTTGTGGGAGCTGCTTTGGTGTCTGTCTGTAGTTTTGTTGAAGGCCTGATTCTGATGAGCTGAGTGTGTGGTGGCGCATGTTGCAAAAAACCTCATTGCAGTGGATGAGTGGGGTAGTTATAGGGCAAAACTAGTGCTTATCATGGGTAAAGACAACAAATCTGGAACCTCAGAGGTTGCTACAATAATATTAGCTGGGTTTTTTCCCACTGAAAAAACCAAAATTTCTGTCTTCTATTTTTAGATCATTGTAGAATGCACATTCCTTGATTACATCATGGGTGGGTGTCAGCTGAATTTCACAGTAAGTTAAATCATTTATATGAAGTACCTTTTCAGTTTTGGAACAAATTGAAGTATAGAATTGATTGACTGTGTGCTTTATTTGATTATTGTATTTTTTTGTTGTTGACTTCGTTTTTGTTCTGCAGCATGGAGCAGGAAGCTATTTTGCCAGAGTGCTTCTAGTCTGTTTAGACAAAAATAGTCTTTATTCTAGGCAAAAAGTTCTGAACCTCTGGTTATGTTCATAAGGAACTAGCTAAGTTGTATGGATGGAGACCAAGCAGAAATTTACGGTTCTTTGAGAGCAACATGCAGAGGTCATCATATGGGTTAGGGCCCTTAAGTTATGTAATTTGTGAACCAAGTGCAACACAAATAACAGTAAAATGTCATCCCCTTAGTAATATGCTTCATCACCAAAGCAAAGAAGACCTGTTGAAGTCAAAGAAAGAACTCTCTAGGCTTCTGTGGAGCCTGGCTAGTTGTACTTCTGAGAAGAAAGGTGTGTGTGGCAAGATACTGAATGAAATTAATTTACCAGCTGTTGAAGAGCTGCTCTGAATAGTAACTGAAAGTAAACACAGCAAAAACCTGACAGAATTCCTAGAGAAGCTGTAGATGCCCCATCTCTGGAAGTGTTCAAGGCCAACTTGGATGGGGCTTTGAGCAACCTGGTCTTGTGAAAACTGTCCCTGCCCGTGGCAGGGGAGTTGGAACTAGGTGATCTTTAAGGCCTCTTCCAAGCCAAACCATTCTATGATTCAGATGAAAGTAATTTTGGCCCTTCTGGAGAGATGCAGAGCTTTTGAGGGTTTTGTAGTGCATTGTTTTAAGAGTGTTAATGTTCCAAGAAACCTGCATCCAAGCACTGTGCCTATTAGATTTGTAGATGTACCATTTACTACTCTTCGTGATTTTCACTTTAGCTTTGCCAGAGATAAGAAGCATAATTGAACGTTTAATTGCAATCAGATATAAATACTGCATTTGACAGGTGGGGATAGATTTTACAGGCTCCAATGGAGACCCTCGCTCTCCAGACTCTCTGCATTACCTCAGCCCTAATGGAGTCAATGAATACTTAACAGCCATTTGGTCTGTCGGGATGGTCATTCAGGATTATGATACGTAAGTGTTAGATTTTTGTATGGATCATTTTTTTAGATATGTATAGACATTTGTGGTAGTTTTTTAAACCAGTGTTGAAGATGCCTGCATATATACTGGAATGAAATTTCTGAGCTAAGTTGTAGAACTAAAAAATAATAATGACTGCACAAGCAACTATAAGCTTGTGTTTACTGCAGACAAGGAGGGCTTTTCATATGTGACAAAAAGAGCAGCACTGATTTAAATAAATGCTTGCATTCTTGCCAGTTTGGTGTTAAAGACTAGTTTTGGTCCTAGAAACAATTACAGTGGGGAAGTTCCATTTAATTTTGCCTCTTAAATAGCATTTTTAATGATGAAAAGCAGCACTGATAACTAAACTTATTGAACCTATGGCAGCTTTTAATGGAAGCCACTGACTTTGTTTTCTTTAAAATTGCCTTTTTAGAGATAAGATGTTTCCAGCCTTTGGATTTGGTGCACAAATTCCTCCTTCCTTTCAGGTAATGGAATGGGTAAATGCACTACCTGAGACAGTTGAAAGCACTTACTTCAGGAGGAGATTGTATATACAGTCCTGACTATGTCTTCTGTGTCTTCACAGGTGTCTCATGAGTTCCCAATAAATTTTAACCCATCAAACCCATTCTGTAATGGTAAGTCTGAGAAAGTAACATCAGACCTGGAGAGTAAAATGCCTAAGGTGAAGGCATAAAGACACTTGAAAAGTGAACTGAAGCATGTTGTTCTAATTAAATAATTAGTTTCGGTCCTGTAGCAGGAAACAATTTTATAACCAATTTCTTACTTATGAGAAATAGCATGGCATCTGTCTTCTGAAATGATTTGTGAAAGAAGTGGTTTAAACAGCCAGGGCACAGGGCTGGGAACAGTTCTTTTGTGTTGTCAAGCCACTTTATTCTACTTCGCTGCTGGTGTGGAGTTGTCTGGTTTGAGTGTGGTGCTGCTAATGCCTGTTCAGTGTGGCCTCTCTGATCACACTACCAACCACCACAAGCTGCCAGGTGAAGAGAACTGCTGTAATTCAATTTCCCACCCTTGAGCATACAGTATTTGGCCTCTCTGTTCACACAAAGCCAGGCATGTTATGGATGTGCCTTAAGCATTGGTCGAACTGAAAGCCTCCATTGCTCATGAATAACTTTTTTTTTCCACCATGGTTAGTTTTAAATCTTTGCATCGTCACTTCAAATACTGATTTATACAACTTTAGAAAAATCAAGCCCTGCAAAATACCCTAATTCTAATATGAAAAAAAAAAGATTATTTCTGTTCTCTAGGGATCCAAGGCATTGTTGATGCATATCGAGCCTGTCTTCCTCAAGTGAGGTTATATGGACCAACAAATTTTTCTCCAATTATAAATCATGTGGCACGATTTGCTGCTGCAGCTACTCAACAGCAAACAGCATCTGTAAGTTCTTTACGGTACTGTGTGTGTTTTTCTTACCTTTTTATTTTCCTTCTAGTTTGTAAATAGTTTTTTTCTCTTTTAAATTTTTAAGTGTATATATTTGACAGTTGGCCCTTTACCTTATGAATTAGTGTTTGTTACCCTTAAAACAAGATAAAAACTAATTCTTTTTTGCAGATTGTACATAACAGTCCTCTCATCAATTAACTAAATAAACTCTTCAGATTTGAAATAGAATCTTAAAAATACAGAATACCTCATGGTATCTTCTGTTCAAAGCTCTTGCAGTATATTATACAGGTATTAAAGTCTAATTTATCTTTTATCTAAGAGAATGGTTTAACCTCAGCTGAGACAAAAGTCAGCTAGACCTTGTTTCACATCAGATAGCTGGGAGAGAGGATTAACTAAGGTAGTGAAGAAGTGGATGGTATAGCTGCTGACACCTAGGTACCCACACAGATAATTAACTGTACTGTAAAGATGCTGTATGGGCTGTGCCCTCCTCCATATTAAAATTGTATACAGGACTTGTTGACCATATTAATAATAGAAAGTCTGAAAATCAAGTCTTGAGTATTCAGTCATGTAGATAGTAATGCATAGAAGTTCAGAAAATCCTAAATCATTGATGACAGCAAATTCCTGGTGTATTTGATGTCGTGTAAAATCAGAAAATAACAGCTATTTTTGCATGTAAAATTATCTGTGGAAAACAATTTGAACAAGAGCTATGGATTTTCATATGCCATGAGGCTGGTAAGGTTTTGCCTTGGTAGTCTTTCATTAGCCTAGTAGCTGTCATACCTATGTATGTGTATATATATGTATATATATATATATGTCTATATCTTAATAAAAGTAGCAAACCTCTTGTTGGTTTTGGTTTTGTTTGGTTTTTTTAACTTTTATTTCTGAGCATGTAGTATGCCTAGCAAGAGTTCTATTTTTCCTGCCTGAAAGGATGTATTGAAGACAATTTGCTACCTTGACATTTAATACAAATCATAGTCATTTTGAATTCACTTTTGATTCTGATGCTGGTTTTTTTCCAATATGGAGAAAGTATGAGAAGAGAGAAATAAATCCAGTGTGATGTGCCATCCTGCTGCTGTTGCTCACAGCTTTCTGTGGTCATAACTACTTTACAGGTGTTCTTGCTGGAGTGGGGGAATGGACTAGCAGAAAGCAGGGAGAAAAGGTGATACCTATACAGACAAGATAAGGGCAGAACAATTATTTGGCGGCAGATAAAGGCCAATGGGAAGGAAAGTACTGACGAGAGACTTCTAAGAATACTGGGAGTGTCTTTGGGACCTGAATTTTGCTGTTATTTGAAATGGACCAAGTGAGGGAAGACTAGAAGTTCAGAAAGCATTTGATAATTTTCAGACTTTGTACTTCTAGCTCATTTTTGGTGCTCCAATCCAGAACAGAGGCTAAGATGCCAACTTTTAGAAGCCCCAACAGAATAGTGGAAGCAACTCAGGTGGTACTTAATTAAATTACTGATGTACTACAAAGTAGTCTCAGACACCTTGGTAATTAACTTCATGAAGCAGCTGGAAAATGTGATTAAAGGAATTTGAAAATGGCTGTGTTTTTCAACACTAAAAGGTGTGATTTAGGATTTTTGGGATACAATGAATGAAGTAAAGGGAAGTGTTTCATAAAGGCATTGATAGACCGAAAGGAAACAAATACAAGTTTCAAATGTGTTATCTTTCCAAAACCTCAATAAACTGCCTTCTATCCCAGAACAAATAATGGGAAAATAGGTTAATTGTTGGTTTGCCTGGGGATTTTGGAGAAAAAGAGGGGTGGCATGGTTGGGTTTTTGGATGGTGTCTGTTTAATGATGACTTCTTTTAAAAGATTATGTTGTCCTTATGAGCTTCTTCAGACTATACAGATGAAGCCTGACTGCAAATTAGATGTTTGATTGTAAAATTCGGTGAGCACATTGAGCATGCTAAAGTGACAACACTGTGTAGTCGGTATGTAGGTTTTTCTAAGTGTACATGCCTAAATGTTTGCTATTTCTTTGTCATAACACGGTGTTTATTGATTTGACAGCAATACTTTATACTTCTGATCATAACGGATGGTGTGATAACAGACCTTGATCAAACTCGAACTGCCATAGTTAATGCTTCAAAACTGCCCATGTCCATTATCATTGTTGGTGTTGGAGGAGCAGACTTTGGCGCTATGGAGTTTCTTGATGGTGACGATGGAGTTCTCAGGTCCTCGTCAGGAGAACCAGCTGTCAGAGACATTGTCCAATTTGTGCCATTCAGGAAGTTCCAAAATGTAAGTAATCTTACTGATATGCTTAATAAATATTATAGAGGTATGCTGGGCTTGCTAGGATGTCCTGCATCTAGTCCTAAGCTTTTGTGGTATATCCAGTGTGAACTCTGAGACGAGTCTTTATCAAATGCTAAAAAAACCAAAAAAACCTTCAGTTTCTGGTTCCAGCACTGCATTTCTGACTAGTTGCTGCAGCTGTGTGACCTTTGTAAAACTCTCAGACTTGATTAAACAAATGGATGTGTTTTTCATTTGTGAGGAAAAACTTACTATGGTTTTGTTCTTATGGTAATTTTTCTTTTTATTGTGGATGCCCATTTGTGAATGTGGCTTAGCCTCACAATTTAGTGCAATATTAAAATTCAAGGCTAAGTCATAATCAGTAGAAACTCTGTGTGGCCACAGTAGTGGTGATAACTCTCATTTTCATAAAAGTCAATATAAAAAAAAAGCTGGTGAAAGAATAAGTCCTGATATTTTTTAATTTCTGTAAAACCCAATAAAGTATGTGTAGGCTAATAGAAGTCAACTTTTAAGTGTCATATTGTTGGAAAGAGTTGACTTAAATAAAAACCACCGAAATTTCCTCAGGATGGGCAAGATAAGATCAGTATTTTTGTTTCCATCCTGATATATTCTAATTTTCATGTCTTAATATTAACTTGTTAATAATACTCCTTACAACTTCTTTATTTTGCTTTTATATTTTTACTTTTGATACAAATTCTTTGTTTAATCTCAGAGTAACTCAGGCAAACTGAAATGAGAAAGCAAAATCAATACAGAATATGCTTATCAAGTAATGCACTTGGATGTAGATTAACTAGGGTCAATATTCAGTATAATATTATATATTCAAATGCTTTCAGTTTCTAGAAAAAGAGACGGTTTTTTCTTATGCATACTTAGTCTTACAGTAAAAACAGTATCTCCAGAAGAGCTGCTCCATAGAAATACAGTTATTGTGGATGAGACTTTGTGCAAAAGACTGCAGATAATTTAGAAAAGTGCCTGAAGGGTCATTTTAAGCAGATCGTGGAAGTATGTTTACATGGCTGGAGTCTGATGCCTGCACTGTGTATTTCAGATGACAAAAGGTGTCTTCAGACATGGCAGCCTTTTGTGCACTCAGCTCCTGTTACTTCAGTGGCACAAGACAGCCATCTGATTCATGGTAACAGAGTGAGAAAGTAAAGCTGACAGGGAAGCTCCCATCTATCGTGTCACACAAGGGCACTGTGTAAAGTCCTCTGTAAAATGTCAGACTTCAAGCTGGCCTTCTAGAGGAAGTGCTTATTACTTGCCTTAGAATCTTTGTTGGCAGTTGGTGAAAACTGATGCTTGGTGCTCTTTTTCTTTCAAGTCTCCCAAAGAAGCTCTGGCTCAGTGTGTCCTGGCAGAAGTCCCTCAGCAAGTGGTGAACTACTTCAGCACCTACAAACTTCAACCTCCTAACAATCCTGCTGCAAAATGAATGGGCTGAGCAGAGGAGAGGCTTTGTGCTTGCTTTACTTGCTGTATCTACAGACTTTGGTTCTCGATATTCTGTATACATGTACACGTGCCTCTGTATCATAATGTCTGTTAGCTTTTGCCTACAAATCATTTTGCCAAGTGTGCCTTTTAAGGGCCAAAATTTTCATGGTGTTTAGATTTGATGTTGATTTGAGAGATAGTGTTTACATGGATGCATTTGATTTTGAAAAGAGTGGAAAAAAGAGTTTCTATTAAGCTACCATAAGAAAATTTTGACACAGGTGTTTCACATTCAGACAAGTGCCACAGAGTGTAAAGGCCCTCCTTGCACACCTGCTTCTTGTTTGCCACTTCAGTGCCTTTGGGCAATGCCTGGGATTCAGGGCTGTGTGAACATAAGCCAAAGAAGTCATTAAAGTATATAATCTTTTATAGTATGCCTTCTCTTAAGGTTGTATGGGAATAACTAGGGTTAATCAAGGTAAACCTCTGTCATCTCAGAAGAATACAACTGGCCTTTGAGGCTATTCCTGTAAGGGCTGTAAGATGTGTTCCTATGTGCAGTGTACTGGAAAATGGAAATTCCAGATTTTATTTGCTAGGGGTTTTGTTTTGGGGCTTTTCCCCCCACGCTCCATAAAACAGTTATGACTATTGATCTTTAAAGGGCTTTTTGTGAAGTAGGAATTTGCTTTTCAGTTAAAAAGTTTTGTTTGGTTTACAGCTGCATATTTGGAGGTAAAGGCAGTTCTTCAAAGTGCTACCTGTTATTTACTTTTGTCATATTTTGAATCATGCTGCTTTTCCATGAGCTCACTAATGAAAAGTGCCTGCAAAAACCCCAATATTCCCTCTTTCTTTCCCTGTAGGAAGACATAAGAAAGCCAAGTTCTCAAACCCTAAAATCCTATAATCATACTGCATTTCTCTAGGGAAAACAATTTCTGGTTTATTTGCTTGAGGGTTGAGTTTTCCCTTCACTTTTTACACGAAGTGTAAATCATGTGTTTGCTTAGTGGACAGATGAAGGTCTCTTGTCCCCCAGTTGCATACTGCTTGCTGAGGATCTCTTCTGAGCCTGTCACTGTGTGTAACATAAGTGGATGGAAAGGTCACATTTATCACTTCCGAAATGCCAATCTTGAACATTAATTTTGCAGTTTCACAACTGAAGTGGTTTAGAGTTAGACATCCAACATCTCATGTGGATGGTCTGGCTATAGTATGTAAGAACAGAATGGGCTTAATGCTAAATTTAGCACACTTGGACACTCAAGAGTTCACCAGGTCATAGTGTATTTGACATTTAGTTGCTGGAGCTGCTTAGTGTGCTTTTGGTTTGTTGGGTTTTTTTTTACATGTGTAATCCTATCAAAAGTCTGAATTCACATTAATGTTGATGGATGAAAGATATATGTATTGAGATTATCTTACACAAGACATACCAAATGCTTTGTAGACAGTTGACATTTATCAATCAATCATGAATGGATATATTATCTCCACTCCATTTTTCTTGGTGGAAGGGGATCCTAAATACTATCAAGTAGTGGAATACTAAGGAAGAGAGTTTGTTTCATATTAAGCTAAGCTCTTTCTTGTATGTAATTCATATATTTATGTAAAAAAATCTGTAATCATCTTTTTATTAGAGTAGTGAAAATCTGTTACTACTTTTTGTATAAATTACAATGAAGTGTCACATCACAAATGCAACTCAAAATATTGAGATCAAGGAAGTTACTAAAATAAACCTAGATCACACTGCTGCAAATTGAGAGTGTATGATTTTGGAAGAGCAAGTTGTTTCATGGCTACCTGCTCCATGTACAGAGATAACTGGATGCAGTATGCTTTGTCTACATTAATTGAAGTGGATGAGTACTACTGATAGGAGTACAGGATACTTCTGAAGTTCCTTTGAGCTGTCTGCCAAAAATACAATGCTGCACCTGAATTGTGTTACCAATTCTGTTTGAAGTTGCCATGGAAGTGCATTTAAATGCATTAGTATGTATTATTATACTAAGTATCTGCTGCATGTAAAAGAAAACCTGTTGTTTTGTCTGTATTCTATACATAAATTCTGAGTTTCTACGGTAGAGACTTCATCATCTCTTATTAGAGAATTGCTCCCATGTTCCTCAGGCTTAGGGAGTTAAATAGAATATCAATGACACCTAGTTCTCAATGTGTGCTTTTCTTTGTAAATTAAGTGTTTCAGACAGGACCGTGGCAAAAACTGGTATAACTTAAGAGGTGTACAGCTAATGCCTGTTGAAAACTTCCAGGGTAGGCTGAAGTGATATTCTGAGTGAAGAAATGCAGCAGAGTGTGAGTTAAGTGGAAGGGGGGGTCACTATGTTGTTTTGCCTTTTTTGTTTGTTTATTTTTACATGTAAAAAATGCATTAATAGCTTGAGGGTGACAAAGCAAAATATTGTCCAGGTTTTGTAAAGTGAATGTGCTTGTAGGTCACTGGCACCACCTTGTGATAAAAGAGATGTATGGCAGTCTTTGTCATCAGATGCTTTTTGCCATGTATTAGTTTTTGCCATGTCATAATATATATACATATGTACAGCAGAGAGCTCACCTGTAACCAGAATTTTGTACTTTTATATGTATTTCAGTTCTGATGAAGTTTACTGATTTGCAATGCCTGTGCATTAAAATGATCATTTCAGTATGCTGTTCTGTGGTGCTTTTGGATTCATCATGTCGTGTGTAATGCTAAATGCGGCTTTTGTGATTCCTATGGTGAGTATGCCACGGATTTATAACAAGTATAAAAGGGAGAGGAAAAATGCCTTTCCACTTAGTGGTTATGACTCTGCAGTTTATTCTTCATAAAGCATCTTCTACTGGCTTTGGGCAAGAAGATATTCTGAAGCTGGACAGTTTTAACTGTGACTGTTTCATGCTCTGTGCCACATTAGAGTTCTCCCATGCATGTTATTTCATACAATTATTATCAGGTTTTCTAAAACTTTTTTCCCAGAACAATGTCTACATTTTAGTTAGAGAGGCACAGAGAGATGGTTATTTGTAGTTTTCAAATACATTATCCTACTCCACCCTTCAGTTTCTTTACATTCAAATGTAGTCAAGGTTGAGGAACTCGACTGGGACACTGGGAGAGACAGGAGACAGTGTTGCAGGGGAATGTGATGCTGCACAGAGCCTGAGACAACTTTGATACTGGGAACTGCATCTTCGAAGTGCACAGAGTAATTCTTTCTGCTTCTTCACCAGTCAGTAATCTATAGGGTAGAATTAGTTCCTGAAAGAATTTATTACATCTTACATCTTGACCTTTCTTGCATCGTTCCTTCTGGTGAAAACCGTACAAATAGTTGCAGCTTGGATTTGTGGAGCCTTCTTGTGCCTGCCAACCCTAAGAATGGAGGAATTGTGGGAAGAGGAAACTACCCCAACAATAGAAAAGTAGGATGTCAGAGAAAACCAGATGGATGTTATTTATGTGTGGCCACTGTCTTCTGCACTGATGCTTCCCTTTTTTGTTTTGGGTCTAAGGAACTCAAGAGCTGTGCATAACTTAGTAATCTTACTGACAGAACTGTCAGACTTTTCTGCAATCCTGGGCTGCTACAAGCTGTAGCAAAGCAGCAATTCTTGGGAAGCTCTGTCACTGCAGTGAAGCACTTGCTGCTGCAGTCTCAGCCTTTACTTTGTAATTTATGTCAGTGTGTGATTGGTGAACTTAAATATGCCTACACGGAAAATGTTCTAAATTACCTGGTAGCATTTGTGTAGGCAGAAGGGAATCAGTTCTTTTCAATGAGAATGAGCTTTACTCATTCACATAAAAATGTTAAAATATGGGGAATATTTTTTCCCCCTTCCATAATGCTTTGACAACCCCCTCTCAAAAAAAAAAAAGATGTGAAACTATATATTGTAGTGAATTAATAGATTATTATTATTCATAGAAGGCCTCATTCATGAAACAGTTCTGCAGTATTTCTAATCTTGAGATTTCATTGAGACAGTCCTGGATGTGCAATAGATGAGTAATTCTTTATGAAACAATTTAAAATTTTCTCCCTCTGTTTTGATGTCCTTTTTTCTTACATATCAAATAACAAGTAACATACAAATAAGGATGGTTCTCTCCACAAAGCTGTTGATCTTTCACCTCACTGCTCATGCAGCAGAACTTTCTTTTGCTATAGATTAGGGTTTTGGTCACCTCAGCGGATTGTGGAATACGCAACATATGGAATTCAGTCATCCAGCTTTTCCTTGGGCAAACTTCCCACTGATGCTGGTTAGGCTTCCAGCTTTGCCTGTGATTACAGAAGTTGAAAGGCTTATAGCACAGGGCTACAGGATGCATAGCCTGCAGGGTCATATACAGCCTGCAAAGGGAGTGTTCAATTTTGGCCTTGATGCCTTCCTTGGTTGGCTGTTCAGCCAAGGAGCTATGAAGCCTGCCCTTGCCAGTCCTTGGCTGGGCCTCTGCATAATGTTTTTAGTTAACAAAACTGTTCATCCAGTGGGGTCTGAAAGGGGATTGGGAGAAAGAGGAGGTGCAAACCCATGGAAGAAAAGAAAGTAGTTGGGAGTTAAGCTTAAAACACAGCTTCAAGGTTTTGTGTAATACTGCAGCTGAGACTGATGAGTCGATGCACAAGGTTGGCAATGTGGGAGCTCCTGGATGGGAGGCTGTATCCCTCAGCTGTGGCACTCATAAAGGATTTACTGTAGTTCACAAGTGTGATGTAGCTAACACGGAACACACAGGTTTCTCTTTGCACCGTTAGTCAAAGTCTATGATGTAGGTGAACAATTGGAGCATTGGTTGAAACTTTGCAACACAGAGCCAGAAAGTGTAAATCCTGCTTTTTATAAAATAGCCTTTATTTTTGAAGTGGCTGGTTTAGATACCAAAATTTTTCAGACAGCCATATCAAGTGCTTGCTTTTCAGAGAGCATACCCAACCCCTTGACAAGATCAAGCAAGTAAATCAGCAGCCCAAAGTTATGGGTCACCTCTGGGGGGTCAACTATCCAAGTCTTTCCCATGTTAATTTGCCAGAGTCAGAGACAGCTGGAGCAGATGTTTATGCATTCAGAGGGCTGGGAATAATTCTGCAATCTGCTTCCCTCTTGCGGATTTTGTGATTTATTTTTTGACAATTTTTTTTTATGTTGCCCTCTGTCCCAAGGTAAAACATCCCAAAATATAGCACCAGCTGTCTGCCCTGAGCCACGCTGGTCACAAACCCAGGTCACTGGTTAGAAGTATAAGGGGAGGAGAGAGAAGGATAGAGAAAAACATAAGGAACCTTAGCAACAGTACGGCAGTAGCAAGGAAGAGGACAAGTATGGGAAGGCAGAGGAGAAAACAGGAAAGAATACATACAAAAGTTAAGAGCAAACTGAGTGACAGGAACAACGGTAAGAAAGCAAGGATAAAGAGGAGAGGGAAGAGGAGAAGTAGGAACATGACAGAGTAAGAAAAGGGAGAACATGGATAAAACAAGAAACAAGTGGTCGTGAAATACAATCTGAGCCTTAATTTCTAATACTCCAAAAGTTCTCTCTTCATTCTCGAGGTTAAGAATATATATAATTTGTGCAGTTGTACTAGGAGAGGAGGGTAAGAAGAAGAGGAGCTGGAGTAGATTTTTCTCATGAGTAGTCTCTGCTTTTATCTTCTGTACCCAAAAGCAAAGTCCGGCCAGCCCTCTGAATGCAGCAAGACCATATATGGAGCCACACCCCAAAGCACCATCTATTTCTCTTTTTTCTCTTTAATTTCAACTTTAAGGATCTCTCCTTCTCCTGCTCTGGGGGATGGTGTCATACTAATGATCAGAGACCCCTTACTGGTTGTTGCCTGCGTAACTGCAGGTTTAGCATCTGCCTTTGGCTTTTCTTTTTGAGCAGGGGGTGCAGAGGAGGCTGGGGGCTCCACAGGCTTCTTCTCTTCTTTAGGCTTGGTCTCTGTTTCAGCTTGAGTTTCCTAGAAACAAGAAGTTTAATGTTTTCCAATACTGCAGAAGAAATTCAGGAAGTAGTTCTATTCTGTACATGCCATGGAAAGGCACAGCATGGCAACTGTATTAATGGCATGCAACACCTGTTAATTTCTATTCAGATACTGAAAATTGGTTTCTAAATGAAAAATGGAATTTCAGAATCAGAATATCAGTATAAAAGCTAGGGAATGCCTGTGGATATTCAGAGTATCTTCTTCTTACTAATATAGAGGGATGAAACAGGCCCATTTTGGGGCACAGAACCCTTCCTTAGGTCTTGCCTTCCTTTATGTGCTTACACTAGTGGAGAAAGAAAGAGTGTTACATAAATCTTGACATACTTCACACTGCCCCAATTCCTTGGCCAAACCTATTTGCTATTAAGTTCACAAATACGCACTAAACTGGGCAGTATTTCTGCTCCAATCATAGTGTCATAGTCATTTGTGTAAGCAAAGTGCAAAGTTCTTTATTAAAATTAAATATAACCACAGCTATTTCAGCTATAAAGAAAAGAATTCTGCCACCTTTGGGTAAATATGTAGAAGTGAGCAGATTCTTATTAACATTAACATTTCTCAGAACAGAGTATAATATGGGAATTATTTTTCATAAGTTAAAACAACAGTTTTCTCATAAGTGTGAGATATTAGAGATTTAATCAGTTTTAGCTGTGTGGGCTACACTTTATATTTTGTCTTTAGGATTTTTAACAGCCAGAGATCTGACACTGAATTGGAAAGTTCACCATGTGCCCGAGTCAGCTGGATCAGATTACTGTGTTTGGGTATTTCTGTATTTACTGTTGTTTACATAAAATTAGAAGATCAGATGCCCTTGAGGCCTTTGTAAAATCCTTTTATCCTTACTTTCTTAGAGGTTTCTTTGTTTGCTTGCTTTTTTTCCTTGCTTTTGTTTTCTCTGGTCTGCGTAAAGTCCAGGTTCAGAAAGATTGAGCCAAATTTTAGAATTAGTGTTTACAGAGATTAGGAAAAGTGGTTATACCTCAGCTACTGGGATGTTTTGCTGTTGGTCGCAGCAAGGCTAAATTTTCATCTACTCTGTTTGCCCAAGACCTCTTCGTAGATTCTACTCTGTTTTCTGTGTCTTTACCTCATTTTCTTGTTGTCTCTTCAGCTGCAGCAGCTTAGCAAGGCCATCTTTTCCTTTTCCTCCAAGCATTGCTTTAAACAATTTCGGAGTTTCCTGTTTCTGCCCAAAGAAACCAGCCAAGCCCCGTGGCTGTTGCACTGGTGGTCCTGGAGGAGGTTTCCCCTTCTGCTTCAGCAGCACCCTGGAGGCAGAAGGGAATAAGAACACACAGCAGTGCTATGAAACTGAGCAAAGTTTCCTCAAAGCTGAAATGCTACATTTCTGCATGAAAATCCGGTGGGGTTTATTTGGTTCCCAGGTCCAGTGATAAGAGCAAAATTGGAAACAATAAAGGTTTTGCCCTAAGCTCTGGTAAAGTTGGAGGCAACATTTCAAATTTGGAGTTGCTTACCTATATCCTGGAATATAAACAAGGTCTGGCTCAAATTAAGGTGTCACAAAACAGACAAAAGCGTTTTAGAAGGGAAGAAGAGGTGTGGAGGGGATGGGTGCCCCATACCTGAGGTGGCAGTCTCTTACCTGGCTTTCTGGATGCAAATTCTGAGAGCATTTAGTGCTTCACTGGGAGTCCAGTCAACACTTGTGGAGGAAATACTTTACCAAACTAACTTCCAGCATGGCTCATCTCTCATAGGTCAGGTTAGACAGTAGTACTTATTTTTGGTCCTCTTCAGTAGAAGAAGACACCCTGAGGATATAAACATTACTGCCAATCTTGTGACAGACTAGATTTTCACACCGTTCTGTAGCTGTACTGACTTGCAGCCATAATGACAAGAAGTGAGAATGAATAACCAGGATCAAGATTAGATGAAAGATCTGAGATAGATGGGACAGATGGGACAGAAAAGCAGAAGGTTCCCATGCTTTCAGTTTCTATTAGATTACTGCACAATTTTCATGGCCACTTTTCTATCCTTGCAAAAGCCTTGACTTAAGGCTCTTTATGAGCAAGGACTATACTCGCAGTCTGAAGTACAGTAAATCCCACAGTACTGTAATTTTCTCCAGTATCTTGTACTTTGGGAATTTCAGAAGTGAAAGGTTTACTATTTTTTTTTTTATTTCATCGTCATAAATTTTGCAAGTGCACTTTAGCATCTTGCATGGCCTTATGTAAAAACGATACAGGGGTTATCGGGCAGGTGATAATAGAACAAATATCTTACTTCAAAAAATGCTTTCAGTTTATTTCAAGGAGCCCTTTAAGGGTGTCAAATAACCACAGAGAACTCTAATGTAAACCTTCCAGGGCAGAGCAACTGGTAACTTCATTCCAAAACCAAACATGACCACAATCTTTATGAAAACGGTGCACAAATTTCCTCTTGGTGCCTAGTTTTGGCAGAATGTGTGGATGCCTAGACAGATGAGCAAAATCCACGCCCTCCAGCACAGGGCAGGTACTGCACATCTTTAAAATTAAACAGGATATCCTGGTTTTAGTCTGATATCTAGAGAGGTCTTTGAGCTCAAATGGGAGTGCAGATACAAAAAGTGGATGATTAAGCTCCTTGGTTGAGAAAGGCTGTCTGGAGGAAGCAGAATTTAATGGATGGGCAGAATACACCAAGGGGGGGGAGCAAGAAAGCAGAAGAGGCAGTGCGGGACAGAGAGAGACAGGAGTAACAAGGAATGATGGTCATACTACTGTTTAGATAGAAGCTGGAGAAAAGTCAGGAATGTTAGATGCTGGAGGTCATTGGTCAGTGGATTTGTTCCACTTTTCTACCTGTTAATGCTGGTTTTGAAAATTGAGCAATCAGCCCATTCTGTGTCTGGGTTCCTTGTTCCTCAGGGGCATCATGATTCTCATTCTCAAGATACTGTTGTTTGACTACCAGGGGTGTTACAACATGATGAATGCAGCCATTTCTTAGCACTTCCAAAAAACAAAATGTCTCTCCCATGCTACGTTTAGTCTTCTCTGGGGGAATTTCAAGTCTGGGACCAACCTTCCAACCTTTGATAGCAATTCAAGGCAACAGCTGAGAACAACAGGGGTGCTGAAGTATACGAATAATGACAAACTGTTTCAAGTATTTGGACCTTTTGCAAGGTAGCAAGGTACTCATTTGGTCATAATTTTATGACAAAATCTGACAATACTTTGCCCTTTCAAAGCTGTGAAAATGGTGATCCTAGCAAGCTACAGCTGAAGGAAGGTGAAAAGCACTCTTGGTTTGAAATCCCATTTTGGAATGCTTTTGAACAAAATGCACAGGTATCTAATCTGTGCAGTTCTATCTTGTCAGGCCTTACTTTAAATCCATTCCTAACTGCTGCTTAAGGTTTTGGAAATGCATACAAGTCTGTGGATGCATTGAAGCATATCTCTGTAGAATTAATTGCCCATGTTTCGTTGCATCTTTGAAAACCTATTCCTTAGCTAACATCTGTCCTGCAGTTTCTTTCTTGACAATGTAAGGAATCCTGATATGTATATTTATCTCCTATTTTTTTTTTTTTTATTACCTTAAATACAATGCAGGAGGCAACTACATTCAGGATTTCATTCTACTTACCACATTTCCACAGCCCTTGGGATTCTTTCCAAGACCATGCTTTCCGCTAGAAACTACCAGGCAAACCTGACCACTGACACCAAATGTATTTATAACTGTTGTTACTTTTCCAAGAAAGGAATGCAAACCATCTAGAAGTCACAACTGTCCATCCTGCAGCTAAATGATATGATTTAAAAACTGTTATTAGGACATACTTTGCTTTCTTCATGAGAAGTTTTTCTGAGTCAGGATAGTTCACCAAGATTTCATTGAGTGTTTTCTTGTCCAGAATGAAAAGGTTGGCAAAACCATGAGCCACCACGTTGGCAGTCCTTCGATTTCCTCCACCTGCAGCTAATAGGCTGGAATGAAAATAAACATCATCAGTCACAGTGTTACTTGCCCTAGCGAGGAGTCTCTTTGCTGGTGGTTCTCCATCAAAGTCATTGTAAAGCTCACTTGTGGAGCTGGCTGTTCTATCCAGCGTTCTGTAAAGGCCCTGTGCAGATGGGATTAGAAATCCCATCTCAGGAAGGCAAATTGCCGCTGTTGGTTAGGCATATGTAGATGCTAAGGACTGTGAAAAGTTTTGCTACATAGAGACATTTCTGCTAAGAGATACCCTCAGCTTGGATTGCACTTGTTTCAGTCCTCATGTGAACTTGGCATTTCCTCAATTTTATTGCTGAAAATTATTCACATCAGTAGTAGAGCAGCATTATTTACAATGAATGAATGATTCTCCCCCAAGGATTTTCATTTTCTTGAGTGAAAAACTTCTGTGGGGCTCTAGTTTTCAGTTTTCTCACATACCACATCTCATGTTTGCATGTTGGCAAGTTGAATGATACAGCTTAGGAAGGTCTTCCAGACAGTTACAAATGTGTCTGCCAGAAAAAGAAGGCAATTTTGTTTTGAACATAAGGCATTAGACCAGTTTAGCCAGCAGCAGTTGGCCAGAGGGAGGGTATATTAAAAAAAAATTAGATGTACAAATAACAATAAATTGTTCATCTTGCACTAAGCAACTGAAGAGACTTAACTTCTCAGCTGTGCTGATAAGTAAGAGAATTTGCATTTTGCTCTTAGTACTAAAATTGCTCTATCACTGTATTCAAGATGCACCCTAAAATTTTTCCTCTAAAGGTTTCCTAGTGAATGAATATTTTTAGAGAACATTTAGTATTATCCAAATTTGAAAGTTATTAATAAAAGATATTCTGGGCCCCAGTAGACAGGAATTGATACCCATCTGAAGTAATAATCAAGGATATATAAATATTTGGTTTAATATTAGAGATATTTATAGAACATATTTCTAACTATTGGATCATATAGATAATATATTTAATTTATAAAGGATAGTAGGAGACCTCCGCAACTGTTTGTGCAAGGCTATTTTTACATGCCCACAGAGTGTTTTTCTACAACTCAAGACAGCAATCAATACATGAACTGAAGCTGAAAATGCAGTTTATCGTCTTCTTTTTAAACAATTCTGTACAATTCCTCAGATAGAATAAAACTCTTTGCACAACAGGAAAAGCTGCTAAAGAAAATTGCAAACACCTTTTGAGCTCTGATGAATCACTTCTCAACAAGTCATTGAACAATCATTTTTAGGCTTTCCTAACAGAAAGCTCATTTTATCAAGGCAGATGAGGACTAAAGAGATCAGGTTTTTCATTATGGTGGTGATGTGAGGTGAATTTTACAAGTAAAGCAGTCTTTGCTCAGACAGAATTATCTTTGACTGAGGATTTATGTACTTCAGCATTCAGTCTGGTTTGGTTAGTGTGTGAAGAGTTATATGACCAAATTTTTTAAAACAGATACATTTGCCTTGCAGTAGTTCTTGTTAATGTAATAGCCATATTAATCACAAGATTTGCTTTTTTTACCTAGCATTTTTTACTCCAGTTGTGAGCCTGAAATGCTGTAATATTAGTACAAGTTGATAACCTTAGAATTCTTATGCTAGCAAATTAAATTTCAAGCTATAAAGTTGTCAGAGTGATGACTCAGCTTATCTATTGTTTTTATAGATCTCTGTAGGAAGCTGCTGTTAATTGAAATTGGGGAATGGCTTGTGTTACCAGCTGAACATGCCAGGTTATGGTGGCCCAGCTGGGCACCTATGTGCGTGTGAGGAGAACTGGTAAGTCAGGAAAGAGAAATAGGTCTGGATCTTGCTTCTGAGAAGGATGTCAAACTACAAAGGTCAGCGCCCACTGAAAAGCAGCAGCTGCCACTTTGAGGGAAATCCTGGACCAAAGTAATGGAAAATGTCATCTTTCACAAAACTAAATAGTCCCTGTAGTTTGGATTTTTTTATATAATGTTTAAAATTACAAAACAGCTGAAAGCTGAAGCTGAGATCAAACACTTAGAGAACTTCCTGTCAAAAATTTACATAAAATGGAGAAATGTTTTAGTTTTCCAGAATTAACATTTTCTGATAAGAAATAGCTCTAGTGAAATACCAGTAAATGGATGAATGAGGACATCTGGCTTCAAGTGTAACTTTCTCTGGGCTAGTGAAATGTTGTTATAACTGAATTTCTCTTGTTCGGAATTGTCTGTGCTGACGTGCTCTCATTAAGGCAACAATCTGTTTGCTTCTGATTCTGAAATTATTTTACTCCACCAGATTGATATTATCTATACAGGAAAGTTGCAGTGAGGGTAAAATGTTAATTGGAACTCCTGTTATGTAATCCCTTTCTGTAATAATTTTCAAGGATGAAATTGGCAAGGGACATGTTTGATCATTTCTCTTGCATTGGCTCTCTAGTATAATTCAGGGAATTTTTTGGAAATAAACAGTTTGTTTTATTTTCTTTAATTCCTTTGCCCTGGAGACTTCTAAGCATCATTTACATGCATTTTGAACAGAATGAGATTAAATACCAAGCGTCTTATAAATCATGTACCTAAACAACTCAGAAAGAAGCTGACATATTTCCCTAAACAAATCTTGAATTGGAAATCAGAAGGATTATGGATACTGAAAAAGCTTCAGCAGAGAATTTCTTCGGCTCTCTGTAGCATTTTGTGAGAGTTCTGTCTTTCCCGTACAAACTATCTCAGACTATGTTACGGTTTTGTAAACTTCTTGCACCTGCAGGATGTTTGCCTGATTGTTATGGTTTTGACTAGGAAAATATTTAGAAATGGGTGTCTTAAAATTTGACCAATCCCCTCAAGGGATGGATGGCCAGACGGCCAATTGCCTTATGCCACTTAACACACCTTTTGCGAACTAGTATATAAAAACCCTTGGAAATTATTAAAGCTGCTTCCTTTCATGTCTGATCCTGGGATTCTGCGTTTTTTCTTATTTCGCCGTTCGGACTCAACAGCGACAAAGGATATCAGCCTGACATCAGGTTATAATTGTTATGAAGTGAGAGGAAAACATGGATGTCCTAAAACATGTAGTACGTAATCCATTAAAGAATATTTTTTCCATTTGCTTGTGGTATTCTGTATTCAGAAGACCTTGGCAAAATTTATATAAAAAGGCACAATACAAGCTCATTATTTTCTAGTACCTTGCCACAAGGAAGAGCGTACCTGCACTGATATGCTTAGTGCATCATGTCTGCCAGTTGCTGTGGTTTTTCTCCTCGAGTTTATCCGCTGTCTGACATTTTATATGCAAATTATTCGTGTCTGAATGGGTTTGCTGCTGCAGTAGGTCAGTGATGAATAAAACAAAACTAGAAGTGTAGCGTTATAGCATTGCTGAGGGTTTTGCTGGCCATATTGGCAATTATGTAAAGAGTAACAGGTACTGGGAAATGAATCTTTAAAGGTCATTGTGTGGTTCTCACGTGGAAACAAGTGCTCACCTGTGTTAGATCAAAAGTGTAAAAATCTCTTCCTTGTTTTAAAACCAACAGCTATCATTTCTTGGTTTAAAATACAAATTTCTCACTTCAAATACCAGACTAATTAATAATTGAAAAACTACGTGCATTACAAAGCTGCTTTAGCTTTTTCTTCTGTCTTTTCATTATTCAGCCCTTATTGATGAGTTCGTTCTCAGTCTTTCTGCATAACTTACAATACAGCCGTTTGTTTGGATGCTTTGCTCAGGTATTATATTGTCACACAGAGAAATACCTTCCAAATAACCTTCTCTCAAAGAGCTGATATAATTTCACTTTCCCACTTAATGAACAAGTTCTCTAACTATGAGATATATCAAATGCACTTGAGGTCTAAGCAAGTTCTGTACGCACATTATTGGATAAACTGGAATGTTTCCCCTACTACAAAGGCAGACACAACTGGAAGACAAATGTAAACGTGACACAGAGCTGATTACTGCTTTTCAGAAGGCAGATTAAAGCTACCAGCAAGAGGATTAACAATAACAGGAAGGCAGCTGGAATAAACCAAGGATCCAGTTTATCACATCCAGCAGCACATTTATTTTATTACTTTTCCTTGGGCCAACCTCAGCAGGGGGGTGCAGTGCCTAAAGACTAGCACTTGATTGGCTAATTGGGGAGCATAGCACATAAGAGTTAATGGATTTTGCATAGAAAGTACATGCAGAATATAAAAACCATTTGTAGCCAGAGAAAAAAATTCTCATCCGGATAAATTCAGACAAAAAAATCTGGTCTATCCACCTTTTTCTTTTCTTGTACGCTCTTAAATAAATACTTTTTCAAATTGGGATGTCTGATTTTCAGTAATTTAATCCCCACTTCAGCGCCTAAATGAACTATTTTTAGTTGCTGTTTTAGATTTTTGTATCTATTTTGTTGGAAATTAATTTTCATCTTTGCCATCTGCTGTTTAAGGGCACCTCATCTTATTATACAGACAATAAAATGCATCTGGTCCTCCTGTATTGCAGACAGCATAATGAGATTTGTTAAATCTTTAAAATGCTAAAGAAGAAATTTGTCTGTAAATCCCTGTGTACATTGATCAAAACACTGGTCTCAGATCTTACCCTGTTAATCACTGATGCTTCACTTAGATTTTCCTTCACTTACCTGCATCTCCTTGCTCAGTGTCCTCTTTGTTGATCCTACCCACTTTCTAGCCTCCCCATGACAGCTTACCACAGAGAAGTTAAACAACCACTGATTATTTGACAAGTTCTAAAAACAGTATTAAAAATAGTGATGGACCTACCTGATCTCCCCAAATACAGCTCCTGCTCGTAGTGTAACCAGGACTTTGGTACCATCAGGGCCTCCAAGGACTTGAACTTCACCCTGTTTGATGATGTACATCTCTCTTCCAATCTCTCCCTGGGCATACAAACACATAAAGAACCCATGTTTTAGCAGTGGATTTTGTTGTTAGAATAATACGTCAAGTTCTTCTTTAAATATCTCTCTATGCTCTCATGAACAGAGGGTGTACCTCTATTATGAGGCAAAGCAGCCATTCAGTTTTAAAAGTGACAAAGTAGCAGCAACGAAGCCAGGACTGAAAATGTAGGGACTTGCACTTCCTATCTCTGCACTTAGTCCTCCAAGCTTATATGCAGCATCTCCTTGGTGAACATGTATCCAAGGAGAACGTGATTCCAACATTCTCTACTACCTGTTGCAGCATTGATAAGATTGCTATGGTTGTCGGTCACATAGCAGATTTATGCAAGTGAGAGGCCTTTTGGCTCTGAATCAAGCTGTAATAAGTTGATACTTCAATTTCTCATAATCCGTCTTTGTTAAGAGCCATTTGCATTGGACTGCAGTATCAAGACATTGAATCTTGCTGTTCTTTATTCTCTGTTGTGTCGGAGTCCCAGCTGTAGTCTAAGATCCTTTCATGCTGTGCGTTGTATAAGCAAACACACCGAACTACTCTTCCACCCTTCTTAGCCAACAGTAATTCTGGGATTGGTCTTTGAAGGGACACACTTCATCCTTCAGAGTTTTCAAAAACGTTTAACTTCTACACAGTGGAGTCAGTGGAACTAGCCCAGCATTCTGAAGGAGGATTGTACGCTCAAATCTTGGAGGGAACAGGACCTTAGTGAACATGTTGGACCAAAATTGCTAAAGACGACTTGAGGGGTTCTGATGGTCACTTCTGGATGTGGTGGGACCTGTGGGTCACTTGCCAGAACAGTAATAGTACTATTACTATTCATCCCCCCAGGCTTTAATTGCATCTTACTTTGCCCTATGTTTGCATGCCTTCTGGAAAAGGACTTGGGCTCACTGGTCAGAATCTGAGCTATTTACCTGTGAACTTCCTGTCTGGCCATGTTTAAGCCAAAATGCTGAGACAAGATAGGCATCTTTGCTAAGAGACAGTGTGACAGCCTTCAGCTGGAAACCTGGAGATGGCTCAGAGCTGTGAGTGAAGATAGAGCAGATCCTGCTGGAAGGAGCTTTATGGGATGCAGCATATTTTCTACCTTCTTAGATAATTCTACTTAAGAGTGTCTGAGTACACAAATGAAGCACAGGCAAAGCATCATAGACTGAGATCTGTAGGCTGGGTTTGTATGTACAGAAGCATTAAGTTTGAACCATTTTAAATACTAAAATTTCATGAGGTATCATTAGATAAGCCATATTTACATTAAATGCTTTCCCATATTACTATAATTTCATGTTTGGCAATGTAAGTAATAAAATCCATATTGTCTTGTTCTAGGTTGAAATTTGAGAGCACATTTGTTGTTATTACACAGAGTAGCTTAATTAATTTTATGCTTTCTAGTTCAGTCAGGATTAAATTTATTTAAAGGACATTGTTGACCGATATCTGAACTCTTTTTCTAAAATACATAATATAATTCTTATTTGAACAAGACAAGAATGCTCACCTTTTTGCAGACAAAGTCACCGGGTAAATACACAATGGATTTCAACCTCAGCAGCATGTCATGTATCATCTGCGTATCACAGCCCTGTTAAAATAGAGTTGATCATTCTGCTAATTCAGCACTAAAAGTGACTATTAGTGCCTCAAAAGCCAAGAATACAGGAATGACCCAGGGATTCCATAAGCGGAATGCAAACTCAAAACATCATAAAGATCAGCTATTAGAGCTGAGAAAAGACTGAAAGAGTTGTTATTTCAAAAACTTATAAGGTTCCCTATGGGTTGAACATATTTTCATTATTTTATGAAGTGAGTTTCTGTAAATCCAGATTTTCTGAGGAAGCTAAATTAGTGTTATGTTCAGAGCTTTTTGTGTCTTTTATGGGAATTTTATGGGACTTTTTTTTACTGATCCAGGGGAAAAAAACAGATCATGTCGAATGTTGGTATGAATCTATGAATTCCATTCCTTCAGCAAGTATGGAAAAACTGTACAGCCATGTACTGTTTATGCAGATATATCATGTGATTTCTTGCAAATGTAAAACAAGAAAATTTGCCGTGTGTACTTCTAAAAACCCAGGGTCTCCTTGCTTTTGTGCCAGGAATACGATTTTAAGTACACATTTAAAGTGTAGCTCTGGAAAACTACCTTGGTAAGTAAAGAGAAAGCTCTTTTGCACAAAAACTGACTGTGGTGCAGCTTTCTCTACACCAATGTTACATTGCCAGAACACATGGGGGATCTCTCAGGCAGACCTGGATAGCTACAGCAAGGTGGACTGTGTTAAAAATTAGATTATTCTCTGTCTGACTCTTGAGATTAGTTATACTCTGAACTCACAGTCTGACCATACCATCAGCTGGTGTGTCGTCATAACAGGATTTTGTCTTAATCTCATTTGCTTTCTTTAAAGATCACTGCCTTGACACAAAAGAAATCCAAATGCAGGCACTTGGGTTTGTTCTGACGTCTCCGTTCACTGAGACATTTCTTAGACTTATTTTGCCTTGCGTGCTAACAAACATGTACTTAAGTGTTGCAAGATGCACAAGACAAGGTTTCTGTATGGAATAGCACATATTTCTGCATTCTCCTATAAAACTACTTGCTTTGAATAAGTCCACTTTATTGACAATGGCATAGTTCACATCAATTGCGACAGCTAATTGCATTTTGGTCGGCATCTGCTCCAGTAATTCTGATTCATCTGAAAAAAAGAAAAAAAAGACAAATGAAGGAATGTCCACAAAAATGAGCAAATATAACTTAATGGAGTTATTCTAACATTTATGAGTTCAAGTGAGGAAGAGCTAATATGCTTTTACTAAGATGCTTAATATATCTTGTCTAAAATTATTACCAAAACATTGTATCAATGAATAGAATTTGTGAAATAGTAAGAATCATATTGCTTTGTAGTTTCTTTCTTTTCCAAGATAAATTGAGCAGCCTCCTCTCACTTCCGACATGCAATTCAGAAAAGGAGAAATGTGAATTTCACCCTATATCTGTATCTATACAACCACTCTTACTCAGACACGCCGAGTAACTGGAATCGGAAATCCTCACCCAGCATTCCTTGAGAGTCCCATGTGTATTCATACCAAGTTCGAACACGATTTTGGACCAATTTTGGAATAGAATAAGTGTTCATGTAGGAGACAGTGTTATCCACACAGGAACGAAAGTAGTTCTGCCCTGCTGTTGCTGCTCCAATTACGTCTCTCATCTGCAAACATCAATTGTTGTTACTACACATTTCAGCAAAAATAGTCTTGATTTTAATATCTTGTCAGCAACATATAAAAATAATACAATACTTTTTGCAAAATCATTGACTAATTATGCGTTCGGCTGCATGTTTTAAATAGGTGCTTCATCCACTTTTTCAGAAACATTACAGATTTAATCTGATTGTCTTGGAAAGTGTGACATTATGATTTTAGAGGAATCATTTCCGGGTTTTAGCTTATTCTTCTGTCTTGTATTTCTGGACATGGATGAAAATTATAGATAATGCTTTTCTTAAAAATCCATAGTAAAGCTACCCTGCATTTCAGAAGTGAAGCAAACTGGGCTCAGTTTCTGTAATAAGACCATCTGACACCACTAGAACTAAGATTGTGCCACTGTTTAAATAGTTAAGTGATCAATCCTAAGCTCTGAGAGCTGAAAGGTGACCTTAAACTTTTCAGTGCAGGAACATCATTTAACATTTCAACTCAAATGTAATTCAGTTTTCAGAAAGTGGATGAGTTAATGTTCATAGATATTCCTTCTTCAAAAGAATAAGTATCCAGATGTGATTTTAGTGGAATGGCTTCATGTGGCAGCTGCCAAGGATTAATCTGCCATGGGCTGAATTTTGCTCTTTATTACAGAGATGCAATTGATTGCAATGGGAATAAAAATTTTTAGGCAAGTGTGCTAAAGCAGGAATAGGAATTCTAACAAACAAACTGCAGTGAAGCAGTTTGTGTGTTAAGGTTTAAAGTTTGAGGCTGCAAACGACTGCACTGGCTACAAAAAGTAATCTGCAGAATCTCCTTTGGGAAATGAGGCTTTCATTGATAGTTACAACAATTTAGGGAAAAAATATAAATATGCAAACTCTGAAGTTTAATTCTATATGCTTTAATTCAATAGTTTTCCAGAAGAAATATTTTATATGTATGGGTTTTTTTTATTTTTGGTAATTCTGGTTTGTGGAGGAATTTTAAATTCTATAAGGAAGAATCTCTTTAGTGACAGTTACCCCTTCCTGCACTTCCAAAGAGCAGGAGATGTATGCAATCTCTAATTACTTGATTGAACTTTTCAAATGCTGTATTCAAAATAAGATTTAAATTTCAGTTTTAATTTCTTTTATTTTTTTTTTTTTTTTTTTTTTTTTTTTTTTTTTTTTTAGTAGTTAGTTTTATAACAGGTGTGGACAAATCAAGAAGTCTGGAATGTTTTCTACAGAAATTGATAAGGCACATTCTCACACAGAAACCTCAGCATTTGTTTTTCTGTAGGCAACGTGTTTTAAAACCTATGGATCTAAAGCCCACATTTAATAGTTACAAGCTAGAATATTTCAGTTATATTCATTTGGCAATACAACTGATTTGCCATGCTATGGGATTTTTTTTTTGCCCTCCTGCCAAATGGGAACCAAGAGAAATAGAAATCAATTAATTTTCAGATTGACAAATATATTGCAATTTGTGGAAGAGATCAAAATTCTAGTTTGACAAAAATCATGGGATTTCCATTAACAGTATCCTACTGTTAATGGAAAGTACTGAGCATGACTTATTCAACAATTACAATTTTTATTTCAGATTTAACAGTTTAATGTGAATGTCAAGGAATTGTCTCTTTGGCTGTGAGTAAGCAAAAAAAAAGGAATAATACACTGTTTCAAGAGTCATCTGTGTCCTGCAGAGTCTTGGCTTTAAATCAGCTTGTGTACAAAAGAGCTACGAAACAGGGAACTGATTTAACACATGTATTTATCAGAAGAATAAGTATGTTTGACATTAAAATAGAAGATGGAAACTAAACTTTTTCCCAGAACTAAACTCCATTAAATTGAATATATTATCACTAATTTACAGTAATTTGAACATAACTAGTTATTGATTATTTTATGTACCTGACCAATTAAGCTAGAGAAGACAAAGACGCCCATGAAATAATTCAGCAGTTGAAAAATTATCTCAAACAGCGTTTGTGGTTCTGCAAGGCCACCGATGGTGATTAAACTACGAACTGCCCAGTAGTAACACCTCAGGTACCTGTGGATACAAACAGCATTTTTGTTAGACTGTAGCTATGTATGTGTTTGAAGTTAAGCATTTGCCTACCTGAGTTGGGCCTTTCAGTGATGCTTTTCAGTCCAAAAGACTTTCAGCATTTTATCAAGGGTTATGAATTTATAAATGATACAGTTACATAGGTCAGGTTGAGCTGAATGTTCTCAAAGAAAAATAAGAATGTACGGGAAATGCAGCTCTAATTTACTGTTCTCTAGTAGCGCTAGGTAGCATTAGAGAAGACTTGTGTACAAAATTGCCAAGATGGACATTACAGTGTTAGAATGCTCCCAGTGAAGATGGTCACAAGCAGTGTAAAAGTGTTAGAGTCTTCCCAGAGTCTCTCTGTAGCAGCATACTAGATGCTCAAACACCTGAAGGTCCCTTTCATGGCTTTCACTTGATGACACCAGTTCAAAGCCTTATGGTGGGAATGAAAAATGCAATATCGTTTTTCTTGTGTCCATTTCTACCCCTTTTACCACGCTGGTCTTCCTCCCATTCTGCCTCTGAGCACCCTTCATTGGCTCTACCTCCTGGGTTATGTCAAACAAGTTACGTATTTCCACAAGCTGTGTGTTAATCCAGCTTTTCCAAACCACCTCACTGATTCAGCACTGAAAGGTTGACTCCTCTATTAACATCTCCTAGCTGCTGCTCTCCACAACTCCTTCTGTCACCTTAACAAACTCATTCCTGCCTGCTTCACTACAGAGCATTTTGCCTTCAAGTCGTGTATTTCTACTAGGATGATAACACAAGTTTATGAAAGCAGCAAAGGATCTGGACAGAATGCTTTAAAAAAGTGCCTTGGCATCTCTAAAACCCTGGTTTACATTTCGTTCTAGAACATGGTACCACAAGCAATGCAGCATTGCAGTGGGGAATGACTAATTCAAATCACTGTCGTGAGAACGCTATCATTTCCTTTTTTTTTTTTTTTCCCAAGCAAACAAGTAGGTGGTTTAGGTGTATTTTTAAAAGCCTGCTAATAATTAGAATTTGACTTCCTAAGTTTCTGTACAATCAGACTTCAGCTTTGCTGATGATTAGGAGTGGAACTTCATTTTCCTTAATTGTAAAGTGGGATTTTCTATGATTTCAGCTGTGACTACTGCTTCTGAAGCAATGATGATACCTTATGTTGGTTGAATTTTATTGAGTTTTAGATAATAATTTAAAAAATCCAAACACTAAGACACAGAAGAAATACTTTTGGAGACAAGTTTGTTTTGAAATAGAAAGTCTCGCATGCCGGCTCTGAACCTGAGACAACCTGGCCTGCTTGCAGACCTTAGGTGTATATTTTATTTAATGGCCTCCACTTTCAGACTCCTCTCTTTTTAAGATATGAACTCCACTATAATGGGATGTTCATGTAATAATACAACTGCAGGGCCGGTTTTGTGCGAATACGAGAAAATAAACTCACAAAAACAACCAATTCCAATGAGGTTTGTTTTTTCTTAAATCACTTGAAAGTGTTTTCAAGTTTTTCACCTAAAATGTAAGGCTTTACTAAGCAATTGATTTCTGCTTTTCATTACAAAGTCACTTTTTTCTTGGTTGCAGATTAATAAAATGCAGTAACAGTGATCACAGTTTTAGATGTTAACAGTCAGAACTGGCCATTTTCATTCAGAGTCCTTAAATAAAAAATTTATTGCATATTTTCCATCTTATCATTTTTCCTTGTTAGGGATGTAAAATGAACTGCTGGATTATGCCACAATAATATTTTCAATATTTTCAATATTTTGTGATTAAAAAAAATCACATATGCATGTTTCCAGAAAAGTATGCATAAGTGGCAGCTTCTTCTTAGACTTCTGTAGTATAAACAAATAATAAGAAAAAGACTCAGGTCCCTTTTGGAAGAATTACAGATTTAAGCATAAAATGATGCTTCTAGCTTGGCTGAGGGGAATTATCATGTAAAGCATATTAATATCATATTGATTTTCCATAACTGAGAATGCTGTGGTGCTTGAAACATGTATAATTGGGTAATATAAAAGTAAAGAGATTAACATTACTTCTGTGCTTGTTACTTTAGGAAACAAAAGTAATTAAGCAATTCCCTCACCCACAATGGCTCTGCATGCCATGTTTGCAAACCCCACCATGATAGGCAATATAATCTTTATTCTGGGAATGTCTACAAAGAATGAAAGCAGCTCCTCAGAGGAGTTTAGGGGTCACTTTCTTCTTTGCAGTGTTATGTGTCCAAAATGTGAGATTTTTTTTTATATCTGCCTACCCCTTTCTTAAGATGTAGTTAATACACTGTATTCTTCTGCAATTTTACATCAAAAGAAACTTTCTATTGGCAAAGGCACATGATATTCTCTATCTCTTAGGCACAGGTTTTCTCCATTTATGCATTTTTGTTTTTATTTTAATCTGAAATGGAAGTTTCAGAGTTGAAATACAGAGGAGCTTTTTTCTTCCCTAAGAAGGGGAGAAATGAGATTGTAAATTTTGTTTAAGGAAAGCCAGAAAAAACAAACTCCTATTTCAACAGTATTAGCAGCTCTGCTTCCTACCAGCATGTGTCTGGAAACCACCGCTGTTCACTATACAGCTTACCAGCCTGTTATAAGATTACTGTTGAAGTAAACAACAGTCATGAGACAAGAAAGGGATTTTTCCCTCTGCACATCATAGAGAGTATGTTTGTCCTTCAGGCAATCAAACTACTAGATTTTCCCTTAAAAAAAAAAAAATCCTGGGTATGAAAACATTCAGAAACACTGTTAATAAGATGCCTTGTAATATTATGCTAATAGAAATATCTTTTTCAGAAAAGTCCATTTCAGAACACACTAAACTCCTTTCATGGTTTTGGTTAGTGCAGGTAAATCAAGTCTTTGTGCATGTGTCTCTCAGTTTTTAAGGTGGTATTCACATTTTCATTTCAGCCCAGGGAAGCATTGTTTCAGGGCTATCATGTTTAACTCCTCTCAGATTACAGCAAGGATAGGTTTAAGCAGAGTGAAGAAGCAGCCTTTATAAACTAATGACTTCCTTCTTGGTACCACTTCTGGAGTATCGTGTTCATCAGGTGCCTGTGGGTCTGATAATCTCAGACACGACGAGCAAACTAAAAAGCTTTTACCTAAAAAGTATGGCTGTGGGTAGCAGGTCTGAAAGTCTGACCATGTGAGTTGGGCTGTGCATTCACAGCTTGTCTGGAGGCACAAAACTGTCTTTGCACAGCTAGCACTGCAACTGTGACACGTCAGACCTATTGCACGAGCAATGCACAGCTGGTACCCACGAGACGCATTTCAAGATTTGCCAGTCTCACTGTGCGTTGGGCAGTGCATACGAAAGGAGAGGAGTTGTTCTAGACACGTACAGTGACCATTTTCTGGGACTTCCAGACATCTACTAAGTCTCTGCCCAGGACAGGAAGGCAGCAAGCTACAGAGAAACATAATTGGGAAGCAAACAGATGTCTTAAATTTGCCAAAGAATTCGGCAGACTGCTTGTGGATGACTTGCAAACAGCAGAAGTATACCATGAGCAAAGTGAAATGATTTGTTTTGCCTAAATTTACTGCTGACCTGGAGGGTTTGTGTGAGAATTTCAGCTCCCTAGTTTTAGTTTCTCTGTGAACAGTGATGAAAGAGAGATACTTCCTTGGGACAATTTAGAACAGTGACATTAGGTTGAATCCCTTAAAAAGGATTTGTCCATTTTCCTCAGGAATTGGGGTGATTGATCTTTTATTTAGGTAGTTAAATTAGTTTGTAAATAAAAAAATATAGTTGAAATTGTCCACTTAAGAGACCTTTTCAATGTCCTGCTACTGTCCTTGCATAGACTCTACACTCTGGTGTTGCATTAGTGATGCTGTTCTTCTGCATTAGGAGAGTCTGAGGTCTTGCCTAACTCAAGGTCATGAGTGTACTTTTAATGCTGGAAACATTGTGTGTGGCTAATTTGGGTGTGTTGCAGGGTGGTAAAGTTGACTGCCTTTTACACCTCAGGTCAAAGGCTTTGACTGAAGGCTGCTGGGAAAAATGAGCTCAAATCTTGGACTGACACTAACAATTTAGTGTCTGGACAAGAACTGGAAAAGAATAGAGCTTTCAGAAATTTCCAGAAGTGCTACTTTGATAATTTTGCTTGTGGTTTGAGTGTTGTGTATAACTGTTAGTTGTAGATTTAGTTCACCAGCTAGCGTGCCTGCTCAGGAACATGTATGTAATCAAACTGATAATGGAAACTGTTGTCTGTTAATTATTTTTAGCCTGGAAAAGGAAAAAAAAATCCTAGGAGTGTTGACATTTTAACGAACTGGTTTTGGCTATAACTATCAATATTTTATGGACACAGCAGGGATTCTATATAAAACATTAATGCCACTAAATCAGTGCCAGATCATTTGCTGTGGGTCAATGTAAGCTGAGACAGCTAGAATTTTGATTTACTTATCAAACTGCTTACCATCAATTTTTAAAATTGGCTAAGTAGCGATGTTTGCCTGATCTTCTTTCTGAATATGTCCCCATTCTTTGTGAGACTACTGGCATATTTTGCTTCTCAAATATTGTCAAACCTGAAAGCTCTGTGAAAGCAAATTATATGTTCACTGCTGTGCCATAATGTATGCTTCAGTACTAGTCACTTTTCCTGACATATTGTTCTTAAATCTGCTTTCCACATCAATGAATATACCTAGAAGTATCTTGTCTGATAAGCTTAAATTCACATTGCATCTCCAATTATAACTAACGTTCACACAATGCCTTTCTGTGTGAAAAAAATCCTCAAACATTTGATGATTATGACATCATTATGTATGATGTTTTATGTCATGCCTAATTCTCTAAGGCAATGACTATCCCATACAAGTCAGCATTTGCTGTTAGTGGGATACAAAGCTGTACTTTATGAAATGCAGCTCATTGTGGAATATTCTTTGGGGTTCCATGTTCATGGCACTATATATTCCAGTATGAGTTAGATACAGGCAAAAGAATAAAGTCATACATTCACCAAACAATTGTCAAGATGAAGTAGATTAATGGCTTAATGTGGTTTACATGGATATATCATAGAATCATGGAATGGTTTGGGTTGGAAGGGACCTTAAAGATTATTCAGTTCCAACCCCCCTACCATGGGATGGGACACCTTCCACTAGACCAGGTTGCTCAGAGCCCCATCCAGCCTGGCCTTGGACACTTTCGTGGATTGGGCATCCACAGCCTCTCTGGGTGACCTGTTCCAGTGCCTTACCACCCTTATAGCAAGGAATTTCTTCCTAATATCTAATTTAAAAGTGTTCTCTTTCAGTTTAAAGCCATTCCCCCTTGTTCTACCTCTGCATGCCCTTGAAAAAATTCCCTGTGGAACCTTCATGTAGGCTCTCCTCAGGTACTGGATGGTGCTATAAGGTCTCCCCAGTGCCTTCTCTTCTCTAGGCTAAACAGTCCCAACTTTCCCAAACTGTCTTCAAAGGAGAGGCGCTCCAGACCTGTGATTAACTTAGTGGCCTCCTCTGGACTTGTTCCAACAGGTCAATGTTTTTCTTTTATTTGGATATTTGGATATCCAAATGTGCATTTTATTTCAGAATCTCAGTTTAATTCAGAACTTGAACTGTCATTTTATTATCACTGTTTATAAAAAAATCTACTCTAAATTCCATGTGATTCCAGTGTGACTTCATTTGAGAAGTTTTTTTTTGTCTCCTCATGGAAATATTTAAATTAAAAATATTAAAAAACCTGGCCATTGTGAGGGCACAACTGCATTGTCTGTGGTAAAGCCAGTAAATAATTTCTACTAATTGTCTCTCTGAGCAAAATGTGAAATATTCTTCTCTATGAAAAACAGGTAATTCTTTCTTGCCTGTCCTCTAGACTGTTCTGAAGAAGTATGAAAAAACTTGAAGACTGAGTAAACTCTCTACTTTCAGAGTTTTCAGGTTTCTTACTCTTAGGTACCTATTTTTTAGTTATGAGGCAAGTATTCCCAAGAATCACATTAACAAAAAATAGCTATAATGGAAATTGCTTCTGCATTTTTCTTGTCATATTTCTGGAAACCTCGATCCTGTAGATAATACCCATCTATAACTTCATTTACATAAGTGGTCTCACTAAGCTCCATGACCCTGCCTGCACATGTCTGACTGCAGTACTTAGCTGTGTATTTTAGGGGTGTTTGGAAACTTCAGACATGTCTTTTTTTTTGAGATAACCCTACTTATAAAAAATCAGTGCTGCTTTACACAAAGTATGTTTTGCTCTCAAGGGCTATTTTCTTGTCCTTCAAGATAGTGACTTGACACCAAACTCGTGAAGTCTGACAAAACTACAAACAAGAGGAGCACATCTCTGAGAGAAAGGTGAAAAGTTGTATAGAAGGTGATTTATGACAGCAGTAGGATACCATATGTGCTTTTGCAAGGAATGTAATCAAAGAACAAATAGAGCTTCTGTGGCTTTAACTATATTATAGACTTTGAAAGAAATGAATGTTCATACAACTGAACCTACTAGATGTATGTTTATAAAACTATGCACAGAATATATTATCACTTTGCTGTTTTTCTTACTTCCTCTCCATCATCTTAATAAATGTTCCCTACTTGGCCAACCAGTGCTGTTACAAGGAGCTTGTGGAAAATTGTGCCAACATCCAGTTGTTTCCCCTGAAGACACTCTGCCCCATGGTTAAGCATGACCTTCTCAAAAGATCAGAGAGAGCTGGTGGAATTTTGTCAGACCAATCACCGTGGTGTAGAGGGACTAAAATGTTGCACTTTAATGACAAAATGCTGTGTGGCAGCAAAACAACTCCCAAACTATCCCTGTGTTTCCTTTGAGGGATTGCTATACAATCCTGCTAACAGTTACCATGTACATATGCAATCAGTAAGTTTAACTCATGACCTTTGTTGCTTTCTAAATGTTTAATTATGTTAGTACTTAGCACTGACTCATAAACCTATAAAATCTGAAAGTGGTGAATTGATTATTCACTGCATCTACACTCCAAATATGCGTTAGTATTGAAAGCTGCTAATCAGCAGTCATGATGCTAAAATTTTGCTATCCAAGCACTTATGAAGTAACGGCATAATCTGCAAGCGGTGGCATGGGAGAAGGATGGGGAGGCAGGAAGGAGCAAAATCAACAAAAATCTTTTGCAAGAGAAAAGGACTTACATGTTTCCTTCGCCATCATACACCCATCTAGTGCTGCCAATTCCTTCGTAGTCTGAAGCCCAGTAATACACGCATGCATTAAGGTGCAAGATAAACAGCAAGTATCCAGTTGTTCGAATGACCCTATAAAAGTCAGCAGATTCCTGTAAAACAACTTATATTTTTCCTCTTTTTTAATATAGACCCCATTACTTTTTTGGATTAACAATGTTAATGTTAAGCATCCACTAAGTAGTTCCCCACCTGTATTGATTCTATGAAAAAAATAGCTGGCAGTTACCCATCTCTCACATCTGTCCAAGGTCAAATAAATATCTTTCCTAGAATATTTGACATGGGGTAATTTTTAAATTCTAGCTCCCTGCAGAGTTTATAGTCCACTTCTTTAAATGGCTATGAATATTTCCAGAAATTTTAAACTATATTAATGAGGGTACAGGGTGAAAAATAATGTGTTTCCCAAACTCTGTCCAAGATAGGCTCTAAACCTGTGAACCAAAGCCAAGAAATGTCTGAGGTCAGAAATGAACTGCTTTACAAGACCTGTAGCGGAAAGCCTGCAGTGGATCCTCTAAATAGTATGATTTAGTCTCTGCAGCAGGAGTTATATCATTCCTAATCCCAGTTCTTATGCTTATGGCCAGTTCTTGGAAGAATACCAATGATGAACTACTTAAGCACCAAGCAGCTTTCTGTTTAATACAATAATGATCTCATTGTATATCCTCTGTTCAATGCATGGGGATCAAAAGAAATATCTCCTGGATTTAGATCTCTATTGAAATATTCATACAAGCAGGGCATAAATAAGCAGGAAAAGTGCAGAACTTTTGTCTGAAGACCGGCTGGTAGGTAATGAGTTTATCTGCTACAGCTAGAATTCAATGCAGTATGCAGTGCAGAATAACTGAGTAAGTGGTTTTATGAAAATTTAATAAGATCTAACTAAGTTGGGTCTATAAACAAAGTTAATGGGAGATAATATCTCAGTGGTTGCTTCATTAAGCACTCCTTTGCTGCTTCTTCAGGTGCCTTTGCATGCCCTCCTTGGCCTCTCCATGCCGTTAGGTAAACTTCCTAAGCATACCCTTCTTCTTTATGATGCTCACAAATGAATGCTATTTCTCAGTTTAAAAGTTGGTGTGCTTCCAGGACAGCTCTGTTTAGTAGTGCAAGCTGTAGAGAACAGCAGATAGCTGTTGTGATCTAGTAATGTTGCCGTATTGCCCATGCAGGTCTTCTGCTCAAGCTTGAATCCGTGAAAGTGGACTCCTGAGGTCTGAGTGAAAGTTCCAGAAACCTTTGCTATGTTATATTTCTCTAGACATATGTTGAATCTATCACAATGAGAAGATAAGATGTAAGTAACTCTTGCTAGCTCTGTTCCTACAAACTCAAACTAATTAGTTTGAGAAGACAATCCCCCCAGGTATATCCACTTGCTGTGTAGAAGCTTAGTTTGATATTATCTAGTTAATTGGTGCCTTATTGCTCAGAGTGTGACTATACCTGTCTTAGACCAAAGCAAGATTGCCACATTAAAATAAAATGCAGTAGTTTGCACAAAAAACCTGGGTTTTTTTAGGTTTTTTAGCTCCTGCTTGTACTCTTCTTCTGTATAACTACTCCTGTTCTCCATTTGTCAATGAGCAAAACTGGGAGTCAGTGTTTTCTGAAGTATGAATTAGAAAATAGATTCACTTTATAATATTTAGATTCTGCAGTTTACATTCTTCAAGTGATTTAATATTGGAAATCTGCGTGGGCCTTTGACCAGGAAGCAAAGACACAAGCATCAACACTCAGTTGTGGTTCTCAACCAATATCATGCTAAAAAACTCTCTGACAAGGCAGAAGTGCTTTGCAGAGTAGCTGGCTCTGTCTTTCCAGCTACTGCATGCATTTTACAGGACCAGTGAGATCTTGCTCTGTATGTCTTAGCCTTTCTAAATTAGCATCTTTCCCATTTTTTTGACACGTAAATAAACAGCACATCCTTCAAAGTTGGTGTAGCTTGAAGATACACACATCCCCTTCTCAACTTGTCCTTTGAACAGTCATTTCCCATTCCATATTTGGATAGAGTGTGAAACTCTGTCCCTTGAAAAACTGTTTATTTGGATGAAAATTCATTTCTCTGAAATCCATATACACACAACAGTATTGTTACATACAAAGTAATTACTTGATTCAGAATTATCTATATTATTACATACTATCTATATTATATATACTCTGTCTTCCAGTACTCACTGCAAGTATTACAGGAGATACAGAAAAGTCATTGAATTATGATTCCAAAAAGCAAAGGATATAATATGGACAACAATTAATTTTAAAACAATTAATTTTAAAGTTTATCAATATTAGAAAAAGCTAAACACTGTAAGCAGATGAAGGCCCATTTTTTTTAATGAAATTAGAAACTGGAGAAGGCAGAGGTTCAGAAACTGACAAGAAATTTCTTCATCTTGTGGAAATTCAGTCCTCTCCTGAACCAAAAGAATTGAAAAAAAAAAAAAAACCACAAAAAAACCCCCAAACCAGACCAAAAAAGCTCAAATCAAACCACAAAGGAATTTTCAATAAGTGAAAAGAGAGGGCAATATAAGAATAAGTTTTGTGAAGGTCAGCATCTGAAAAATATTTTAGTAGAACTTTCAAACTTTTAAGTTTTGTCTTATTTCAGAGGTACATGAAAAAATGAAAGAGATGGTTTGAACCTTCTTTTGAAATTTACCTTGCTTTTAAATCTCATAAATATCTCATTTGAATGTATTAATATCAAGAGCACTGTTTAAGTTCAATAATCTCTGAAACAGAGTAAGATGGTAACCAATGCATTTCTGCAGCACCAACGGACAGGAGCAGTACATGCCCCAAAACTGGGACAGGGAAAAGAATCTGCTGGTGTAGGTATTACACAAGGTAAACTAGGCCTGATGACATTGACAATAGTGATGACAAAGCAGATGGGTTCATTGGGTCTTAGCAGCATCACTGACAGCTGAGGGGCCTATGAAACTTGCCGTAGCCCTGTCCATGGGCTACTTGAGCTGGATCCAAAATTCCTTCTGTCAATGCAGAAGGTGAGAAGAGAGTTTGGCAGACTATGGTTATAATCACTCTTTGAGAGCTGTGCTGAATTGATCCTCATTCCAACTGTAGTCAGTGCAGTGAAGGATCAAATTTCTGTATATACCAGGTTCACGGGGAGAGCAAGTTTGAAGAAAAATGTTGACACAGGCTCAGGCTCATAACTCCTATTAAGTACAATAAACAGCTACTGAGGATTTGGGACTGCTATGAGCAACCTAAAGAAAGTGTTCTTTAGCTCTTTCACTAAAGAAACTTCTTTCTGATACTTCTGATCAATTAAATTTTGGCAGCAGCCTCAGTTTGGTGAATATTTTGCCTGAACCAGGCCAGCTGAACTGAGCTAGATTTCAAGTGTTAGTGAAGCCTTATATATATTATTTTAATGATTACCATAAAGACAGATATTTTAAAAAACCCTTTAAATTGAACAGTTAAAGATGTGTCATATTCCACCCAGTGCTTAACTGACAACTCATGAAATCATATGAAATGCATTCTGTGCCAAGCTTTCCGTGCTACTTGAGTTTCATCAGCACATACCTGTAGATGTATGCTTTTTCCATAATAGCTTCCAAACGATCATTAAACTCAAAGAACGTGTTATGCTGAATGGAAAAAAAATTAAAGTAATCTAATCACTATTTTTCAGCAAACATCTTTTTTATAATAGTACTGGCATTAATTCAGGTACGCATTTTGAAAATGGATTTTTCAGTAATCAAACTTTCTATAAATATTGTCCTGGTTCTGGACAGGACAGGATTAATTTTTGCCCCTCTGGGAGGGGCATGGCCAGGAGTCAATGTTATTCTCTATCACCTCAGATCATTTCTGGTTGTGGGATAAAACGACTCTCTCTTCCAGGGAAGAAAGGTGTTCCTGCCTGTTGAGAAAACCTGACAGAAGGAGCTGTCCAATATTGTTTATTATTTGGGAGTTTTCCATGTGAATCATTTCTTTCCTTATACCCTCTGTCATTAGCAATGTTGTTGTTAGTGTTCATTTTCCTGTCTCATTGTTTCCAGTAAATTTTTGTTATCTCAACCTGGGATCATTGCCTTTTGTGCCTCCAATTGGATGGGGAGGGGGCGTAGCCTACGGTTTTAGTGGGAGTACTAAATTGGAGAATACTATTCCTAAACCAGGATGAACATTTAACAAAAATGTGAACTGAAAAGCACAGATAAATTTGAGTTAAACGGCTTTTTGGGTGTTGAGTGTCCCCTTAATCTGATTGCAGAAATAACCTTGCTGTTTTGGTCAGAGCACTGCAGATGAACTTCTACTTCCTCAAACATATATAATTGCTTGAGCAACATGATCACAGAGAATTACATGCATTTTTTCTCTTCCTGAAATACCAGTAATTCTCCAGCAAGCAATCATATATATCAACAACCACATACTAGAGGATACTCTGTAGTATCAACTGCAGCTGTATCTAGTTCTTCCAGTTCAGTATTTGCTGTTGATATTTAGTGATTGCATGTAGCTTTTTTCTTTGTTCTTGTTCAATACACAGCTGGTTGCCTAATATGTGGTACTATTTAATTTTTCATTCTTTCATATTATTTTGGTTCTGATTTAAGGAGTTTTGAAGCTTTATTGAATACTGAAGTGACAAGCACCCTCATTTTATTGTCAGAGTTCTTGTGTCTCCCCCCAACTTTAAATGAAAACCAATTCTTTGTCAACATATTGATTGTATGCAGAGAAATGGATTTAGCCACAGAGTGGCCTGCTAGGTACTGTTCTAATCCCTTCTCAGACCTTTCATTACACAACTCCAAGTGTCTTTGGTCTCGATAACAAAAGTAGGTGTGTGCTTGATAGATATTCTGTGTATAGTTTATATTGTCCTTAAAATTACCTCCTTTCCTTTTAAACACCCGACAGAAGCAACAGAAGGGGAAAACACATTGGCATTAATTAGTGATTTTTAAAAAATCTTTGAAAACTAAGTAGGCAATTTGAGATTAATCTAATTTAAATAATGTGAAAAACCCAGTTTTAATCAAAAAATACTTTTTGAAATTAGGAAATAATAAAGTCAGAAGAAAAATAAGAGAATAAGGGCTTAATATGGTTAGACTATGACTTGTATTTTTTTTTTTGTTTTATTTAGTTATGTTGTACCTTAGCCTGAAGATATTTTACAATTTATAAGTTTCATATTCCTAAATATTATAAAAAACTTTCTGTTGCGTTGCAAAAACATCTACACATGGTTAGCCATCCATCACTAACACAGATCTTACCTTTAGCATCCTGTTTGCTCGAAGTGCTGGGTTAAATCCAAAGAAGAAGCATAAAATGTCAAATGGAAACACTGATAGCACATCAAGCTGTTGAAGAGTAGAGAGGTCAATTTAAACTTCATAGTAATCATAATGTATTTATTTGCTGTCAAAAACCTGCTTAGACTGAATCATGACTGCAATAATATTTGAAGAGTCAACATGCTAAGCATGTAGCTTCCTAAGTACTGGCAGGCAAGATTATCTCTTTGAAAAAACCAGCAGCTTGGCTCTGCCCTGCTTTTGAGTCCCCTGTGCCTGAGATTTTAATCTGTTTCATGTGGATTATTAACAGTATCTCATATACTTGATTATTAATACATTCTGTTTTTTCAATTGTAGTTCTGACCAGACTAAAATGTTTGGCATGTGGCTGGTGAGTGCAAATGGGGAGGCCACTACACAAGCACTTCTTAAAAGTCCTTCAGCTTTTAAAACAAGGCTGCCTAAAGCAATTTGAGGGAGCACAATGAATTAGATTTCTTGCTTGCAACCTAAGAAGGCATGTGTTCCAAACAACAGATTCATCATAAGATGATAAATTTGGCTGGGTTTTTTGTTTGGTTGGTTGTTTGGTTGGTTATTTGATTTGGGCTTTTTTAAAATAGATTTTGTCTGCCATCATATTTGGATGCTGCTTCTTCCCATACCACTAAGGTTTTCAACATCTCCCTGCAGTCCATCAGCTATGTGATTACTCTTCTTATCTGCATGCTTTATTCTTTCCAAAGATAGAGAAGGAAAGCTGTGGCAAACTTATCTTTTTCTTTTTAAAGATCTTGGGATGCCTTGCTTTGTTGCTGTTATTGCTTGGGAGTAAGAGAGGGATGTGGAACTCTGGGCTTCATCTCACTGTAATCAGAAATGTCTTTGCTCTGAGGGGTGTAAATCGTGTTGTCAGCAACCAGCCTGCAGCTCTGACCTTTTATTCCATGCAAGTAAGAAGCAGTTAATACCTGAACAGTGTGCAAAGAAAACCAAAAAATTGATTGAGGAGAAAGAGCCTCATGGTCTCTTTCTCTCCCTCTCTCAGACACGTCTAAGAGGAGGCAAAATTTACTCAAAAGTGCATTAATATCAGTAACTGCTAATTAGTACTTAATCATATGACAAATTCCAACATCATATCTATATCTTGCATGTGGTGAGAACACTCAACTCTCATTAGTTTCTCCAGAAATCAAGAGCCCTAAACACACAGCAAGTGTGAACTTAAAATAAAACCATAGAAATCCACTTAAATCTCTTGCTTTAAGTTTGGTTCTTTCAAACTCATTTGACTGTATGGTGTATATCCTGCACTTTTGGATAGCTTAATCTCAAGTATTTAAGTAATGATACCGCTGTCACTGAGAAAAATTTAACTCTGAACAAGGCAAGTGCAAAAGCAGAGAAGAGGAGAGGGCAATAACTGAGATGTGTGCTTAGTGTCACAGAGCTGTATGTGCATCAGGAATTCAATAAACTACCTATCTTCTGTTGGCAAAAAACCCCCAACATTTAGGAGCAACATAAACAATTTTCCTAAATCAAATGCATCTTTGTTTTTACAAAGTGCCATGAGAATCAAAAATCTTAGTTTGAATTTTTGACTGCTCCTGTGAGTGATGAGCTGTTCAGTACAATGAGGTACGTCATAAGAGTTTACAGAATAGAGTTATCATCTCTCTTCAAGAGTTTTAATTTTGTTTAATGAATCTCTGGAAAATGGTGCTATTGTCTTTAGTGTGTGCTGGGATGACCTCACAAAAACTAATCAAATTTTATTTTATTAATTTGTTATAATTCCAAAATAATATTTAGAATTGCATTTATAAGTATTTTCTGTCTTCCAATTAAATACTGTTTATGAAGATGGAAGTCTTCAGCGGGTGAGCACTGATATGCCATCGAGCCAATGCTTTCTGGTGATATTCTTAAACCAACAGTGATTTTCAGTGAATGAAAAAAAATCCTGTGAAATCCTACAGCCAGGACTTCATATTGATATCAGTAACACAGGGTCTACTTACCCGGAACTTCACACTGCTGTGGTAGAATTTCTTCGTTTCCACTCTGTCTGACTACAGTGACGATGAAAGGAGAAAAAGTCATAGTCAAGAACAGAATGTCAAGGATGAGCCTCTGCTACTCAACAATAGTAGGGGCAATGACAGTTAAATTAATGATGGTCTAAAAGTATGAATAGAGAAACATCTGTAGATATTTCTGAGAAGTAGTACTTTTATTAGTCTAGCTTATAGTAGATCAGATTTTATCAGAACTACTTGAAAAAATTTGTCTGATTTTTTCCAATCTGGATGTTGGTCTAGAAAAGTACATTACATTTTTTCCACAAAACTTCCCTCCTGACACATCTGTACCACTTCGTGCTCAACCCAACCCCCTCCAATTTCACAGCAAAAAATGCATTTATCTGCAGTGATTCCAAGAAAAATGCAAAAAGCGTTTCTAACGGTGCTGTACAAAATTAGCTCTTTGAATGCTAGCATTAACATGCTAGCATTACTAGCATTATAATTATCAACACTGCATTCATTAGTAATGATTAGCTTTTTATTTTTAAATTGTTCTTCATGGGAACTGATGCTAATATAATAAGAAAAGGTAATCACAAGTATATAATGAAATTTATCTATTATTATATTTTCTGTATTTATATCAGGGAAACTTTAAAAATAGCTTTAGGATCTTAATCATATTTCCATGCCAACTTTCACTATTATCAGTTTAAACATTAAACTAAATGCAGGAGATAAGGCAGCAGATGATTTCTGTGCACTAAAATCTGTGAATTGTAGAAACAGCTTCAAGGGAAATACAAGCTGATCTTCGTACATTAGAGTTTTAACTTTGTTCATAAAAATTGAGTTGTGTGGGATTTAGGTAAGATCCAGTTACTGAATGTCTTCGTGTGGAAAAATGCATTCCACTGCACTGCATTTAATACCTATTGAAATGATATTTGCACAGCTTTGTCTGTAAAGGTACCAGTAATATTGTGTATGTACAATGTATAAAACTTTTTGTCAAAGCACTGAACTAAAGCTAGTTCCAAATTAGATTTGAGGATATATAATTTTGAATTTTCTGTCTGTTGGGCACAGTAACGCCATACTGAATTTATCAAAACTTTTTTTTTTTTTTCTGAATTAGGTTCCTTTTTTCTATAAGAAGTCAAAGAATCAAAAGCAGGGAAGACTTTAAAAAAAATTTAATGTTCTAGACACCCTTTGGTAGGTTAAGGGCACGCTTTCAGATAGTTGTTTAAAATTTTATTTTTCATTTTTCTATAAAAAGATAACAAAGTATCTTTTTATAGAAGATACTTTGTTAAGTAGCAAGAATCAAAATTGAACATACATGTTTTCCCAAAAGAAATTGTCTCAAATGAATTATTTTCAATATATCCTAAAATTACAGGGATTTGCTCTGATTTTGGAAAAAAATAAAACCACCATCTCACAATGCCCTGTCTTCAACTATGATTCTGATACAAGGCAAATAGAAAGGTGAAAGTTTCACACAAACATACAAACAGATGTATATATGCACAAATACATATGATATAGTCACTGATTCCAGTGAGGAATCTGTTTAGAGCTACATGCCTGTTTCAGCTGCTCTCATCTGTTACTTTCAGATCTGTTTTTTTCAATTTTTAAGGATTTAGGTAATGGATATGTTTCTTCCTACATAGGATAATGGAACATCGGTGTAGAACGGAAGGTCAGTGAAGAAGAAGATATGTATCTTATGATAAAAAAGTTACATAGATTGGATATGGTGATAAAAAAGAAGTGTCAGATTGGGTGAATTTCTATACTCTAACGCACAACTACTGCACATGGAAGTCCCACTTCCAATACTTACTATTATATCTCCCCCTCTGATAAACCGCACTCGAGGCTGGAAAATTATTAAGTCGCACAGGTAGCAGAGGTCACAGAGTAAATCAATGGCAAGCCAATATAGTGTGTTACTGGGGGTTTGGTATGGGAACACGTAGCGCAGGGGAATAAACCAGCAATTCCAATTGTAGGCGAGTGTCACGAGCATGAGCCATGCCACGTAACGGCGATCTGAAAGGACAAACATTGAACGTGGAGGCATGAACTTGGAGTCTACTGTCATTCTTTTAGACACATTCATTCTGCTGCAGTCTCTGGGAATGCTTCTGCCCACAGAAGCCTACCATTCTCCCTTTTGCTACTGGACATGCTGCCAAAGTGATATAGTTTGGAAATAGGAGTCACACAAGGAACGTGCCAAAATGAGAGCATATAGAATTCAGTGCATCTGAAGAAACTTACATGATCATTTTGCATGCTACTCGTGTATATTATAACTGACGAATTATTGGCTCTAAAGAATGGTACAAATTCCAGATCAAGAAACAGAAGACTTGGGCTCTAATTCTGGTCAGTTTGCATAACATCTTTGTGCATACCATCTTTACAACTGGTGTCACTTTTCCCAGTTTGTAATAAATGTTGTTTAGGACAGGACCTCTGTGTCCCTGGGAGTTGCAAACTGGAATGTGCATCTTATGGTGGCTCACAGGTGCCATGTAATACCAGGTCACTTCAACATGACTTTACCCCAGTCTATTACACAGCTTTTAATTTACCTGTGTATGAGTCAATGGTATCTGGTAGCTTTATATACTCTATGTATTTTTTGAGTGGAGGTTTCTTGAATTTACAGCACAGCATATCACAGTAATGATCCTCCTCTGGCTTTGCTTCTGCATCCTCTTTCTTTTCTTCTTTTTTTTCTTCTTTTGATGGGGGTGGAGGCTTCTTGGGTGCTAGACACATAGATTACCAAAAACACTGGCATTTTAATAATGGCTCAATTAATACACCCTATTTTAACATGAACAAAAGCTTCATTATGTTAAAATATCTTCTAAAAACACTGGGCAGTGACTAAAGTTAAAATTCATTATATTAAATACATAGAAAAACACTTGAAGGATAAAATCACCACTGGTATAAACATGTGCATCTGCTATCACGAACAGGGCACTTATGCTACCGAGTACAATATCTATATTGCTGAATTTCCCTGGACAGTGGCTACAAGTTATGCCTTTTATAAGACTGACAAGTAAAATGTTAATTCATGATTCAGCATTCATTAATGCAGCTGAGCATTTCTCTTACATGACTGTTGCAAAGAATGAATGCAGTGAGGATGGAGATAAGAAAAGACATCTGTGCCATGGGCTGATCTCTCCCCTCTCCTGATACCTGATATGCAAGATGCAGCAGGTGAAACTAGTGGGAGGCCTATGGTTTTGTACATTTCTAGGCTTCTAAAAGTCTTGTAGCACTTCTTTAAACCCAGTTCTTCCATCTTTGAGCTGGATAATGTTGTTTGCGCATGTGTCCTATTAATTCTGGTGGCTTTACCTCTGATTAGGATACACAGTCTTAGCGGTAAACTGGCAGACTGCATCTATAATAAGTTAGGAAATAAAGGTCATAAGTTCTACAAAGAGAACAAAAGTGGTAGATGAGCAAAGAAATAATTTTTAAAAAATAAATTTGCTTATCAGTTAGTATAGTTTATTATTCTTCAGGCACCATTTTTTACAGCTTTTTAAAAAACACATAAGCGATGAACAGCTTCTAAAAAGTGCCAGAACACAAAATCACCACATTCAATTCTTTGTGGAGAGGAAAAGGAAAGTCAAACTTTCCTCTGATGAGGAAAAGCACTGATTTGTTTTATGTTTCGTATTTTGTCAAAAGCCAATGATTAATTAATGTCAGATGAGTTTGCTCTACTTAAAGCATGGACTTAAAGTCCTCAAGGTGTCCAGATTTCTGTCAAGGCTAAAATTTTATTTACTTTATTTACACAGCAGATCTCATATCAAAGTGACTAATGTCCACTCATAAGATATGTATGTTTCTTCACATGTTTCCAATTCATCTCCATGAATAAACACATCTGGGAGCTATTTCAAAATACAGAAAACTTCTTGACAGGATGATTCTAGATACTGCCTCTGTTTTTTCCCCAAATTCTTCAGTGATGTCATTCAAACAGACATTGTACCTAAGGACTCTGGCTTACTGTAGAGAAATAGGGATAAATTGACTTCAGTGGGCACAAAGTGATCCTTTCCAGTGGATAAACACACTATACTTACAAAATAATTATCACAGTATTTTCTGTTACCACAAACTTATTTTCAGTTTTAAACTGAACAAATACACAGTTATTTCTAGAGTCACTTACAAGCTGTAGGACTTCCTTCAGGTGAAGATATCACTGGGTCATTCAGTTTTTCCTTATAGACATTTGCCCTTTCACGCAATCTTTTGACAATCAGTTGAAGTTGGGCATCAGCGAACTCATTTGTTTGGAAACCCGGATGTTTTGGGTTCTGTGTGCTAATTAAAACAAAAGGGGAAAAATGGTTAATGTACTGGAAATCAATGGAAGGAAACAGTGGTAACTCTATTTCTGAGCTGAAGTCATACATTAAGATTGGATCTTTATTGAGCACAGTGCTTATTCATATCACTTAATTCATGCTAAGTGGAAACCTAAGTTACCTCCTCTTGCCCCCTGCTCACGCCAGCAGCAGTCTGTGTGTTATTTCAAGCAGAGGAGGTCAGGGTACCCTGTTCAGCCTACTGCACTAATGGCTTCCCACTGCCGCTTTTCACCAAGTTCTGCTGTGGCTGTGTAAAGCCTAAAGCTTACCTGATGTGTTCACTAAGTTACAAGGCATTCACTTCACATCTGTGTATAAAAATGTGCTCACTGTTATATGGTAATATCCTAATGATAACAGGAAAGGCAGGTGGGGGAGCGTGTGCTTACTTCATAATTTCTAATGTTGGGAAAATTGATTTCGTCTATGTTTTTTATGGTTTGCAACAGCTAACATGAGGTAAAAAAAAATTGTGTCTGTTTTCAGTGGAAACAAAACACTGGTCTTCTTGTTGAGGTTTCCTCTTTTTCTGCTAAGAGTTTGCTCAGGGTCATAGTAACACCAAGCTGATATTCCAGCACTCACAGCATTTCTTCAAACGTCATGACTATTGATTTTCAAGCACCTGCAAACTCATACTCTGCACCAAAACTAATGTTTTCATCAGGTTTTATGCATGCTGGACAGTCAAACAGAAAGTCTAGGTGAAAGTGATTCTTGATCAATGCTTCTGTGCTTATTCTTACTTGAAATTTCGTCCTTGATTACTTGCTACTGTCTGATTATGCAGACTGGGGTTGTTTTGAATGCCACTCAGCTGTCAGCTGGGGCACACATTTGGACTTCCTCTATGTAGAGATCAGGAAATGGGATTTTTTTCTATATCCTTGGCTCAACATTTCTCAGCTGGTGTGACACACTGATATCAGAGATGGCTGGAAATAGCTGTGACTGGCACAGGGCAGCTCAAGGGCTCCTCCTGGAGCTGTCACAATTGCAGCCCCTGTACTGACATCCTTAAAGCTGTGCCCAATATAGGGGCTACCGCAGGGAATTGCGCTTTTTTTCTTATCAGTTTTTCAGCTCTGTCCCAAGTACCACAGGGATGAGGCTACAGCAGGAGCACCGGCAGACCAAGACAGACGTACACTTGAATGTCCACATGCTTGAGAAAATCTTCCCAAATGTGAGTAGAGGGGAAAGCGGTATGACAGCAGGGAAGAAATTTAAACCACTGCAAAGTGATCTTCGAACAAACACCATGGTTTAGGTCCTCAAGACCTAAACCTACTTTGAAATTTCTAACAGAAGGAGCTGTAACTAAAAAAGGAGCATGTCAGAGTGGGTGTGTGTAGCTTTTTGAGAAGCAGTTTTCTGGAGACACAACACAAATCACAGTGCCCAAGGAAGTATAATTTAAGCATGTGAAAATCCTTCAGCGATAAAACCATTGGATAAAGTGGAGATATGCTGTTAGAAGCAGTAGAAGAAGCAAAAGTTTGGAAATACTTGCTTGTCATTCCTTTAATTTAAGTCTTGTATACTGTCTAATTCTTAAAACTCCCCAAATAAGAGATTAACCAAAACAGTTCTGATAAATTTTGTAATCTCATCACAGTTCCTTTTGTGTCACATTGTCCCTTTGCTCAGGCCATCTGAAATGTAATGACATCCTTTCTTGTTTTGAGCTAACATCTCACAATTAGTTTTTTGCTTCTATGCAAAGAATTTAAAATAATTCTTAGTCTTTACTGTTGCTGTATTTGGTCAGTTTGTTAGCTATCTTATAGTCAGATACCACTTATCATAAGTGTCATACCAAAGGCTCCTTCTATCTTCTTTCTAGGAATAAGCTACAAATTGCTTGAGATTTTCCTCTTATTTCACAGACTTTCCAACAAAAGTTAAAGTCTCCTCTACCATGAATTTGGTGCAATGTAGCACACAGGAACCATGTTTCCATTTGGTAGTGATTAGAATCTGTGTGACTTAGTTTGAAGTTATTTGCCCCACAGTTAACGAGAAATTGATTTTCCTTGCCCTGCTTCTCATTTGGCTTGCATTACCTCCTACTCCATTATTTTCTTGTAAAGAAATGCTTACTTTAAATTTTCTTTGGTTAACACAGATGGAAGAGGCTGCATGTTGAACACTGCTAATTTGAGGATGTTTATTGTATATGTACTTTGTGTGGAGGTGCACTTTAAATTGTCTGGGCTAATGAAGCCAATTTAAACTTCACCAAATCACTTTTAAGTAAACTTTACTCCTTCTCTCTCATCATATGGTGCTAGGATTTGGTTCTAAGCTGTTATTCTTTAAGAATTTTTTTCTTTAGGCAAATTTATCTTTGACCTTTGTGCAGTATGTTACAATAGGCCTAGGTCTATCTGAATCACTCTCCATGTAGTCTTTTACAGAGTGGGAATGTTTATTCCCTGCACAAGTAATAATTTCATGTGGCCTAGGAAATGAAAATCAGGACTGCAACTCACGTACCATGCACACAGTCTTGTTACTACCTCGAACATATTCTGTTTAACTACAGCCATATATATAACATGAGAAGTATAATAACAATGTAGTTTTCTGATATTTTTAACCTGTAAATTTTATTTTTGTAACTTGTAGATTTAAACTTGTTTGTTTAGCGATAAAACTGCAGTGCCGTTGTTCTTCCCAAGGCACAAGAGAAGATTTAAACACCTATAGCACGTTAAAGAATATCACCTTGAAACAGGCCATGGAAATACTGTGTTGAATGTTCTAATGTATGCAACAGCTGTTAAGTACTGTGGCCTGAAAGTTTTCTGTGTTAGAAGTTCAAACAAACAGTGATAAGAAATGCAATAGTTATTTCAGAAGGTTTGCCCTTTTCTAAGTTGCAATCTAGGGCTTAATTCCTTCCTGTTTCTGGCCATGAACACCAAATACCTGAGTTCAATTCCATCTTTTATCTACCAGGTGACCCCTGAGAAAATGTATTTCACAAATGTTTGCTGCCTGGAAAATATCCATAAAACTTTTTGCTGATTTCAGTTAGAACCCTATTTTTTTTGCAGCACTTAAGACACTTTCTTCTAATTACGTGGAAATAGAGTTCTTGATCTTGCAATAGAGCTTTCAATGCTTTTATTGAGCTCTGATGTTATGATTTATGATTGCATTTACAATCTGTCTTGAAAAAAATAATTCGTCTTTTCTCAATAAATTATGAGGAATCTCTAATTCAGATAATCAATTTTCAGAAGGATATGATAATACACAAAACATGATGGTATAGATGAGAAAGATTTCAGTGAGACAGAAAAATGCAATTCCAGGCATATTGATTCAAAAACACATCCTCAATTTTTGCTGACAATCCCAGCGTGAGTAAGGCCATAGAAGCACCGAGTTCCAAGCCTAAGATCACTCATCCTAAATTACTAGGAAAACTAGTAATAGAAAAAACCCAAAATGTTAGTCACCTGCATGGTATAGCAACAGAGGTATTCCAAAAAGCTAACTTTCACTATTTTTATTATGCTGTCTTTACTGTCCCAAGAAGACATCCCTGAGGAAAGGTTCAGAATGACTGAGATAGGTTTCTGCTCTGAATTGCCTGTGAAGAGAGACTATTTTTCTCCTTTACCTGCACAGGATGCTGATGGGGTTTTAGGAGTGAGCTTTAATATTCTCTTTTATGATTTTGGTAAAAAACATAGCAGTGTACTCATGATGTTTAATAGGACACTGGATTTGGAAGATTAAAAAGTAGGAATGATTCCTATGCAGGAAAATTTGAATTATTTAGTCCGAGTAATAGAAATGAGGACAAATCTAATGCTTCATACTGCAGACATGTACTTAAAATCAAATTGTAAGAATTTATTTTGTGAATGCTGGGATCATCAGTTGCAGGTGACAAAAGGATAAATATCCAAGTGTTTAGTCAAAGGGAAGGTGCCTATGAGCCATGCATAATCTGGCTGTGAACAACACTGGTGCAAATGTAACTGCAGGATGCATATGACATACTGCCAGGGAAGTAAGCATTAATTAGATAATGCCAACATTATCACATGGATATAAGCCCATGTGAGAGTTATTCTGACCAGCTATACTCAAAAGGTGAATTCCCACAGGAGACTCTAGAAAGTCTCTTAGAGTGGCCAAGGCTACTGGGAACGTGACTTTGAGAAGGACAAAAAACCAGATTGAGACAGAATAAGATCATTGTCTGTAAGTTCAAATTTTGGTGGAGTACCATGGGAAAAGAGGCATTTGAGCTGAGAAAAAGTATTGTGAGAAGAATAAATGTGAATAAAAGCACAGTGAATTAGCTTGAGTTAAATATCTGAAGAAAGTTTCTAAGCCTTTAATGACCAGAATTCTAGGCAGCCTTTTACTATGAGTGAGGAGCAGTTGAAACAAGTGTGACAGACTTCAAGATTATATTAGCTAAGATCATGAAGACTGTTGTAGGCCGTGATTCCCAACAGAGCAAAAGAATGTATGCAGCATGACAGAAAACCCTTTTCACCAAACAAACTTGAAATATATAAAGGTTTGGAAGTTGGTAAGTGATTTAACCTGTATATTTACCACCTACTTAGTCTACTTCTTCCACAAATTTTAAGAGCTCAAGTGCTAAGAAAGTAAGTTTCTAAGATAAATATATTATCTTAACGTCTTGGAACAAGCTGTTCACACATTAGATTCCATGGAATTTCAAAAAGCTCTTAATTAAATTTTAATTTTCCTTAACAGTCTTGAAACAAGTGTCTTCCTCTGACCCATCATCTTTTCCTTTAATCACAGAATCATCAAAGTTGGAAGAGAACTTCAAGATCATCTAGTCCAACAGTCAACCCAGCACCATCATAATTATTCCTAAAGCAAGTGCCACGTTCAGATGCGTGTCTGGGCAATTTATTCCAATGCTTGACCACTATTTCAGTGATAATTTTTTTTCTAATATCTAATCGGAACCACACCTGGCAAGGGAAAGTGTCTGATAAAGACCCATCTTTACCGATACAGAAGATTATGTCTTTTTCTATTTGCTGCATTTTTGAAATACTGGCATTATATTAACTTTTCTTTACAATAAAACAGAACAAAACACATTTTTATTTTTCATTTCATTTTAGGATTGAGTTGTTCTTCAAAACTCAATTTTATTTTAAACTGATGTTCCTTTCTCTTACTATGTATTTTATTACCTGTTTCATTAATTTAAACATAGTGATATCATAATATTTGGGTTGGTTTTGGTTTTACCTATACATAAGCAAGAATGGGCCATAAGCATTTATGAGCTTTATGCAGAAAACATATAAATAAATCTTTCCATTGGAATTAATTACTTTTCCTCAGTTCAGAATCTTTGTACAGAAATCATGCTTGTTTGGGCCCTAAGCAAGTGTTCTTGAAATAAAATGCAGAGATCATCCATTTCCCAGATCTCATGTTGTATTCATAAAGCAAAACAGATATGGAAGTAACAGTGTTCAAGGAAGGCACTATCTTTCAGACTTATCTACTGGTATTGAACTCAGAACAAACTTCTTGATGCAATGCAGACTGAAATCTAATAATCTAGGCTGCAGAGATTCCTGCTTTTTAGCTCACATTTTTTCACAGCAGCTTCTTTGACAATCCTCCTAGTTATTCAATCACAACAATCTGTGAATCCTCTAATCTTCTTTACAGTACTCTCTAAGGAGAAGTCTGTCTCAATGCTGAACACATGGAACTCTCACTGAGGTACCAGATTAAAATGGGAATAAGATTTTATTTTAATTAAAAATTCTGCAGTAGGAACTACAAAAGTAGTGGAAAGAAAGCAGTATGGATGTTGAAAGCATCAATTAGCTACCAAAAAATCACCTTTCCTTAAGGTAACTGGTGATATAAAATTGTTTAATTGCACTAGCTATTTACTATGATGTGTAAAATAAGGACAGCATAATTTCTACTATTAATTGCTTTAGAACAGATGTATAATGGTCTAAGGAAGTAATTCTCATTTATTTCCTTATCTGGTGCTGTTGTGTCATTGGGGCTTTCTTATCTGTAAGTAATTAAATCTGTCTGGGGCATCTGCCAATTACCAGGAATTTTAAAAGATATTTCTTACCATGTACACATAATGTCTGTTACATTCAAACAGATTTAAATGCAAACTCATAACTTATTTACATAAGCTTAAAATTTACGTCTATGTAAAAAATAATTTAATCAGAGTATGATACAGTGCTGTACAGAATTTATGAGCACAGCACAAACCCTTCTTCCTATTTTCTATCTTTCAGTTTTTGTTAAAATGCAGGGACTTAAAAGCTAAAATGAAAATGCCATAACATTTCCCATTATAAATGTTTTAAAAGGTTGGAAAAAAGTCTCAAATTTGAAGAACTTAATTTCCAATAAATGCTTTAATTTCTCATCTGTTTTCATAGACTCCCTAAAATAATTATACAGCCATAAGGCTGTAGAGAAGTTTGAGACATCCTGTCCCCATAGCTCAATGCAGGCTGAGGTACACCTGACAGATTCTTATCTAACCTTTTCTTAAATATGTCTAGTCATGGCTATTCCATAATCTTCCCAAAGAATTTATTTATGTGCTTCATTTTACAATTTTTTTCCTCAATGTAAATCTCTTTTGGTACAATTTGTCCTACGCACTTTGAACATGGGGCAAAATGTATTGTCCCTTCTCTTTCATCTCACTTCTTGGGCATTTGCACATTTTAATTTTCTCACTGGTTTTATTTATTGGTTTTTTTTTTCAAGCGAAAAAGATTTGGTACGAGGGTAATAATTTTATGATGACTAAGAATATCACTTAATTCTATAATTTTCAGTGTACGTTCCCAAATAATAATTGTTTTGCTGATATTAGCTTCAGGAAGCTATATTTCAACTAGCAAAGTTAGAAATGAAAGAGAAAGAAGTAGTGGCATAGATTCAGTTTGTGTGGCAACTAAAGTTGCTCCAGTACTGGGAACCCTAACAGACTTTTACAATACATTGAACTTCATGCCGTGGCCATTGTTGCCTATGCAAATTATATAAATTTATCTTGGTGTGACCACCTTTGTTACAAATCTACCTTCCTTAGGGTAAACTGTTATACAGCAACCTGTGTAGGAACTCACTACATGTACCTTTCCCAGGATCACAAAGAAACTTGGAGGCAAAGAACCTGTTCCTCTGAGATGACTTCCAATTACTGCTATTTAAGACCATCCTTTCCCCTTCTGCAAGATCCTGACACATTTCTTTCCGAATGCAGCAACAAAGTAGGCGTGTTCCCTGCAGACACTGGTCATCACACTTCTTCTCCTGAGTATCATTTACCCAGGGCACTGAATAAAACTGGGCTGCCAGATGTGTTTGACTTCTCATCTGATCCTTATATCTCCACCTGTCACTGTTTCCTCTGTTCCTCACAGGGGCTGTACAACATGGGATGTTTTTATCCTAAATTGCTAAGATTTGGAAAAGGAGTAAATAACTGGAGACAGGGTGTTTTAATAAAATATGTTGGACAAGGTTAAACACAGGCATGAATACTTACACTTGTCATGAAGTAATAATTGGTTTTCTTTTACTAAATAATAATAAGCATTGTATCTTAGATTTATATGTCTTTTAGATTTCTCAAGAAAGGCCGTGATATAGTTGCAAATGTTTGGTACAAATGTGATTTAAATACAAATGACATTTAAATATAAATGTTTTATATTACATATAGTAGTATACCTGTCACAATGCTCATTGCTTTGCTTTTTTCCCTGAAAATGACTCAACATATAATAGCAGAGATAACATTTCGAATAAATTATAATTTCTTCCTTTACAAAAATTTCTTCTTAGTTTGGAAAATGTTAGGTAAATGGAGCATTTACCCAAAATGCACAAAAATTGTTTCTAATTAAAGAAATCAATCAGTGGCAAAGTATGACAAACTACACCCTTACACTGTTACATATTCAGAAAACCCAATTTCTTCCATTGATACAGTTAGCAATAAATATGTGTGAATATTACGAGTATATGATTTGAAATAATGCAAGGGGAAAAAAGGCAGCATTTCAGTTGGTGTAATGACATTCCTATCCTTTCGTTGCTTCATTTAATCTTCAATGAAAAACTTCTGAATCCACTACTTTTTAATTTCAGGCTACCTACTTGATTGCCATGCAGAGTGAGGGACATTAAATAGCAAGGGTAACTGCATCCTGCAGATCGGGTGGAATTTAAAGGCTCTAGGAAAATACATCTCAGTAAAGATTACAGCAAGTTTAATCCATTTTGGTACAGGCAGCACACCATCACCTTTCAATTTAATTTGCAGGTTCTCAGTGCAGTCATTTCAGAAACTCAAGTCCAAGAACTAGAAGTGACAAGCTCTGAAAAAAAAAAGGCCTAAGCAGAGGGAATATAAGTGCTAAGAAAAGTATTTTTACTTTTTAACACATTAATGTCTCTTCAGTCAGGCTTAAAAAACATAATACTGGATGCATTCCATCCGTTTACAATTTCAAGTACTGCAGTGATTAGCTGGAAACAACTAAGGAAATGTATTAGCCTCTCCATAAAATGTGCTTGTAACTGCGTTTAATCTGGGGTTTTTCGTAAGGCCCAGCACTGGCCTTGTTTTACTTCATCTAAATTTGATTGGAGTTTATTGCCATGAGTGTCATTTCCTTACATCCCTGATGTTCCTACAATAATCAAGGATTTCTAGACGCTCTGTAGAGGGTTGATACTGGGTCTGTTTCACTGATGTGCTGAGATTTTGTTCTTGTGATAGGACATAGTTTCTCTAAGGCGCATCTACTTGGTGAATTGATGTGTTGTAACTAGTGGATGGCAAGCACTAATAAGCACAGTAATTTTCTTGGTAGAGGTTATTGAGGTAAATGAAGTGCATTACTCACTAAGAACATGCTACCAGCAGGAGTTCTCTTTATTAACCTGGCTATGCACCACATAGCAAATTGCCTCTTAATCTTTGTTTTGTTTTCTTTTCTTGCTATTAGCCAAATTAAAGAGGAAAAAAACCTTCTTTATAGAAGGACTGGTTGAGTCTATTAAGTAATAGGATGTGGATATGAGAAAGGCAAACCTTTCAAAAGGTTCAGTTTGCCTGAACCACCCATGCTCATATGGAAATTTGCAGTACTGGGGCCCCCTTTTTTTGGAAAATGTTGAAAGCTGTGTTTCTGCATTTGAAAAAGCAGAATCAGATGAGTACGCTTTGTGGGTGGGAACGCTATTTTTTTTTTGTATACATTTAATATTTTATTAAAATTTCCTTAGTGCATTTTATATGAACATATTTTGTTTGTAATAGCTAGATTCTGAAGGTGGCATATCAGATACAATTTTTTGTTTCTCTCTAAACATAACTTAGAATATATAAGATTTTGAGATAAAATCTAAAAGCATAGGAAGTCCCAGTTACCTACTGCATTTTTTTTTTCTTTATGTGGTCTTGAATATTTAGTCTCCAAATATGGATTATTATTTTATGCAGTATTATGCCCAGTGAGATTCATGATTTTTGACTGGGGTTTCAGTGTACTGCCTTAGTATAAATAGTACATCGTAATCTCTGGTAATCTGGGAAGATGCAATACTCTTACAAATTCAACAGGGCTTAAAGGCTTTTAAAAGACACAGAGGAGAGAAGAGGTCATGGAAGCTCTTTTCGTCCCTCCATTTTCTGTGACCTGAGCTCTCAGATGCTTTGTTTACCTTCTTCCATGCTCTACTTTTTCCAGGACTTGCTGCAACTTCTTTGTCTCATACCTTGAAGCTTTGTGCTAGTTTCTTGTTAACAAGGCTCCCTTGTCTTCTATTAGAGTGCAAATGAGGTGCTGAGTACTCTTCTGCTCCCTCATTTCTTGCTGTGAAGAGACAGGGTAGCCTTAGCCCACCCTTCCAGAGGTTATTATTGCTCAGCAAATAGCTATTAATGAAAATTACCTATTGCTCTGTTACATTATCAATAAAGATAGAGGCGGGGAAAAATATATTGGCAGACAGATCCAATTTGTGTGCAATTCTATCCCAGCCATTAGGAAACAGACATTAAATGTTTCAGTCACTAGGCCGTAATTCAGCACTTGGCACATCATCCATTCTTGCGGGTTTCTTCTTTCAGACATAGTGTTCAGGTGGCTGAGACCAGTGCTGTGTCTCTCTTTATTAACGTCCATGTACTGCAGTATTTTGAAAATTGAGGATGTGCTGAGAGCAAAAGACTATTCCCTCTCCCCCATTTATTTATTTATTTATTTATTTTCCTTTTAAATTATTTTTGCAGAAAAACAATTTCTATGGGAATTTTTAGGAGCAAACGCAGTCTTTGTCAATGTTGTCATTCACTTAGCAAGCAAAAAAAAAAATTTGCTCTTTTAGAGGAAATTTAAAAAATGTGCTGTTCCAAACAGGAAAAGTGCCTTCTTCCCTCTTCCTTATTCTATGTGTCTGAGCCTGCACAGATGCATTTTAAAAAATTAAATGTCATAGTAACAGCACATAATGTGAAAACTTTTCTATTAACACTTCCATGAAAGTTGATGTACTCTGCATATATATGATTTGTGAAAAAAAATATACCCACAAACCTCATTTCATTATGTATATTACTCAGAGTCAATGGGCATACTGATGATTTCTTGCCGATCAAATAAATTTTGATTAAAGTTTGACTCTTGACAGATGATTAGTATAAGAAAATAGTCTTTAAAAATTAATTGCCCTGGGATTTCCAGCAAGATTTCCACCCATACTCTATTGCCCATGGGTCTTTGTTGTCCACTTCAGGTCAGGCCTTGATCACTGCCTGAGCTATGTCTAGGTGTATCTACCTCCAGTTCTGTCTCTGGTCCTGTCTCCTAGATAGACTTTTGACCTGCCTTGTAGCCTTGTCTCCAGCCCTGTCTCTGACCCTGTCTTTTTTGCTCCTGACTGCACTCCCTGGATGGACTATAAACCTGGTCCATCACTTTGCCTTGTTGATGGAGCCTGTTGCTAGGATCTTGCTCTGCTTGCTGTGTTCAGACCCCGTGAGGCTGAACCTTGTTGGTAAGGACACTGCTTGTGCTGATGTTATCCTTAGCTCCCATCCCCTCTTCTCTCAGTGGGCCCTTTCTGCAACCTGAAATATATCTGGGCAAAGTCTGAAATTCCAGTTAAGGAAATACTACCTGAGATTTTGCCAATCTTGATTTCCATAACAATATCATAGAATCATAGAATTGTTTGATTTCCAAGAGACCTTTAAAGATTATTTAGTCCATCCCATCTGCTTTGGGCAGGGACATTGTCCACTAGATCAAGTTGCTCAGAGCCATGTCCAATCTGACCTTGAACACTTCCAGCAGTGGGGCATCCACAACTTCTCTGACAAACCAGTGTCTCACCACTCTCATCACAAAAAAATTTCATCCTCATATCTACTCTAAATCTGCCCTCTTTAAAATCATTACCCCTTATAGTATTGCAAGAACAATCACAATTCTCTCAGCCTTTCCTCATGATTATTTTTGTGGCTCTCTCTAGACCAGGTCAATGTCTTTCCTGTACTGAGGACTCCAGAGCTGGATGAAGCACTTCTTGTGGAGTCTCAGCAGAGAGGAGCAGAGGAGAGTGAATCACCTCCCTCGATCTCCTGGGCACAGTGTTTTTGATGCAGCCCAGGATGCAGCTGGCTCTCTGAGTTCTGAGCACACATTGCCATCCAAGGGCTAATTTTTCATTCACCAGTATATCTCCAAGGCCTTCCCTGCAGATCTGCTCTCAATCTGTTCATCTTGCAGACTCTATGGATACTGGTGATTGCCATGACCCATGTGCAGAACATTGTACTTGGTCTTTTTGAACTTCATGAGATTTGTGCAGGCTCACCTCTCAAGCCTGTCAAGGTCCCTCTGGGTGTCATCCGTTCCCTCCAGTGTGTCGACTGCACCACACAGTTTGGTGTTGCTCAAGGGACAGCACTCCTTACTAATCTCTATTTGAGCAGTACCCAAATATGGGTTAAACAGCGACAGAGAAAACTCCTGGACAATGGGACTCTTAGCTGACTATCCTGACTGTCCTAACAGTCCTTGATATGGCTTTGACTAATAAAACTGGCACTTTTCCAAATAACTCCCAGGTATGGAAATACCTAGAAATTAGCAATGAGCAAACTCTTCAGGAGGCATTTTGTATTGTTCTAGTTGGCCTCAGTGCTAGACAGTGATTCGAGCATGTTTCATTTAGTGCTTCTTTTGTAGATCACAGTATCTATTTGACTCAAATTCTCAGCTTTTCTAACGTGATGAAGGCAGTTGATTTTCCTAAAAATATTCTAGTAAGCAAATTTGAGCATATAGACTCAATCAGGCAGTAACCTTGACCAGGAATGGTGTCTAAATAGACTTTCATGAACCCTAAGAAGCAATGAATTAAATTCTCTCAAAGGCACATTTTAAAAATCATTCTCCCTCCAGCTCTGACAGTCATACCACAGATCTGGTTAGTTTAGTTTCATGCCAGTGCAATGACACCAGCACCGTGCCTTCCAGACTCTATTGCAGAATTTAGTGGGTAACTGCTTTGACTGTAGAATTTACCAAATATTTACTGTATTTTTAGAAGCTGCTGCTCAAATTAGACTGACTAGGTATATCTGGATACACACATGACACTGAGTCAGAACACCTCTTGAGAAAGCAATGTTTAATGCAAATATTTTTAATTTCCTTTTATCAGACAGATTTTGTTTCCACTAATAAGCAAAATACCCTTTTGTTTCATAAGCACATAGTAATTATGTTAACCATGGTTACAAGATTTACCAGTGGAACTGTAAGCATTGAATAACATATTGTATGATGACAAAAAAAGGAGATTCTTATCTAGGTTTTCATTTTTGACCTAGTGATTCACATGGAAGTGACTAAGTTATTTGTAACTTTTCCATTATTTCTAGTCAGAGTTATTTTTAATTGCATCTATTATTTTTTAGGGGCATGTGGGGTAGCATTTTGCTTGATTATTTCCAGACACAAAGTCTGTCTTAGTAAAGGGGAGGAAATAGGTAATCATCTCTATAAATTAACTCCATGTCAGGGAAAGACTTTTTCTTTGTGTCATTAGGATAATCAAAATAATAGAAGGCAAAGACAAGCAGGAGGAGTTTCTACCCTCTTCTGTACTGAGTATATCTGTTTTTCTCACTCAAAGTGACCTCAAAAGGCAGATACTTCATGATGCATAGCAATAAGCCATGTGAGAGCAAAGACTTGGAACTGACTGACTAGGTAACAGCTTTGCATAAAAGGATCTGGGGGTCCTGGTGGACAACAAATTGAACACGATTCCACAGTGTGTTCTTGCAGCAATGAAAGCTGACTACACACTCTGATTTAGAAAGAGCATCAGAGGTGCACAGCAAGAGAATGAGAGACAAAATAAGCAAGTCAAAGCAAAGGAAAATTTAATTCCATTTAATTTTCATAATACGGGTCGTCAAAGGGTGGACCAGAGAAACTATGGAAACTCCATTCTTCATGATATAGATTCACAATTATACTGAAAAAGGTTTTGGGTGCCTTGATCTAACCTGGGAGTTGGTCTAAACTCTAAATATTTTCAGCAGGAATTTGGACCTCATTCCTTCTGGAGGAGCCTTCCAACCTGAGCTGTTCTATGAAAACCTTTATTTTCCACAGTGACAGAGACAGTGACATCAAGTGCACACTCAACAAGTTTGCAGATGACACCAAGTTGAGTGGTGTGGTTGACATACCTGAAGGATAGGCTGCCATCCAAAGGGACCTGGAAAAGCTTGAGAAGTGAGTCAACAGGAATCTCATGAAGTTCAACAAGGCCAACTACAAGGTCCTGCACCTGGGTCGGGGCAACCCCCGGTATTAATACAGCCTGGGCATGAAGGGATAGAGAACAGGCCTAGGGAGAAGGACTTGGAGGTGCTGGTGGATGAGAAGCTGGGTATGACTTGGCAATGTGCACTTGCAGCCAAGAAATCCAGCTGTATCCTGGACTGCATGAAAAGAAACACCAGCAGGGCGAGGGAGATGATTCTGTCCCTCTCTGCTCTACATGGAGCACTGTATTCATCTCTGAAGTCCTCAGTGAACAAAAGTCACAGACCTGTTGTCACAAGCCTAAAGGAGAGCCAAAAATATGATCAGAAAGCTGGGGCACCTTTCCTATGAAGAAAGGCTGAGACAGTTGAGGTTTTCCAGCCTGGAGAAGAGGTGGCTCCAGGGAGACCTTTTGGTTGCCTTTTAGTATACCTTTCCGGCCCATAAGAAAGATGGGGGCAAACATTTTAGCAGGGGTTGTGACATGACAAGGTTTAATGGTTTTAAACTTAGAGAGGGCAGATTTAGGTTAGATCTAAGGAAGAAATTTTTTACAATGCGAGTGATGGAACACTGGCACCTGTTACGCAGAGAGATGGTGGATGCCCCATCCCTGGAAACATTCAAGGTCAGCTGGGATGGGGCTCTGAGCAACCTGATCCATTTATAGCTGTACCTGCTCATTGCAGAGGAGTTGGACTCAATGACCTTTAAAGGTCCCTTCCAACCCAAAGAATTCTATGATTCCATGAATTGTAAATCACTGCTTCTGAAATGACTGTGGACTGTTCCAAGTTTATTGTTTTCTAGACTTCATATCTATTTCTATTTTAGCAAAACAGTCACCTCAGCTTTTTAAAAAGGTTGAATGACCCTAGATTTTCCCCTGAAGGAATATCACTGTTTCATTTATTTGTCTCTTCTCAGGAAGAGATAGTACTAATCTTCTGATTGTGGAGACTAATGCTGATTTAATGGTATAACTCAGAAAAAACATGTGCTGGGTAAAAAGTTTCAAGTCAGAATGATGTGACAAACATTCTAGGTATTCAGGGCAGCATTCTGGGACTTTCTTCTTTGCTAAGAAATAGTAATAATTGAGCAGCAGCACTGTTAACATTAGCATATAACTGTATTTGAGCAAATCCTTTTTCTCATTCCTGCGATTTAGGATGACATACACAACAAACCATCAAAAGCACATAATATATGAATGCCTCATATATATGCTACCTTGAAATTGAAATAAAGCTCTTCAGATCCTTACAGGAGAGACTTTTGAAGAACTGATATATGGCACAGAAATGTTAAGTCAGGATGTCAGGTAGAATCTTCAGAATTTTTAATTGAATTTACTCACTTAGCATCTTCTTTCCCATCTTTGAGTTGATGCTCTTCCTGTTGAGTTGTCTTAGCTGGTTCAGTTGAGTTTTCAGGTTTTGAAGGCTCAGGTGCTTTTGCTGGTCCTGTATCTAATAAAAAGGTTTTAATTTTTGAAAATGAATTTTTAAAGAATTATAATAATACTTTTGAAGGAATCACAGTCTGTCTGACATTATTTCTTCAGTGGACGTGCACTAAAAGACACTGCTTCTGGGACCTGACCTCTGAACAATTTCCTGCATAAATCTGTTTCAGTGCCAACTGTACACAACATGTTTATGATAAGTACACCTTTTAGAATATGTATGTATGTATATTCACTTGTGGTTTTTAACTAGATTCATCAGTAGCCAGCTCAGCAACGGTCAATTCAGAGCTTTTCTGAATTTATGAGGGACAAGAAGTCATGCAGCATGGTAGAAGACAGATAGATCTGTCCAGGAGTGCCTTGTGAAATACAGGAAGAAAAATGAGGAGTAGCTTATTTGCTTATGAATAGAAATGCTAATAAAATTATTTATACTTCAGTGGTTCTGCTGCGTCAAAGGTGTTGTTACTTCAGCTGCCATGACAGTCCTGTTCAGTGCTGAGTAAATTATGATTGAAATATATCATTAATGATGTATGTTGTACTTTGCCTAGTCTAAATCTTCATTTCTGTTACTAGTAACTTTTTCAAAGGAATCTAGGCAGGAAGTCTGTAGAGTTTGAAACAAATGGTATGGTCTTTTGCCATTTAAGTGGCCTTCAGTGATGATTTTTTATAATTAGTCCCATGCCTTTGTTTTAAACTTTCATGTTGAAAAATAATTTGATAGCTCTCATCAGTCTGACACTTTGCATAATGGGTTTTCAAAAAGCAGAATGCTGTGAGGCTAAGCATAACATTGGAAGAGCTGGCAAAGTTCTTTTTAGTTTCAGCCTGCTCATGTAGGACCAACTCCACTACCCTAAAACAGAAAGCATTAGTCCTAGAAGATCTTTTCCCAGAGACGAAACTCTGAGTTGTTATAGGCAGATTTGTCATTGCTGGGAGACAACAAAACACAAAAAACCACAACACAAGAGCTGTAATTCTTGCAATAGTCATTTTGATTCTACTAAAGCTCTCAGTCCAGGGTATGTAAGTGCTGGTGGATCCAAAAATCTGTCACAGAGCTAGCCTAAAGGGGCATTGCAAACTTCTCTTCTGGCAAAAGACAACATCAGAAAAGGACTCCAAAACCTCAAGGATCCACTCAGATAAATCTTATTCCTTGGCCACAAACACTATCACGATCCTTCCAGCAGAAGAGCGTTAAGAGGTTATTTCCTACTGTAGTAAGAAATTAGCATAAAGAAGAGCAGATAAGTCTGTAATTTTACACTAATTCATCATTTCTTCTACTTCCCAGTCCTATTTCTGCTGTTACTGACATAACTCAAAAGCCCTGGACTTGCAAAAGGTAATTACCACCTCTCCAGCCTGGCTAGAACAGCTCCTGACCCTTATTCCTTCCAAAGATCAGTACAGAGACCGAGGTGCTGAGATGCCAACCTGCTGTTCAGAGCAAGGGAAGAGACTGTCTGAGAAAGCAGCTGCAGCAGGTCAGGGACAGAAAAAAAGCACATTTTACTGTGAAGACCACCAGCCCTACTGATTACTCAGCATCAGGAAGCTTGCCTCTGGAGCAGTCAGACAATCTGAAGGGACTTTCTCCCAGGAACTAACAAAACATAGACCTCTCAGTCACTAGACTGGCTTTAAAATTTTATTATCATCACAAACATATTTGCCTTATTGCAAAAAAACCCCACGAAACAAACCAAAAAGCAAAGCAAAATGTCAATAAAGGATTAGTTTTTAGATATTAAGATATGAATAAAGCTCAGCAGCTGGATAGTAACAGTCTAAGTATAGAAGAGAAAAAGTGCTTTTGCTTTGCTATACTTCAGGAAGGGAAGAATCCCTTTCCCAGAATTCCCAGTCAGCTCCATTGCCTTGTACTAGCAATATGACCAGTATCACATCTGTGCTTCCTCTGCTGTCTGTACTGGTTGGGTATATGTGAAAGTAGAACTTGTCATGGCTAGCAGTTACCTGTATAAAAAGCAAAGAGATTTCTGGGCTTTTTCTTTTTTTCTGTTCAAAAACACATTTTAGTTCAATTTAATAGATTATCAACTGACACAATCTCATTTAATTTTGAATACACAATATATTGTTTTATAGGATGATTCACAAATCATTGGCTCAATTTTATCTTCTTTTTCTTTGGTGGAAGCAGTATCTCCATCAGAACACCCAAGCATAATGTCTATTTCATATTAATTAAATATATGGTCAAATACTTTCTTCTACTGCTTTTTAGTGACTTGTACAAAAATGTATCATTTTAAAATACACTAATGCTTAAAAGTACTATATGATTGCACAATGATAGTATATATCTATATATCTATATATATATATAGATATCTATACATATAAATATAGTTAATTGAGTTGCTATGTATGTAATACAGTTGTAAATGTTAACACTCAGTTCTGATATTTATTACCAGGAGTAATGTAGGCAATGTTTATTTAAAGAGCATTTAATGTTCTTTTTTTTTTTCCTTCAGTAATGAAAAAAAATCCTGCAAATCTGGTTGGCCTGAACTGCCTTGATCTGTTTTCCAATACTTGGCAGGAACACAGAAGAGAATTAGTCATGGTAGACAAAAAGACAAAGATAAAGGAATAATTCATTTTTCTTATATTGAATATATATATTTGATGGTTGCTTGAAAACTTTGTGCAGCTTGATGTTTGTGCTCTGTGCTGGTTTCAGCTGCAGTAGAGTTAATTTTCTTCACAGTGGCTGGTGTTAGGGCTGTGTTAGGATTTGTGCTGAACACAGGGCTGTTGTTATAGAGACGATTTTGTTACTGCTGAGCAGGGCTTGCACAGAGCAAAGGCCTTTTCTCCTGTTCATACTGCCATACTGGTGAGGAGACTCAGGATACATGGAAGGCTGGGAAAGACACAGCTGGAACAGCTGACCCTAACTAACCAAAGTGATATTCCAGGCCATATGACACTTTATATACTGACCATGCTCAGTATATAAAGTGGGGGAAAGAAGTAGGAAGGAAGTTAGGAGTGATGGTATTTATCTATCCCAAGCAGCTGTTGCACATGATTAGAGCCCTGCTTTCCTGGAGATGGCTGAATACCAGCTGTCAATGGGAAGTGAATTAATTCCTTGCTTTATTTTACTTGTGTGCATGGCTTTTGCCTTCCCTAACAAATCGATGAAATGTCTCAACCCACAAGTTTTCTAGCTTTTTCCCTTCCGATTCTCTCCCCGATTCTGCTGGTTGGTGAGCTAGTGAGAGGCTGTGTGGGGCTTGGTTGCCGGCTGGGGCTAAACTACAACATGCTCACATGGTAAAACTATTTTAGTTAATATACAAACAACTGTTGCAATTTTAATGGTGCATGGAAACACTTGACGGTAGACAGCATTGTTTGAAACAGGAAACATTGTGTAAGGACATGGGTAGAGTCCGCTAGTAGGAGGCAGAGTGACTAATATTTGAGTAATCTGTTCTTTTTAGCAGGGACACATATGCCTTAGAAACACAATTTTAAGCACTTAAAATCAGTGATTTTTTGGGGCCATTTCCTCTCTTTGCAAAGTGTTAAACATTTCAAAATGTGTTAGAAGTCTCAAATTGGCTTTTAAGTGGTATTGCCTGCAAAGTAACATAAAGAGCAGGTTCTCTTGAATAGCTGGAGTAAAGACTGACTTTGCATTTGGAGGAATGAAATGGGAATAAGAGAACCAGTCTACAAACTCCCTGTGATACTCCCAATGTTGTTAGTCGTTTGCCTGATTGTCCTTGCCCCCCAGAGATGTTCTTGAGCGATCCAAAATACCTAAAAATGTCTATAAGGTCATGAAGATCTCAAGAAAAAATAAAAATACAGGAAACCTATGGATGAAGGAGAGAAAAGACATCAGCTCTGACAGCACAAAACACACATCTTTGTGACTTTACAAGCAACATTTTTTGAACAAATGCTATGTGCAGGGGAAAAAAGTTCAGAAATCAGCAGGGGTGAAATAAAACAACCAGTAAGTAGGTCCATCTTAATTCAACCGTCAACTTCAGTGGCTAACAAAAGTATTATTTATTTTCTGTATAGAAAGAGAGATTGTATGAAGACGTCGAGTTTGTTTTCCTAGCATTTAGACCTGTCACTCATGTGAAAAATGAAGATCTGAACGGAATTAAAAGATTTCACATCAGCAGGAGTGGAAGCAAGCTGATTAAACATATTCAAGTCCTTGGTAATCTTTAATAAAACATTTTATGGGAATAATAGCTGCCTGTTTTCTGAGTGCCAGTGACAAGGCTAAAGGATAAGGCGACAAGGAATAAGATTATTTCAAAGTCTCTTTGGATTGGCAGGTTTAGTTTATTGTGCTGCAGCTTATAAAATCACATACTTCATTTGTATTTTTTGAAATAAAACCCACTTATTTAATTCTGGAATTTCTGGTGCTAAGGGACAGGTTTTGTAAAGCCGCTTAAGAGCAACTTAAGAGTCAAATTCATAACAGGCCAAAGGGAGGTTTGGGCTGCAAAATTTCACATTTAATTCAAATCACCCTTCTCAGAGGTTTAACTCAGTTGTAGTCCATGCAGAGTTAGTTGGTACCTAATTAACCAGAATTAGCCAAGGTTTTACAGCATAGGATTTTGGTACCCTCAATAAATACATTTGCTTTATTTCTGTTTCCAGGAAGAGAGAGCGACCATATTCTGTAAAACAGCTAGTGATCAAGACTCTCCTCTGAGAAGAGAGGATCTTGGCTCTGGGCCTTATTTATTTGCAATAGGGTCAAATACCTGTTGGGAGGATTTTTGTCCCCCTTTTTAAAAGATTCAACAATGTTGTAATATAAATACATACTGAAATCAAGGTCCTTCATTCTTCCTACATGGTTGCTATTTTGATTATCTTCTAGGTTCATTCCATGCTCCATGTTTAGGTTAGTTACGTGCTCCATGTTGCATTCTAACTTCTTGAATTCCACAGGATTTTGCATTCTTTTCTGCACGATGGCCCAGAGGCTAGTAAGGCCACAGAACTTCCTCCCACACCTCCCTAGTCTAGGTTTTGGCAGGTTGTTAGGGAACTCTACAGGAATGTGAGATATAGGGTTTCAAACTCTTATTATGAAGGAGGGAAGGTGTAACAGGTAGGCTAATATATGAGAGGGGGCAGCTATCAACAGCTTCTGCTTTTACTTTTTTTCTTAGTGGAAAAGTGACTGTTCCTCAAGTAGCTAAACAGAAGAGGGAGTCTGGAGTGGATTGAAGTTCCTTTTGAGCAGCCCTTCCTCTGCGGTGCTGCACTGCTTAGTTGAGATTCTTTCCAAAGCACCTAGGCTCTGAAGATACTAAATACATTCAACATTAACGTGGTAATCTCCCAGAAGTGAGGTTCTGTCTACCTTATGATCTAGAGGTGCAATTGTAACTTGTGTAGAAATACCTATGGTAATTTTAGTTTAGCTTTCTCACTCAAGTCCTACCAAGAAAAAAGCAATGTCAATATGCCCTTTAGTAAAAGCTGAATAAATGTGACTGTGATTCTGGAAAACATCTTTGAGACACTTGTTGATTTAGCAGAAGTAGGAAGATCAAAACCCAGAATATAGGAAACAGACTAGTTTCTAGTAAGGGAAAAGTGTAAAGATGAGGACAGACTTCAGAGAAGTACTAAAATGTAGTTGAAATTATCTGTCAGGAGGATGAAAGAAATTGTAAAACAGAGAATGATAATGCAGTCACCAGCTAGCAGGTGGAGGCTGGATGTGTTCTTCTAAAGAGCATAACCACCAACAGAGCTATTGAACAGCAGTGGGTAAAACAAGGAAAGCATTTGTATAGCCCGTCAGTAATGGGAGGTGATAAATATGCAAAGAAATTATAGCAATTGGATTCAATATCATGGAGAACCTGTAATTAGGTGAATCACACTTTGTTAAGTACACAATAAAAATGCAGGGAATAAATTTTAAAAAATGAATCCATTATGGAACAAACTGACTAAGCACAGAGAATTAATTACAGAGTGAACTAATTATGCAGAGAATTAATCAAAAAGCAAGCTGGTGAGAGAGGGGGCAACTGAGGAGGTGGAGATAGGGCAATGAGTAGCCAACAAAGAAGCCAAAAGTACCAGGTGTTGCTGGTTGACTGACATAAGTGGCCAAGTTTTAATCAAATAGGCTCCAATGGTAGCTCCTGCTGAATTCACATGTGTGCTGGAAAGATTGTGCTGCTTTGTGAAGTACAAGGAGAAAGGGAGAAGGTAATGGCTGGTTTTGGTCATGTGAAAAGAAGGGGGGTGAAGATAAGCTCTACTCAGTCTGTTGATTTGTATTTAGCACTATGGAGCTGCAAACTGATACTATGATTAAAGCTTTTGCTGGTCTATTTTATTTTGATTATTAATGAGAGACAGAGAAATTAATGAGAGACCTTGGAAAGACTTTTCTCGAACATATTTGAAGTTCCCCATTTAGCTCATCTGCCTTAACTAATGTTGTTTGAGCCCTGGCTGTGGTTTTAATATTTCTCTCCAAATTTGTACATACAGCATAAAATGCTTTCTCTGGTCTCTTGTCCTCTGCTTACCCACACAAAATCTTATTTTCTTCTTCCAGAAGATAACCGAATGATTTTAGGTCTGACACAAAGTTCTCAAAATTTTGCAGAAGTTTTATGTAGACCCTCTTGTGAACTGCTTTAGACCAGCCTCCCTTTTCTGTCCAGAGATAAAGAAGTTTCTTATTTGGCTCAGATGATAGGGACTTACATTCAGGGGGGTGAAATTCATAAGCTTCTCCTGAGGTGTGGTCCCTGTGTAAATTCTCTGGCTTGTATAGCCATTGTCTATCTGATTCATTAATACCCTCAGTGTCTTGTGGCTGTTTGAAAATGAGACCCTTCCAAACAACTATGGATTTAAAAATACCGCCAAAAAACATGGAGCCTAGCTGTGTTATAATTTCCTGAAGTAATTAATGGTGCAGTTGCTACTATACCACCGCTTATCTTATATTTTAGAAGGAAAAAAAAAGTAGTTAGTATCTGAAAATATATCTTAATTAGTTATAATAATCTGAAAAATTAGATTAAGTTTTTAATGGAAAAAAAAAGAATTTCTATGCTGATACTCCATTCTGTGATGGGATAGCTTCCTTGACTTAGTGTTTCTAAAAAGCCAAATATCAAATTTGGTTTTTTACATTCTTGCTACAGTTAATTTATGTCAGACTTTGTTTTCCCTTGATTTCATGCTACAGCCATTACGTAACAAGATAATTGCATTAAATGGACTTTGTTTAAAGTTTCATTATATGAGGAAATAAATTGTGACACTTGCTATGATTATGCAAACACAAGTAAGGATTATGAAAGTTTTCTTGTAATCTTTTTCCAGTTGCTCCACTCTTAGTTATTCTTTATCACAGAAAGCTGGAGATTGCTCAGTCTTTGCTTTGCTGCTTCAGTGTAATGAACATGAACTGCTCCCCTAAAGGAAAAGCATGAGGTGACAGGAAAACTGGACTCTGTTTTCCTCCAATACTGGAGGATGGAAAAGGAAAAGGCTGCACTGCTCATGCTGTGAGGGAGGGAGGAGGAGATATGGCCCAGCAGGAGTTGTTCCTTCACCCATCCTGAGCCTTTATTTTGGTAGCTGGTGTAAGCAGTCATTTAGGCTCTGGTACAGGCAAAACAGGCTTGGCTACTGGAGGTGGGGGAGGAGGAGGGCAGGATAGCCATGAGCAGCTGCCTCTATTTTCAGAAACCAGCTGCTTAGGCAAATAATTACCTTGTTTTACTGCCCTGGCTTCCATGTTCCTGTGTACCAGTCCTAAGTAACTTCTGAACGGTGATGGCAAATATTTTTAATGGCGCTTTTTTTTTTTTTGTTTAATTATTTGCTTGTTTAGTGCTTGGTGGGTTTTTTTGTTATTTTTTTTTTTTAGAAAAATTTTGAATGGCTGTTCAGTGAAATATTTGAATGTCAGATGGTCTAAAGTCTGTCTTATCTTTTCTGGTACATGTGAGAAGTATCACTAAAAGAAACATTAAAAATTTGCATTTTTTTTTCTTAACATATAAAATACCTTTATTTTAAGATTTCTATGGAGTGAAATTGCAGTAAGAGGAAATAGAGTTTCTCAGACTAGCTAATTAGAGTGGGTAAGTTCATGAAGGGACTGTGTGCTTGAAAGCTTTTTGCCTTTTGTTATTGTTGGACACTCCTCCTACGCTTGTAACAAATCATTGGTATGGAGTCAATGACAATTCAGAGAACTTAATTTCTTCCACAAATAAAAAATAAGAGCTCCTACCAGAACACTAGGAAGAACAACAGTTTTATTTAAAATCCTATACAGTATACATATATCGTGTCCAGATAATCTTTGAAAACTCATAAATAGCTTATTACTGACCTTGTTGCTTTGGTGCAGGAGCTGCTTTATTATTGGCCTCTGCCTTCTGTGGTTCATTTGTTGTTTTATTTTCATCCTTAAAAAAATAAACAAGATTAGAAACTGTACATGGTCATTGTTGAGAATGATAAGGGTGGTTTGATGTCTGCACATTTTTGTAGGAATTTGATTAAGTTGCCACATACTGACCATTGTTCCTGGCTGTTCTGTGTGTTTCCAGATGGATTTGCAGGAGGACTTGTGATGGATGCTGAAATCAAAAATTTTTATCTTCACATCCTCTGTGCAAACCCTGTTGCTTAGCTTAGCGTTCTGCTGCTGCCTGTTCGCAGAGCTGACTTGTTCAGGGCTGCCCCTCACAAGCCGATGTGCATCCCTGAGCTAGTCATGCTTCTGCCTGAACCTTCTGTTGGCCTAACACACCTGGGATATTTTGAGCTGCCTTACCACAATGGCAGATCTCAGTCTCTACAAAATACTGAGATGGTATCAACTTTCACTGAAAAAAATTAACTTCCTTACTTCCTGCCGTAGGTCCATTAACTAAATCCTTGTGTAGCTGTACCTTGGTTCATCTCGGCTTTAACAGAGTGGCCTTTGGAGGAAGGAGTGAGGTGTGCATGGGGAGTCCTAGGTATTCACAGTACTACATGACAGCATCGTGTTAATCAAGCCTGTGAGCATTTGCTATTCCGGAGAGAATGAGTTTTCCTGGTGTGCAGCATGCTTATAAATAAAGATGTTAGATTGTATGGAAAAATTATTTGACATTAGGAGCTTTTAGGTCTTCATGCACTTTTTTTTCCTTTCCTAAGTCAGTGACCTTCCTTTTGTTTGTGTTTCTGAGAAAAAATAGGGATTTTTTTTTTTTCTATGAAATTATTTATGTTTTCCTGTCTGTTTTTATTCAGAGAACCAGGCACTGAAGTTCTAATATGCATATGTAGAGAGAACTAAATTATAATTTTTATATGTATATTAAAATTCCAATCAATGTCTATGCATACTCAAGGTTCTTGCATGATGTTTTGTTGCAAAGATTGTTTTCTTTTTTTCAGAATCCCTCCTAATAGCATAAGTACATAAATTAGTGCATTAATTAGTATATTAATCAGTTACCAGATATTATGTACTTTCTTCTTTTCTCTTTAGATGGTATCTCCTTGCAGGCAGGAAATGTCTTAATCCCTTATCCAATGATGTGCCTCCATCTTAGCAGTGTTTTGAAGAGTGGAGGCTGATGGTGATACGATCTGAGTGTTGCACTGATGTATGAAATTATTCCCGCCAAAAGAGTAATCCATGTCTCCAGTGAAATCTAAATATATCTGTTTTTCTAGAGCACTTTGTCAAGTGAGACATCAGCCTGCACAGAACCAACCTGTTGATATGCAGGAGTTTTCTTCTTTTAAAACAGTATTTTATTTACACAAGAAAAACTGAACTGTAAAAGCAGCATGAACAATGCCTGTACATCTGCAGCATAAAAAGGTTATTGAACATAGACATATTTGCGATTTTTTTGTGGATGACAAAAAGAGAGTATGGATATGCCTGCTCATCTTATTTATAACAGTGATAAATCAAATTTGAATTGTAGTTGGGCTGGATTAAACCACACCTCTTGAGGCTGTACAAACCTATGAGCTTTAGAAAACACCAGTATTAGGAAGTGATTCTGTCTTACAAACATTTTTGCTTCTATCAATTTTACTTAAAGCCGTAAAATTAATAGAACTCCTGTACATGTAAATCAAAACTCACAGAAGTTATGTCAGAATTTTTGTGTACACTCAACTGTTGTGAATGTGTTAAAAGAAACCCCTTACTTAAAATTAACTTTATAATGGAGAAGTTTTGATTGTTTCAATAAGCATAAATGATTAATAGCTCAGGTTGATACTAAAAAACCTTTTTCATTTCCCTAATTATTCTGTGAAACCATAAATTGTTGCCATTTTGCCTTGTAAAGTTTTGATTATGTCAAGCTGGAAAAAACAAAAACACTTTCTGGGAAATTATTGGCAAAAGATAAAAACTCAAAGGCAAAAAGAGAAAGAGTACTTATGCTTTTGTGCCAGTTTAAAATATTCCTTTAATTAAATTGAAAAGAATGAATTAACTTTTACAGCAAAAAAATAGTAAATAAAAATATAGACTACTATAACTTATTTTTTTTTCAAAGAGGATTCACATTATTAAAACCAAGCTGAGAAAAAGATTTCTTTAAAAAGCTACTAAATTACTTCGTCTTTCCAATGGTTATCAGGAAGCAGGCTGACATATACCTGCATGACATTCTAATATTCAGAAAGGACACACTGACATTTCCTGCCAGAAGGAAACAAGATGCAGAAAAACATATCATCGTATGAAAAGCAGCAATACCTGTATCTCTAATTCTCCATTTGCAATGTTGATCATGACCTCTTATAAGCCTGTACTATTTCAGGTGAGCCCTGTTTGGGAAGCAGATTTCAAAAGGAGAAAATTATAATTTCTTAATAAGGAAAAGATGGTAGAGTGGAGAAGAATAAAGTCATATATTTCATTTCTCTAAATAAAGATTGATACCATGTGCAGTTAGTATATTTGAAATTCTAACCTTTGGCATTTACTTACATAAATACCTTCCAAACAAAAGATAGTATTAACGAGTCTATAATAGACAAGAAAAACCATACCTGGCCTGTTGATGCCTTTGGTGGTGGAGGGGCACCTTCATTCTTGCTATGTACTGTCTCGGGTGCTAATTTTGGTCTAGAAAATACCGATTTTAGTTTTCTAAACATCTTGCCTCTTCAACACTCCTGAAGCCTCTACAACTCTTACCATGAGCAGGTTTATAGCACATGTTTTCTTGCCATCAGTAATCAAGCCAATTAGACACTTAATCAGGTTTAGGTCTGATTAGTGCCTTAAAGAAATTCCTTGCGCAGTCTGTTTCAGTGACATTTTTTTTTGTCATCATTAGTACCTTTATTTTTTTTGTTGTAGACTAAATTATTTTTAAGTTATTTTTAGTCTTGACTGTTACACCATATATAGTTCCACTTTCCATGCATAAAGTCAGAGAAGAGTGACTATTTTCTGTTTAGAATAAACCAGTGTCTAATCTTTTATGTATTGGATATTAAGCATTCAATTTATATTTAGAGATAATGTTTTAAGTTGTTAGCATATTTGTAGTTTAACCAGGAAATGAAAATGTTTAATTAATAAATAATCAACAATACATACATGAGATCTCAAAAGGTTAATTTCTTTTCAGTCCTGAACTTATTTTTTGAGTGAATGACAATAAAAGGTCTTCTCTTGGGGTTTGTTTTAGCAACTTTATACCTTTTTTCATTTCATTCTTCTTATTTTAATATATGGTAAAAAGTTCGTCTTTCATTTTCTAATGCATTTACAGGCAATACAACTTTATGCTGTCATAGCTACAATTTTGATGAGAATAAGTGTTATGTGAGCAAATATCCTATAAATTAGTAAAATATAAACTTTTATAGTTTATAACTGGGACATGATATTGATATTCTGTAGGCTTTGGGTCATCCTATATAAATCTCCATAAAATCAAATAAGGTTTAGTTTATAGATAAATTCAGTTTCAAGCATCTCTAATGCTGTGTAGCAAGGGTCTTTACAACTTGTCTCTTTTTATCCTTAATTTTACTTTATGTATTACTAGTCTATGCCTTCACTTTGAGCTTTGAATTTGAGCTAACTGCTTACAAGTGATTTATGCTGATCATCAAGGCATCAAGAAATACAGAAACCTACTCTGAGCTATTCTTTAAATGACATATTTAGCAATTACATTGAAGTATTGAAAATGCCCCTCCTTGGTGTTTATTTTCTGGGAAGGATGGTTTCTAATCCTTATTCTATCATAGTAGTAACTGTAAGAATGAACCAAACATTTTTATTAGTTTGCAAGTTTTTTTCCTCCACTGACACTAATGAAGCAAACCTTATAATAGCTGGCCAGACTTATGTTTTGTAACTGGGAACCTCTCCCCATGCATGATTATTTCATAGTTGGTAGATACAGCAAGAGCTTAGAACCTCCCCTTTTTATTATCTTCTATGACCTGATTTATTTTAAAAGTAATGCAATTCTTGCTAATCTTTCTCACTGTTTTTAAAATTAGTGTTTGAATGAGTAAATTATGAATCAATATCTAAAGTATTTTCACTTATTTATGCAGGTCTGGAAAACAGGTAGTTTTTTTCTTCTGGATGTGAATTTTTACATCTCCTCATAACAGAAGAATCTTAGAAAACAATTTAGTTTTTCTTTTACCATGTGAAATTTTACTGGATTAAATTGACCAATTCAGGAAACTTTAAACAATAGCCACATACAAACTGCACTTGAAGACTGAGCCTTTTTAAGAGCAATTGTTTTCTCACAAAAAAGAAATTCTTAATTACTAAAATTTTTTAGAACAGGTAGTTTTGTTCCTGGTTCATTAAAAATGGTAAAGTTCTGCATAAAAAACCCCATATTGCAATGCAAATATATAACATTTATTAAAAGAAAATATGTGTCTCTCTTAAGAATTTCTTCAAAATTGTGCCCATTCATCTTTTCAAAAATGTGAAGCAACATGTTTTAATGCTTTTTTTTAGTATAATGTTTATGCTGGTATATAATTTATGATTAATAGGCATGCACGATGAATGTACCAGACATTAAAAGGAAAGTACCATTGGGAATATGTTAATAACTATGGACATCCACAGTTAATGAATGTTATATTTTTTTAGTCTGTGACTAATTAAAAAAATGTTTGAAACCCCTTCATATGATCTGATTTTGTAAATAATAAGCAGATCACAACAAAACTTGTATTTTGATACCAATAGAGGTCCAAGTTCGCGTCCTGACCCTGGTAAACTGATTAATCTCCTTCAATATTTCATTTTTCTTCTGTGTGCAATGGCTATTTAGGTATTTTTACCACATTTTGAACATGATAAAAGCACTTCAGGGAATTCAATACCATGATGCACTGTTAAGTAAGAAGATTAAGAGTGCAGCAGAAAAGAAGATAGCCTGTGTCCAGTTAGCTTCTTAGCTACATTGGCTTTGGCCAAGGCTTACTAGGTGCTGTATTTATGGTAAACCCCAGAGGGTACAGGGATTTTGAGCCTGTCTCATACATTCTCTAGCTACAGGTGGAGTATATCCTATATTTATTATTGATTTACCTCCTATCCCTTTTTTTTTTCCTTCGAGGAAATATTTGTCTTCCAGTAAAAAATGTGAGATATGCATTGGCTTTTCAATCTTTAGATAAGATTTTTCTTCAAAGGATTTTATTTTTAATCTTAAAGACTGCAGTACTTAAATCATAAGAATATGCAAAAGGAAGCATAACTTCTTTTTCTGAATAATTACGAGAGTTGTTAACAAGAAGAGATTCCTTTTTTCAGGACTGCTCTTTGAGGTGGTTTTTGTTAGTCTTTTTTTGCCTGGAACTTGTAATAAAATGTTTGAAAGCACCGTGAGTGCAGATTTAACTCCCGGTGTAGTTAAAAGGCATAGAGTGAATTCCAAGGACTGTTTTTCATTCCTCCAAAGGCAGTTCAGTTGCTCCGTTTGTTTGAATGTACAGATCAATAAATATCACTTGGAATTTTTATTTTGTATTTAGTCATGTGTAACATTTTAAAAATATCAATGCCTGGGTTTCACTTCTGTTCAGATATTCTCATGATGCTAAATGTAGCATGCAGATGTTTTTCATAGGTATCTTTCTTCAGTATATATTTGTGATTCAAGGATCTTGACAGCTAAGAGTAGTACATCTTTCTTTAGAGCTCTGTAATAGTCATCAGACAAAAGCTGAATCTAACACTTTTCATAATTTTTGCATCTTCTTAGTGTAAGATTTGACAATTTTCACTATTTTTGTGGATTAACAAAAATTATAACAGTAATTTATCTGTCTTCCTTAATGCTGAGGGGTTTTGTTAAAAGAATTTTTTTATTTTTTCCTCAGAAAAAAAATTTGTTTCGGAGCTCAGATTTTTTATATCTACTTATTGTCTTCTTTTTTAAATGGAGGTGATACTTTCTTCTAACTCTACCTTAATAAAGAAAATTAATTCATGTTTTCAATGGAAATATGTCTCCTTAGGCATATTATCACAGTCATGGCCAGATGTATGCATTATAACTTTAGCATTCAGTGAGGTATCTCTAGAAATTACAAAGATTACTTAAAGGATGATTCCTTCACCATTTTACTATTTCTAATTTTGCACTGATTCATAAGGCCTTCCATATGTTGCAGTTTATATGCCGGCACAAATCCTCTGCATCCTAAGTCTGAGGCAGTAATAGGTCTTATGGTCTGGAGGAATCTGAAAATACACAATAATCTTGATTGTTTTGGCCTCCAAGGAATGCAGACTTACCTTTCAAATTCAGTTTTATTTGTGAAATCCAATCATAGGATTTATTCAGCTTACAACAAAAAAGAGATCGTAACACATCTTTGGCAATATGCTGAAAAAAGACAGAATGTTATTATTTCCAATTCCTTTTCATATTCCTGTATATAAAATTGCTTAGTTAAGTTGGGAGCCATATCCTAAAGACTCATTTTCTACAGCCTGCACCAGATCTTGGCTAGCTTTGAGTAAGATCATAGAATCATGCTATAATATGACGTGTGGGTTATAGGAGGTGACAAAATTGACTGTCAGCCTGCCAAAATTATAATGGCTGATGCCACTTTTTGCTAGTGACCTCTTTTGATGAAAGTGACATGTGAATCAAAGGAGTGGGGCTTAAGAGAGAAGAAAAATGCAAACCTCCTTATGTTTAGTTATGACATTCATTCTGTGGGCATAATAAAATCTGAGGAAAGGCTCTTGTCTACTCGTACAAGGCACACTTCCCTTAGCATGTCTGGCTTTTTTTCTTATTTTTTTCCTGTCTTTTTGGCATCCTTTTTTCCCCTCAGAGCAAAGAAAAAAAGGCACCACCAATAGGTATTTATGCCTGTGTTTCTTATGAGTCCTTATGGGCAGAATTTCTTTAGTAACATCATTGTCACTGCCTAAAATGTGACTCCTCACATGAGAAAGCTTTATCTGCCAAGGTAGTGCTCAAAAGTATCTCTTTCACTTACATGAGTATCCAAAATTAATCTCTGGACCTAGGGCCAAAAAGGAACAGACCCATCAGAATGGTAGCTGCAAGAACTACTGGGAGGATGCTCAGCCAAGGCTACATCACTGGAAGAATAAGGTGTCCTGCAGCCCCTCCAGGAAGAGCATATATTCTCAAACCAGCAAGTTATGGTTTCTTCAAGTACCTTCATGGGTAAGCAGTACTGGTTTGGAATGTGTAGCAGGTCACTCTTGTGTCAGAAGCAAACAACCTAAAAACCAGTGCTTTCATGCCACATTCAGCCACTTAGTAGCCTTATACTGCTGAGGTCATAGCCCCCTTTCTTTTCCCATTTTTCGTCTCCATGAAGAAGAATAGATTGCAGTAAAAGGGAATAAATTCTCTGCCACAACATTTACATGGGAAATTGCCTGTATGTGGTCTGCTGGATATTTCCCAGGGGAAGCCCTCTGTGTTGAAGGCCCTTCAAGGGAGACTGAAGTAGTTCAGAATATGAAGTTCAAGTGCTAGAATTTCTCAAAATATGCTTGTGCTGGTTTAAAACCCATTGGGAACATTAGACCCACTCAAGATGCCCCCCTTCATTCCCCTTTCAATAGCGGAGTAAACACTTTGAGAGATTAGAAGATGGAATCACAATTTGCTGAAAAATTGCAATAACCACAACAATATGAATAAAAGAGTGAAGAAAAGAGAGTGTTTTACCCACAAAAGGGTATTTACCACCAAACTAACAAAAATGCTTCCTGAAGACAGTGCCTGGTGTGGTTTTCCCAAACAAAGGAAAAATGAAGACTGGCTGCTGCTGAAACCATGCCCCTGCCATGATGTTATTGGTATAGAATTACCAAGAAACCCTTGTCTCTCTAACAACGACACTGTGAGATGACCTCAACTATCCTTCTGTACTGTTGCATTTTTTTGGTGAATACATACTCCCCCCATTTGCAGTAGGAAAGTTGACAAGGGCTCCTTTGCTGAATGTCTTCAGTAGGAAGCCCCAGGAGGAAAAATAGAGAAGGGAGACAACCTTTTCCTTTGAAAGGTCTGACTCCTGGGCTGGAGCTTGCATTTCAGTGTGAAGCTGCATGGACTGCCTTTGCACCAAATTTAAAAACTTTTACTGAAAACTACTGGACAAGTAGGTTTTTTTCTGCCTGAAGGGTATTTACATCAAGAGTTCAAAAACTAAGTCACTTTGGTAAAATTATTTTCCCTCAAAAGCTAGTAGGAGCAGCAAGATCTCTGAACCGTGCAAGCACACACACTAAAATAGTAGGCTGTCGAAAATTTTGGTAAAATGTCAAGACTCTCAAAAAAGATGTATTTCCGCTGCTTTGTTTTCTAGCCTCAGAAAATAGCATTACTCTGTAATGTTTCTTGTTAAAAGATTTGATTTTGTGATGTTGGTTTCAGAACCACTGCTTTACATATATTTTTATACTCAAAAGAAAAATGCAAGGGTTATTCTCTAGTGACTATATTTATGTGATTTCACACCAGACAAGCTGGTGATCATTTACTTATTTAACCATTAATCATTGCTTCTCTTATGTAGAATACCATGGATAACAAGGATGATAAAGTGGTAGAAAAGAATTTCATTCCCTTAAATAAAACTGTAAGAAAACATTGTGTGAGTTTGTCTTTCACACATGTGAGTGAATCGGGAAAAGGAAACTTCATTGTATATGAGAAGAAGAGATATTCTTGAACCACAACTCAATCTCAAATTTTGATAAGTTTTAAGTCTAAATGCTTCATTTTGGAATTCAAAGCCATCTAATGTGAGGTGAAAAGGAGCTGCCATAAAAAAAAAGGACTTTTTTCTTAAAAAAAAATTACAACACAAAAGCAAAGAAACTCACAGCCAACCAACCAACCAAAAAACAAATCAAACCAATGAAATAAGTGTCTTTTGTTCAGAATATTTGCAATATATAATCTCATTCTTGGTGCCTGTTTTCTGACCAATGTCATCTCAACATTCCTCAATTTACTCTTACAGGAGTAAAATGGGGGTGGGGAGGAAGAGAGAAGGAAATAGTTTCTTTCACCGAAAAATATCTGAAGGTGATCAGGATAGAATTGCAATTTCATGTTCAATATTTGTGGGCTTTTGAAGATTCCCTTTCTAATAAAAATGAGCAGTTTAAGAAACAGAAGCAAATGTGGAAGCTTAAGTGATGCAGTCCCCCTATTTTTTTTCTTAAGACTAATTTACTTCTCAATTACATTAGTTATAAGAGCTTGACATACTTTCTTGAAGAGGGACTGTGGAGATGATGACATGGCTTAATTTAGATGAAAAAAGATCCAGAGGCGCAAGACAGGTACCTGTGGGGAAGAGCAGAAATAGGTGTGGAGGAAAAACATCTGTGGCCACTGTACTCTCTTGCAAGCAAATGATTACTATGGGGAGGGGAGGAAGAGAGGGTTATACATTTAGGGTCTTTCATGCCAGCAATGCTAGCACTTGTATATGCTAACACTTCTATCTGAGGGAAATGGAAATAGAAATTTGGTTATAAATTGCATATCTTCTGGAAAGCTGAAATTCATTGTGGTATCAAAAGAAGAAAAACTCTCACAAGTGTGTAATATATTCCTCTAAACCCATCATATTTTCTACCTACCCTCGGAGCATCCTATTCCCACTGCAGTGGTGCTAAGCCTTATGTTTCTCCTAACATAAATATTTAAAGCGTGCCACCAACACAAACTATGTCATCTAGTCAACAACACGGCAACAAATTGAGAACTGAGAACTGCAGAAACAATGCCTAGCAGAAAAATAACACAACACTTTAAACATAGAGGTAGTTTGATATAATTGATAAAGCACTGAACTAGGGCTTGCCCCAGTTTCAGCCAGTCCATCAAACATCTACATTTTTCCTTTGTGTACTTTTCTCTCCTTAAAAGTAATTACTGTCTGAAGGGACTTCCCCTGCCATGCACAGATCAAGACTAATCTATTTTAATTTTCAATTCTAGCTCTTTTTTGCAACTTTTAGAGTTGTTGTGATTGACAAATAAGTTGTTTGGATGGGGAAACCTCTGGTGTAAGAAATAGGAATTCTTATTATTTTTAATTCATTATTAATGGTACTTAACACTGCAGTTCCCTCTGATGAGATAGTGCGTTATGAAAACATTCACATTAGGCAAACATTAACTCTTTGTGTAAGTAGCTTGGGTCAGAAAAGTAGTGTCTAACATATTTGAACTTTTCCAAGTGCTTTCCTGGCTTCTGCTTTGTCTTTTCATCCTCTTTTAAAAGGGAGTAGTGAGAATATTTTTATGCAGTTATCTAGTGAATTCTATCATAAGCTCAAATCCAGGACCTGTCTTTGGTTCTGACCTCTGACAAAAAGCATTCATATTCACAGTTCCCACTCTTCTGCAGTACTAGACTGACCTTTATTAAAGATGGAAAGAACCATCTTCAACATCTCCTGTTGAATCAGTGTAGCTGTATCTATTATAACTCAAAGATTTACACAAAATTAGAAGGAGACCCAGAGTAAGTGTTAAGCCCTGCACTTCCATCATTTGGGAAGGGCAGAGCAGACTGTTAACTTCTCTTGTAAAGGTGGGAAATTTTATATAAATAATTTCATTCCACTTACTGGATGAAATACATAAAACTTCTAGGAGTGAAAATCAAATGGAAAATGGAAAATTCTTTGAATAAACCTTGACTGTACAGTGGACATGGCCTGACTGGCCTGCAATTCATAAGGGTCTGGTGTTAATGATGGACTTGATTTAGCAGCTCATTTGATTCAGTAATAAAAGGCAGAAGAGTAATGACTCTGTAAGCAAGTCAGGCTCCACTTCTAGTTTCTCCTGGACCTGTCTTTTGCAAGTAGAACATTTCTTATACTTCTGGTAAAATGTGATCAGCTCCAAGAGAAAGCAGTAGAGTCTAGTGTTGCTGGAGTCACTCCTGTTAAACAGTGAGATAGATTTAAAAAGAACGGTATTTCATGGCAAAAAACAAAAGTCCTTTATTGGCTTGGTTGAACTATTCACTTTATATTTCCAGGAAGGGGTTTACTTATGTTTAGGTTATGCTATGAAGAATTCACATTCCCATTTTACTAATTTTTTTTGGAGAAAATGTGAATGAAAAGGTGTTCTTTATTTACAAATTTTAAATTGATAAGCTGTTACTCACACATTCTCTCCTAATGGAAAATAATTCATTGAACTGTGACGTTTCTGTCCTACAGATAAGAAAATCCTACAACATCCATTGGAGCCTGCTAACCACAATAATATTTTTAAACTTACCTGATTTCTCTTCATTTTAGTCGGTTATCTCTTTAACCTCAATATTCCCACCTCTCTGCAAAAGCACCTTTCATTACTTTTAAGGTTACCTCTACACAGCTGTCACATAATTTAAGGAGAAGGGTAGTTTAACTTTCTTTACCTCAGTATGCTGAAGCAAGCTTGTGCCCATTTGAAAGATCAGTCTGTCTTCCATGTCCCCATGTGCCACTGGAAGGGTTCTTGTAGGCATACCACAGCAGTGAAAGACAGTTATTTGGGCTAGTGATTTTTCTACTAGCCACCATAGGTCATGCTTTTTGATTCTGGTTTCCTGAGATGTGTGACTTTGGATAACTTTAAAAAAGGTGAATTCCTTCACTGAAATTGTAAATTAAAAAAAAAAAAAAAAGTGTGATGTAATTTCTGTTTAAAGTTCACCATGTCCATAAGTCTTTGAAAAACTGCGTCTTAAGTGTTAGGAGTTATACTTGAACATTCTTAGACTGCAGTAGTGTGTGCTGGACAGAAACCTAGATGAAGAGGTTCTAAAGATGATATAGCATGTTTGGTGGTAAAATGCAGTAAAACATTTGCTTTTCTAAGTCACTAGTACTTCTATTTAAGGAGAAAAAAACAAAAAAACCCTTAAAGAATACCTGAAGAATTTAAAGGAATGGTTAAAATAGAGCACTTCTTTTCCCCCTCCTGCATTAGACTTTGCTAATGCATTTGATATCAGGTTTAAGCTTGTTCTTGGAAAAATGAAAGTTCTTACAGTTTAGGAAAATAGATTTATTTAGTATTTAAAAGCTCAATCAGTGCTGTACAAACTGGAAAGAAGCCATTTCCTTTCTGTTATAGATTTAGCTTGGTTATGGCTCTCACTGCTACAAAACTGCCATTTCTTATTCAGATAAAATATGACTTTTTTTCTCTCCCCAGCCATTAATCAAAAGCACTAGTAAGTTCATGATTAAGCAGTTTATGAAGAGCAGTAAATTTTATCAGGGACCGAGAAGATTTATATTTCTCTTTAAAATTATAGTTTTTCCAGATTTATAAAGCAGCAGACCAGTAGTCACTTTCCCTTCAGATGAAATCCTGGAAAAGTTCTTAGTTATAACTCTCCTGTTTATTTATACATCTCTGTTTGGTCTTTAGTAAATACCTTGTATTTTTAAGGTCACCTGACTGATAGAGGAGGACTAGAAACTATGATCTCCAGGATAATTCCATTCTTCTACTTCCTTCTATGTGCGTGTGTAAGAAGAGCATGGAGGACGGCATCTACTCATACCTCGTTACCCATCCTCAGTTTTGCATCCTCAACCCCTCTGTATTGTGAGAAACAGTTTCTTCACTAGATTAGCAAAACTTAGCCCCTTTTCACCCCAACCTAATGTGAACCCATAAAACCCACAAGTCTTGCTATCAGCCACATAGCTATTAATTCTTACTTGCATAATGATCTGAAATTCCTTCCTTTCTCATTTACATTTTGAAAAATGTCTCTTAAATCTTCTGATTTCCCTCTTCAGCTTGTTTACAATCACTAAACATTATGTTCTTCCTTGTGTACTTCATCTTGGTTCCTACCATGCCATTGCCAGAGAACCCTGAGATCAAGGATCACTTTGTTCTGAGACCACTAGACCTGCTCCTCCTGTCAGAGTTCCAATGCTGTGTCCTGCTTAAAAATCACAACAGATGTTACAGCAGGTCTTCTTCATCTGCTTCCTCACTCTAATTTATTTTTTATTAATTTTCTATAATCTTTGTACTTTTGGTCTGTCAAATCTGTCAGAGAGAAAGCAGCCTTTCCGCCAATCAAGCTGACCTGTGTTTTTTTGGGATCTCAGTTAATGCTCTTGTTAGCAAGGGCAGCTGCAAATTCTAATAGTAAGTGGAGCTCCTTGCACCACTAATGCACAAAGCAAATCACAGTTAGAGCTCTTCAGCTAAGTTTTTGGATAAGAACTTTATTTAGACCAAGCAAGGGGTGACAATGGTCTTACGGACAGACATGTTTTTTTCTGATAATTGAGCAAAATTGGTTCGTAGATCACAAGTTGAAAAGTTCTGCTATTTAACAATATGCACATTGAGCAGTTATGAAGGTAGTGCTACAGCCCTGGCAAAAGATTGAGTGCATCCTTTTCATGTCAGTAATTTAGAGTGCTCTACTCTTTGATAAGAGCTAAGTGTTAGACATACAAAGAGATTTCATTGCTTACCTCCCTTTTAAGTCAATAAATGGTTTAAGTCAAAAATGGTTATTACAGTGTAAGGCACACAGAAATACCTTTCGTGATTGTAATGCTGAATGCTTAGGGGACAGGTTTGGTGAATTTACAACCAAATGCTATAGATTTAGAGCTTCCTGCTGCAGTCTCTACTCTCCTGCTGGACACCACTTAAAACTCTTCATGTACTAATTTATTCTAGTAGATAATATACGAGAAGGCACGTATTGTGTCATCAAGGTCTCGCTTCCTTATTAAAGTTTATAGGTATGTACCACAATCTTCTGAAAATTAATCAAACTTCATCTTAGGCATTAGTCAAACTTTAGCTTTCCACTCTCCCATCTCAAGGTTGTTCTGAAAAGCTGTGTAGCCTGTAGTGAAATTGCTGATTTGCCCTGCTATTTTTCACAAATAACCAATCTCTGCTTTCAGCACTGCTCCTGCTTTAGTGGTGCCCTCAAGCACAAAGGATGGGAAAATTGTCAGATAATTACACCACTGTCAGCTGGACAAGAATGTACTTTTTTTCATATACTCTCAGCTGTCTGTGTTTTGATAGATAAAAAGAGGTAAAAAAACCCCCAAATATTTTCCGAGTGTGGATGTATGATCCTGCACTCAAGGGAGAAGCAGCCTGATTGTTAAGATAATGTAATGTCTTTACAGTTTCTTTTAACGTAGACTGAAAATTACATTTCTCTGTTTCTAAGTGAAATAAGTAGCTCATACAGAATATGCAAACATTTCAATATAGATGTTTCTCAAGTTTTTTTTTAATAGGAGCAAGCAGGTTTTTCTGTACTGCGAAGTAACACAAAACATGAGATAAATACATCCGACAGGATGAGCTACACAGGGGAGTTTATGCATTCCCATTAGATTCAGCAGCCTAATTGCATGCAAAGCTAAAAATGGCTTTGAGGTGATTACTGCCTACAGAATCTGCCAAGAAACTGTTCTTCCTTAACAGAAAAATACAATAACCTCAGCCACCTACTATGCTTTAGCCATTGATAAATATCAGTGTCCAAATAATCTGCCACTTTCTTGCCAACTCTTTTTGTTTTATTAATTATTTCTTAATGCTGTTTTGTATTTTATTTGCTCTATTTATGTTGATTTACTCTTTGTCACACACCTGTCCAATGAATTTAAATATGAAAAAGTGGAAAAGAATTTTATTTGACAGTAAACACTGTATTAAAAAACTCTGTATGGTCATCTAAATGTAACATGTTTATTCTCATGCCTTTGCTTTGTCTTAAAGCAGTGCAGAGACTGAGATTCATCCCAACTATCTGAAGGGGGAGCAGTAGGCCTCCTGAAGGGAGATTAAGCTCATTGATGCCTTTCTTCTCACAACATTATGAAGGGAATCAAGACAAATAAATTCTTGAGTTGGACAATGCAGATGAGTGTCTAACATGGTGTCTTAGAGGTCTTGTAGCAAAGCCACAAGAATGTAAATACAGAGATTTCTTCTCTAACAGAAAAATTTTGTTCAGTGATGCAGATAAATCATAATAAGTCACAGCACAGAAGGCATAATACTGCAGTAGCACTCAGGGATGAGAGTGTTCTTCTCTATTTCCTTCTCATCTTGGAAGATGCAGAGCTTTTCTATCTTCTGGACTGAGTCACCAAGTCCTGCTCTTAGCATAATCTGCAGTGTAGAGTTCTCCTGCACCATCTTTTTATGCTTTTTCCTTTCTGTAAAATGGAAGACCACAGCTGCTCTTCAATATTTTGCTATCTTTGTAAAGGTAATTCAAAGAATAACTTGGAGGGGTGGTTGGGGTGAGGTGCCTGTGTTTTTCTGTACTTTCGTTTGGGAAAAGACAGACTGTTAATCATAGAAACACAGAATGGCCTGGGTTGGAAGGAAACTTAATGATCACATAGTTCCAATCCCCTGCTGTGGAAAGGGACATCTTCCACTAGGCCAGCTTGCTCAAAGCCCCCTCCAGCCTGGTCTTAAACACTTCCAAGGATGGGGCATCCACAGCATCTCTGGTCAACTTGTTCCAGTGTTCCATCCCTCTGACCATCTTCGTGGCCTCATCTAGATTTCCTGCAGCAAGTCCACATCCGCTGGTCAGGGTACAGGGTACAGTTGACTTTCTGGGCTCAAGCATGTGATCCCAAGGCATGTCAAGCTTCTATTCAACCAACGTCTCCCAGTCCTTTTGCCCAGGTCTGATCTCAATCAATTCCACACCCAATCTGTATTTGTGATTGGGATTGCCCAAACCCACGTGCAAGACCTTGCATTTGGCTGTGTTGAACTTCATTGGATTCTTACAGGCCCACTTCTCAAGCCTGTCTAGGTCCTCTGGATGCATCCCTTCCTTCGGAGGGGTTAACCTCACCACTCAACTTGGTGTTTTCAACAAACTTGCTGAGGGTGCAGTCAATACTACTGACCATGTCCCTGACAAAGATGATGTAAGTCCCAACACCAGCCCCTGAGGAATGCCAGTATTGGGAGGAAAGGGTTAAAAGTGGAATAATGGTAAGGAGGATGGTAGACTTGTTTAAATGGCCTTGCAGCTGGGAGTGCCAAGGCATGGAGAAAAAGGGTGTGGGAAACCCCATAATTTATGCCTACTGCTGTTTATCTTGTCTGGTTTTTGAGAAGTAGAATTTCTGTGTAGAGAGAACGTAGGTGTTTCGAGAGACTTGGAGGCACTCTCACGGACATGCATGAGCTCCGTATTCTGGGAGAAAGAAGATCAAATCTCAGAGATCATAAAAAGCACAGAGCAGGTCACAGCATGTTGGCAAATTACATGGGCATAGGCCCTAGATAAACTGGTGCAAAGAGCAGCCCTGCCTTTTGCTAGGATGGACTAAGCCTGGTGGGGCCTGTGTTCCCTCTTGTGTGTCTCTGCCTGGGTGCTGCTTAGGAATCCTCTGGTCAGTGAGGTAAGGAAACAAATGTACTCTCTACATTTCAGCTGTGGTTTTGTGGTTGTTCTGGCTTCCCACTTCGGTCAACTCACACAGCCACTCATCACTGATCTCTACCTGGACATTGAGCTGTTGACCACTGTTCTTTGGAAGTGACTGTCCAGTCAGTTCCTTATCCACCAACTGGTCATTCCATCAAGTGTAAATTCATGTTTCTCCAGTTTAGAGAAAAGGGTATCATGTGGGACTGTGTCAAATTCTTTACACAGGTCCAGGTGGATGACATCCATTGTTTTTCCCTTATCCACCAAATCCACAACCCCATCATAGAAGGCCACTAAATTTGTCAGTAACAATTTAGAGAGAAGTCATGGTGGCTGTTCCCAGTCACTTCCTTATTTTCTATGTGCCTTAGCATAGTTTCAAGGACGGTCTGCTCCATAAACTTGCTGGGTGTGGAGGTAAGACTGACCAGCCTGTAGTTCCCTGGGTCTTCCTTTCCTAATATAGACAGAAAAAATCCTAAAATGGCTGCTGCCTTTGGATGTTAGATTAATTGAAAGAATTGTTATACTCTGGATACCAGGCATGGTTACTGAATACAGGCAATATAAATGGGGGAAAAAATGTTGCATTATCAGAAAAGTTGTTAAAATTGAATTTTAGTGCTTCAAGGAGGTGGATCTACTCCATATCGTCACGGCAAGGCTGTGAGTTAGGGTGAGAGCACGTTAGATGATTGAGTTTGCTGGTCTTGCATTGTGGACATATGGAAGGGTTGAGGTTATTACTGAGAGATTCCCTCTCCTTACTTCTATTAGGAACTGACATACATCCTTATTACTTCTTCAGGTGCAGAAGTCAGGACAGCTCAGCACGGGAAGGGTAACTGGCAGTGCCATGCTATCTTAGATGACTGCCTCTTTTGCTTATTGGCTCTCAATTGGCTGCCTGCCTTAGACTCACAAAATATAACTGTCTGTGACATGAGCTAAAAACATCCCCATAATATTCAGGCATTGATGCTGTTAGGGCTGCTCAAGAGCCACAGCGTCCCGCTGCAGACGTCGCTGGCTGCTGCTGCAGCACACGGAATAGCTGTCTCCTCCTCGAGGAGCAAGCCC
>VWZW01005387.1:1081996-1316362 GCA_013397115.1 Edolisoma coerulescens | reverse complement strand
CCCCCCCCCCCAAAAAAAAAAAAAAGTTTCTATTTAGAAATATTTTTAGGACTTTCATCATGTGTCTAATATCTTTTTGTAATAATTCGGGCTTTGGAGCAAGTGCTGTGGCATCAATGCTCAGAATCATACTGATTCCATTTACAAAGTCACATCATTTTGAAAAGAGAAAAGGAAGCCCTGAAAGACTAATGAATACATCTAATATAAGGTAGATCCCTTATAGTTGTGCTATAGTGCTATAGTTTATGTTTCATTCATTTATTTTGAATGATCCTCACCAGTTGTTTTGGAGTTCTGCCTGGATGAACGTCTGTAATACTATTATAATTCTAGAGAATTTCTGCTGAGTGTTCAAAATGCTCTGTGTTTGAGACCTCAAGCCTGAAGAACACAAATTTTGTTCAGTGCTAATTTCATTTCCCTAGTAGAGTAAAAAAGCAGAAAACTGGAAGAACTTAGAAACATTGGAGTATAGGGTGGACAAGACTGCCTATGTAACTCAAATGATTATGATGGGTAAATCCCTTGACTTTGCTTCTTCAGTGCTAGAAAATTTTTTTTTCTTTTAAAAGAGATGGAATCAAATAGCTTAAAATTCAAAGAGACTCACTTCAACTTTTTTATGATTTTCTGTGGATTAAATCACGTTTGGAGCCTGACACTCCTTCTCAGATTAAATTTAAATGAAGACAACCTTCTTTGAAGATAGTGGAATAATTCCAGTGCAAAATTGGCTCTATTGTAAGGGGGTAATCAGGCCAGTTAGAGGCAATACGAGAAAGACGACAGCAGTTTTACCCATGTGAAGTATATAGAGTTGCTTTAGTCTCTGCAGGATATCTCTCCATGCACTTCAAAGAGTGCAGTCGATAGAATAAATACCTTGGTCACATTCTGAAAATTACGCTTACAAAAGGCGGTTATTAGTGGTTTGAGTTTCTAGTGTTCGGTGCATTTAAAGGTGAGATGTGCAGTACTGCATACTGAGATCCAAAGGATGGCAGATAGACATAAAAAGTTTTCTCACTTATTTTAATGAAAGAGAATGCAAGATCAGGAAAAAATCAGTCCTGCTAAGATTGGAGACAGCTTTCCCGTGGTCTCTCCAGTAACTCTGTTTGAAAGATGGTTATTACCATTTTTTAATGTGAGAAGAGTAGTAGTCTTGCATTTAAATCATGCACCTCAGTATTAAGGGTTTCAGATGGGTTTCTCAGTATTCCTCGCGTTGTGTGAATAGGGTAATTGCTCTGCTTCCTCATCTGAAAAATTCTGTATATTTCCAATTTGTCACCATTAAAAATTCAGTTATCACTAGAAAAGTATTTGATATTCTATTTTCTGTCAGGTTCTTTTTTCTACCTAAGCTCTGCACAGTGCAGGAATAGGTTTGGGTGAGTAGAAACATGAGTAATACTTTCATCCTTAAAACAATTGTCTAGTTCCTACCCCAGAAGCATGTGGTCCAGATGCAGAAAACCTAGTAATCTGGGGTGTGTTCACAGCAGTGTAGAAATATTCAGAATATCTGTGGTGGAATTAGGTTAGGTAAGTTACTGGAAGCAGTAAATTTAGCAGGTTTTTCTGCAGGAAACATGGATGCGTAGACAACTACAATTTTCTACCTTAGATGTTCCTCTGGATGTGCACCTATAAGGCACACTGGTTCACCTGGTGTCAAAAAGCTCCATCTCATCTCGTTTCCACTACATCCTTGTCCTTGACTGTAGTACACTAATTGCCCAGTCAGAATTCTACTGGTGGTTACACCTGTGATGTTTGCATATAAATGCCAAGAAATTATGATGTTTAACAGTAGTGAGAAAATGTTTACAAAGATATCCTTAAAATATCATTTTTAGGGAACTCATGTGAAATTGTGAAATGCAACTTTCAAACAAATATGATTCAATGAACCAGACACAAATTAGCTGCCACTTAAAAATGTCATTAACACATGCAGAAATGATTTATTTACTAATATCTTCCGATAGAAAATAAGGCTTAAACAGAAGCTAACTTTGAATTACACTGTCCAAATACTTGCAGTAAATATTGCTTGATTTTATAAATTCTAGCAGACTTAATATGTTAATATTTTATACCGATAAACAGGGAGAATATGGATTTTCTTCAGTCTCTCAGAGTGGCAGCCTACACTGGAGAGGGATGACCTCTATGTACACACTACTTTGGAAATCGATTGAAACAAACTGGATGCTCCTTACATGGGAGTGCAATGCCACCAGTGTAACTGTGGCACTTTTTCCTCTTCCTAAAGAAATTGGTCATATTTTCATTGACTTATAGGTGCTGCAACAACAATTGACTCCCTCTAAACTGATACTGTTTCTGATCATCAGACAATGTACCTGGGGAAGGCTTCTGTGCTGGCCACGCACATATTGTTCTTCTTCTCCTTCTCTGTCTTCTCTGCCTTTTTGTGTCATTACAATCTAAATTATTATCGACTCTTTTATAGCTCAGTGGAGTGAAGGACTTCAAAAAGATGTAAAAGAATGACATAAAAACTTGAGATTCTAAATTCTGTGCATCTTGCCAAAGTTCGAGTCTGATTGAGGTTTGCAGCACATCTGCGTAAGGCCGCGGCAACACATAACCCAAGTACTGCACTATTGAATGTTACCAACCCAGACTTAGAAGTACACAGGCTCCTGTGTTCGACTATTTCTTGGAGTTTCTGTAAGAGTTCACTTGGGGTATTGAACTCAGTAGGATAGTAGCAGCCATGGAAACGATGAAATTCTGTACTAGTCCTTTTTTTAAAAAAAATGTACGTACCAAGGCAAAACTTAATCTGATTTATACTGCCTGGTCTATTTTCCTTCTTTGAAGTGTCAGAGAAAAACCATGGAAAAAATGAAGTGTAGGGATGGAGGTAAAAGCAGGACAGAAAAGCAAAGCTATTAAATGAGTTTTGAGATGAAACAAACTATTTCATCATGGAGAGAGATTAACGGCAGTTTCAAGTCACTTGCATTTGGATTACTTTGCTCTTGCATATGCCTTAAATCAAGTAGAGCAGTTAGTAAACAACTTGAAGCATTTCTTTATGAGCATCAGAAGTTGTAAACTTGCATCAATGAATAAATGCAAATATTTGGGACAGAAACTAGAGTCTGCTTCTGCTGAAGTCACTTGCAGAGCCCCAAACTGACTCTAATGTTCAGGGTGAGGGACCTGCTCTGTACAGCAGGCATCGTCTAGCACATCCATGTAGTTGAAACACAGCTGCTTCAGAAAGAGTAGCATCTTCAAAAGCTGGAATTAGGAATAATGAAGGGGCTTCTTTCAGTTATCTTGTCCCATCCCTTCTCAAATCAGGGATGGCCTAAGGCATTTGCTCATGACCTTGTACAGTCAAGTTTTTAATACCTTCAAGGAGGAACATTAATCAGCTGGGTAAGCTGTTCTTGTGGCTGATCACCTACATTGTGATCTTTTTCCTAATTTGTGTGTCTACCACCCATCATCTTATTGCTGTGCACCCCCAAGGACTGTCTGACTCCATACCCCTGCTGCCTTGTTAAGCAGCATCTCCAGCTGGGTCACCATTTGCCTTCTCCTGCAATCTGAATAAACCTGGCTCTCAGCTTCACTCTGCATGCCATGAACTTCAGCCCACAGTCCATCTGGCTGGCCTCTGCTGAGGTCATTTCACTGTCACATCTCTGTATCCCTCCCAAAGTTTCTGTTATGCACAAACGACAAGGGATGTTGCTTTCTTTTTCTTCTGGATATGCTTGCAACTTCCCCTCACTGAAGGTAAGGAGCAGGAGAGAAATTAACAGAGTAGGGTGCCTAAAGCATCTCTTCCTGCCTGTTTCTACTGCATAGTGCAAGAATTTTGCAGCATAAGAAATTGTACATCTGCAACACAGGTATTTTTCATAATTTCAAATCAAACTGTTTTAAAACTGAGTTGCAATAATTTTTCTGGCTGACTGAGGGCAAATGAGGTTGCTAGGAAGCCAAATGTTGTTTATCCAGGGAGCTCAGAGGGAGGAACGAATTTAGATCCAGCTGTGTAAAAGTATGAAATACTTATCCAAGACACTTACATAATCATAATTCTTCCCTATTTCATTTGCAAAGAAAGATCAAGTTTACTGGTTAAACCACTTAATTTAACCAGAGTTCAAAACCACTAAAATTTCATAGCCAGAAGTATATTTTTGTGATGTCAGAGCACAAAAAACTTAAAGTTCCATTCTAAGTAAAACTCCCTTGTCATAGAAAAAATGATCCCAAATCTTCACATACAGATTTTGTGCGATTTTTCGCTGGCTCATAGCTAGAGGTACATGCAGCCATGTTGTGAATACTGAACTTTGCCTCCTATGACACTCTCAAAGCCAAGAGCCACATGGCAAAGGCCATCAGGAGTCTCTTCGTGCAGTTTTGTAAAATAGATTGTCTTAACCCACCGAAACCTCAGAAGTAAACTTCAGCTTCCTCTTCACTTCCTTACTACATGCAAAATGTTTCAAAAAGCAAAAACTCCAAATTAATAGGAAAAGCTTCTCTTTAATTAAAGCGGTTTTCTTTATCAGGGAAAAGAGAACTACTACTTATAAACCCACATTCTAGAAATTAGGCTAATACATATCTGTTGTGTCGCACCTCATATCACCAGTGTAGACTAGCAACCTTCATTTTAACATGTATTTTGTGGGTTGCATGAAGCTTTTGAAGTGATTGAAATTTACACTGCACTGATTATATGTTTCCCCCTTTCTCCCTACATTGTTTGCAAAAAGTCAGTGTGTATATTAACAAAACTCTCCTGGAAATCCAGAAAGGTAAAAAGCAAAGCCCACATGCAGAGAGATAATCAAACACAAAATACAAATTAAAAAAGGACCCTTCTTGTTTTATAAGCTGTCCTACTATTGCATTTGTAAATACATTATTTTCTTTTCTCCCCTCTGGCAGTCTTGTACATCTTCAAATTATTTACTTTAGAGAAGATATGAAAGTTATAATCCAAGGGTATTTAAAATGAAGTTGTACAATTCTGAATCACTGAAACAAGATATTTCAGAGTCTATTATGGGACAGAACAGTTAATATTTTTAAATCAGCTTGCTGATACAGCTAAGTAGATATTGGTTAATGTTTCAGAAGTTCTGGACACAAAAAGAGATTTAAGTACTGTGATGCACATACTGAGACTCACAAGCACATGCCAAGGGCCAGGTGCCTAAATAGGCCAACAGCTTGTGTCACGCAGTCGGGGCTTGCTGAAATTCTGCCTTACCTGAGTTTCAGTACTGAGGAAATGCATTTGGGCAGGACTGTCTGGATCATCCCTGGCTCCTTTAGTGCAAACCAAAGTGATATTATTCTTGGCATATAAGAGATTCATTGGAACCCAGCAAAGCAGTCAGTTTAACGTCTGTGCACTCCTTGGTACTGAGTGTTCTAGGCACATCCACTGTGTTACAGAAGAGCACCAGTACAGACAGGGTAGGCAGAACTGGTGGTTTTCCTGTCTTTTGGTAAGTCTGAACCATTATGCAGTTGGGAACACAAGATTCAAGAGACAGTATAGGAAGACATGCATGAGGGAGCATGACTTTGCATTAATGTTAGGGTGCATAATGGAGAAAGGGCTGGAGCCACTCCACAGTCGTTGCTCCTAAGGACATTTCATGCATTTTAAACCAAACAGTTATTGAACAAAGTCCCCATATACTCGTGACAACAGAGTTTGGTAACTACATCATTCTTTTGGTGACAGTGGGAGTACCCTAGCCTTACCTGCCTGGCAACAAGTCTCTGATGTCCAGAAAGCTCAGGTGTCCTGCTCTCTAGAGGAAAGTTCTGGGCTAGGAAATCATGTTGGCAGCACTTTTTTTCTCTTACATCCATGTACTTAATGGGAACAGCTGAAACTTAGCATTTCTATAGGGCTGGGATACCTAGCTTGTGAACCCCAAACAAGTCTGCGTGAGAAAGAGGGAGCACATCTGTCAGCAGACAGGAAACCAAAGGTGTGGACCATAAACATTAGCAAAACTTGAAGTATTCAGAATTTTCCTAAGGTATGATGTTACTAGTTTTCATTTTTCACATAGTTGCTTCCATACCAGCGAACTTTCATTCAGTGCTTAATTTACTGCGGATTTCTTAGTTACAAACAATGCAGCAGCTTTCTTTCATCCTTAGGAATATGAAGAATAATGTAAGGAATACTATTCTCCAATTGTGAAAGAGTGTTGTGGAAATACATGCAGCAAACTGAGGTGGAAAACTACCATGTTTCAAGTGGTATGTTAAGTTTGAATTAGATAAGTATATTAAATTCATGTCTGCTCGCTCCTTGTTTCTTTGTCTCAGTAGGGGTAACAAGGATGATAAAAATATTAGCAAATCAACAGCATTACCAGAACTCTTTTCTTCTAAACAATGAATATTTAAGTGTCATTTGGGATTGTTCCAGCTATGACACACAATCAAATGCCATTACTTTCCATTTTTTGCAAGAACAGTACAGCTAAGAAGCAGGGAAAGATAACCAAGAACATTTGGCTGTTCAGAGAGTTTCTAACACCAGACTGAAAATTCAGCTAACTCCCCAGATGTCATGATTATGCATTTACTTCCCCTTAGCTCCATTCTGACAGTTCTGGTTGGTTTCAGCAAGACCTGGAAGCTGACACCATTGATGAGGGTGAAACAGTGCTATATTCTGAACCAATTAAGTAACAAAATTGCAAATTAAAGTAAGACAAGTGAGAAGAGCATCATGAACGTCAGAATTATTCATATCAGTTACAACTTATCTTTCCAGTCACAATGGTTTGCAGTCATTTTTATCATGTGCCATGTTTGTGCTTATTTTATGAAGTCAACCACCCCTTTGTGTTTGTATTTTTGCTAAGCTACTAACCAGTGTTTTATACTGCAAGGAATCAGTTAATTTCTGGGCTTTATTTATTAATCTATTTTTAACAGCATTTTAATGGGCAGATCTTGATGATGATGAACAAACTTATTCAATCCCTGTGGAGTATTGAAAGGATGTTTCTTCCATCTACAAAAGTCTGCCAAAATACAGAGTGTTTTTGATTGTTCAGGCTGCTGATGGCCTGTGCACCACTCCTGACCACTCTGCTCTTTCCTTCTTAGGATTCTTCTGTCCCTCACCTCATTAATATTCCATAGATACTATTGATTTTTACTTTTCCTGTCCTGTTTTAGACTATGAGTTTTTGACAATGAGAAACATGACACTTCTATTTGTTCACAGTTTGGATTTATATGGTTTTATTATTTAAACATTTTATTATCACTTATGAAGGTTGCAAAGAAATTTTCTTTGTCTTTCATCTCCTCTTTTACCTCATTCTGATTAGCATTTCAATTCCTGCCTCTCATTGTCTAGCAATGGCTACAATTCCTCCTTTTTCTTCTCATGAGAGTATGAAACTGGTCTGCTAATGCTAGAGAAGGTGGAGAAAATTCTGTATAAATAGAAATGTAAAAAAGCTGGCATTAAAAATGTACTGCACTGCAATGTCCCTTCAGTCATGCATCATGACATTTCAGTTTGCAGTAGCTCAGAATGTTTGGATGAGATAAAGTGAGCTTAAATGGTGAAAATGAGTAGTTCCATCTTGCCTGCAGTGAAAATATGATGACAATCATCTTACAGTCTTCCTCAGCAACATGGCTAATTAATTTTTATACTTTCTGAATGCAATAGTTTATAAAAAAAAAAAATCAAGAGAAGCAAAGGTAACACCTCTTAGTGTTCTTTTTTAAAATTTTTTTTTGGTTAAAAAGCAACATTTAGAAATATTGAAGAAAAAAACCATTTTACTCTTCAATCTCTTCAATGAAGATGTTTGTATGGGGATTTAACGTACATTAAAGATGAGAACAGAATTTACACCCTTGATGTGTTTGCCTTACTGTTCTGAGTATTTAACATTCAGTCTGTAAAAGAGAAGTGAGTGACTACCAATAGTATGATATCTTGTGCAAAGCTTTATTTTTAGAATTAGGAGTAACACCTACTGGGAGATTATTTGACGTAGAGTTAAGGAGAAAATTCTTGTGCGCTTTAGATTTCGATCACTTTGTCCTTAAGCCCAAACTTGCAAAGTGTAGGACGCCGGTCATAGCATTTATCATGTATTTGTTAATAGACATTTTTCAGTAGTTAAGAATGTTCATATGGGACCATACCAAAAGGCAATTTAACCCAATTAACTCAATATCCTACCATTGAGAATAACCAGAAGAGGATGCCCAGGAAAACTTGTATGCAGAGTGAAAGCAGAAATAACATCAATATTTCCTCTGATGATATCTCAGATTCTAAACTTTTTTAGATCTAGCCAAATGTAATTCCTGTACAATTACTGACCCATGGTGGGTTTTCCCCCATGAGTCTCTCCATTCTTTCACTGAAAATATTTAACTTGTGTAAATGTTTAAAAGGATGCTGTCCTTCATTTAGATTCTAAAGCTAAATAAATCTAAAACAATTGAAGAGGTGAAGGTTTTCATAAACATAGGAAGAGCAGAAATATAAAACTCAATATATGGACCATTTTCTTTTATTTCAGATTATCTTCCAGCAAAATCTGGAGCACACGGTTCTTTGGATTTATTGGAATCCGTGAAAATTGGAAACTAAGGAATAATTTTGTTTTTTATATCATACTGGAGAATTTGGAGAGACTTGGTAATGTTTCCATTGTTCAGGGTGTCTTGGCATTTGTAGCAAAACAAAATCCAAGTCAGATGTTTTTTAAAGATAGTTTTAAAATTATGATTTTTACTTGCAACCAGTTTGAATCAGAAAGTTTCTAACATATGGCAGAGAGAGAACATGAAACCATATGCACCCAGCACTGGGACTGTGTTCCTGAGAAAACAGTTTGCTATTTTTATGTCGGCCAGCAGGTGTCAATACCCCAAAGTGAAGAAGCTGCCCAGCAGCCAGATACAGTTAGAAAGAGGCTGGAACAGGGACTATAAGTATTTTGGATGTCTCACTTTGAAAGCTGACTTTGTGAAGTGCTTTGTCACCACCAGGAAGGAAGCCATCTTCTGAGGGGAAAGGAGAGGGAAATTAAGCAGCCCTTCTGCTCCCCTAGTAGGTACCTCTCAGTTTTTTTTCCTACCAATCCTAGCATTTTTATTCTTCATCCCCAGAACTGCAAAGCTCTGTGGTCTCTGACTTCAAGCCCCTCTGTGCTCTGTTTCCATTCTGGCCAAATCCAGAGCCAAACAGTGGAAAAGCATCTAAAAGTGGGATACTTGGCTCTTTTGATCAGTGCAATAGACTAATCAAAGCTGTTGAAGTGCTATTGCATCCTATCTATTTTTCTCCTAAAAGTGCTTTTCTAATCCATACTGTTGGATGTTTTCTGTGATACCTGTTAGTTGCTAAAATAAAAAAAATCTGAAGTGAAATTCATTTTCAACAAAAATTTCAGCATTTGAGTAAATATTCTCCTTTTTTTACACATTTTAGGCCTTTGTGAAATAGAACCTTGTAATAATTTGTGTAGTTACATGATGTCCTCCTAGATTCAGCTTTGAAATCTTTTCAGTTAGTAGTAAAAACATCCTTCTTTCCATATTATTATAGATTACCCATAATGAGCACAGCCTGGGTAGCTCTTAGGAAAGATATGTGATTCCTTGACATATTTCAGACTTTTTTTACTGATTGCCACAGTGGTAGTGCCTGCAAGATTTATTCTTAGGTTTGAAACACTGCATAACCGTAATAATGCAATAGTCACATCCATTACATNTTTTTTTTTTTTTTGCACAGCTTATTGAGGTAGAACATTTTGCTTCGGAGTTTTTCTGGTCTCCGATAGCAAGCAAAGACTTGTTAAAAGCTGACACAATTTAGGCAAATGTAAAATTTATCATCTTGCTCTCATAGTACTGGTGTCTATCTACCACTCTTGAAGAAATCCTGTCTGAAATTAAATGTTTTGGGCTATTGAAATTCTGGCCTTAACTTTCTACCAGCTGCTGTTTTACAGTGATCTGGTAAGAGCTAGGAATTTACATACTCCATTTTTAATTTAATCAAACACAGTCAGCATCCCATGTTAGATAATATTTCCATCAAAAGGAACTTAAAAACAACAACCTGAAAGATTAAAAACCTCTTCCTCTTGAAGATAATAATCTTAGTGAATTTTAACAGATTGCTTTAGCAGATGGAGATGTGATATTCACTATAGTAAATTACATTAACATGCTCTCAGAGAGAGATGTCACATTTGCCACAGTAATTTACATTAGCATGATTTGAGACAGATTTGATTCCCCAAAAAGAATTAGAAATAACATTTTACCAATTCATTTTGTATTGCCACTTCTTCAGATAATTGTCAGTCTGACGTGGGACATGTTTTTTATCAATGGATGCCATGATGAACAGCACAGAAATACTGTTTTGCTGTAGCCATCTATAATCTGTATGATATACATGATCCTGCATGGTACCAAACTAACACCATGTAGCAATACATAAAGAAAATGAATTCCATTTATTGATACAGAGTTGCTCTTGACTCAGTGACTCATATCAATTTGACTTCTGGGCAAGTTATCTGTTCTTTTGCATATCTATATAGCTTTCTACCATTGCTTTCGGGAGATCTTATCTTAAAAGGCCAATGGAGAACATTCTGAAAAGAAATTTAACCATCTCTACTGTGTGTTGGCATCTTTAGGCAGAAGGCTGTGTAGGTGCAACTTAGCTGTCATCCAGTATTGTGCAGGGGATCTGGGAAATGTTTATAATGACAACTGCTCTACTGTGTGAAAGAAAGTATCCCTGCATCCCTGTGGACCATCTGAAATCATCAATTGTCCCAAGGTCTTTCATCTAGTCCTAAAATCAGGACAGAACATGCAAAACCCATAAGCAACAAGCAAGCCTGATAAAGCTGCACTGGGAGAAAACAAAGCAGCTGAATAGAGTTTTACAGAACTGTTTTCAAGATCTGCTCCTCAAATTACTGGATTTCTGAGTAACACCAGCAAGAGACTCCACAGTTCCTGCTATGGAGCTTCAAAGGCATTCTTATGGTCAGAGGCTTAGAGGCCAGCTTTGGAGAAAATACTTGAGGGATATTTCGGGACAGTAACTTGAGGCTGTGGTGAGACCGTTTCAAGTGATTCTGTCTGTGACTTGTCTCAAAATAGATCTCAGAAATGACCAGAAAAGTTTGGGAGATGTGTTCCTTTAGACTATGCATCCTTAAAGTCTTAATCCAAGCCTGCTTAGAGCAACTAAAAATGCTCACATTTCCTCAACTAGGCAATTCTATATCAATTAAAAACTTATATACAGCATCTCTACATACATTTTAGAAAAGCAGTTGCTATACATTGAGAGATACTGAATGAGATACTAGGCTGATTGGAAACAAGCAGTGTTTTAGTACAGGACTTTGTGACAGTCCTAATGCCTCTCCAAAACACTGCCAAAAAGCTGCATGTGGTGTCACACAGTGAGATTTGTCTGTTCTGTTTCTTTTTTCTTGTTCATTCACGCTTGAACTCTTAAATTTGGAAATTATAATTCTACACAATTATAAATCAAAATAGGTTAGGATTAAGATTGCTTTTTAATTATTCAGTGTATAGCATTGGGTTGTGACCAGCGTTGGTTGTGTTATCGTGACTCCGGTCTGTAGTATCTGTGAAGGACACTGCAGTTTGTGGCTTCCCCAGCTCAGTTATAAACAAAGTATGGAATAAGATGGCATTGCAAGCCAAGGCTTCTTCCAAATGATATGCATTCACCTTGAAGAAGTGACTGCTGATTCTGCCTGGTTCACAGAGCTCCTTTTGATAGTAGGCAAGCCAATAAAGCCAGTCTTATTTTGATTCCCAAATGTCTAATACTTTGTCTCCAGGGGCCTGACTGAAGGCCTTGAATTGTAGGTTGCAGATGCTTGTCACCCTCTGAGACCGGCGCGCTGCGTGGGGAAGCGCTCAGTGAAACACCTAGGAGAGGAGTCGAGTATTTAGGACCTCAAACCAAGTGTACATAATTGGTGAGATTTGGCTGGGATATCTCATTGCCTTCTGTATTTGTAAAATGGGGATTATCCGCAGTCATCGTCAGTCAGGGACAGTTTAAGGAAAAAAGTATCAGTTGTCAGACACCTATTAGAAGGAACAGCACCATGGCATGAGCAGAAGAATTTAATTATCCACTTCAGAGAAGAGCTTTAAGGTTAGTGTTATGATCTGATTATTGAGAGATGTGTCTACCTGAATTTAGGTGCAAACGAGACCGTATGCCAGAGTCATGTAGTGGGTTGGCCCTGGCTGGCTGCCTGGCATCCAACAAAGCCGCTCTCTCACTGCCCTCCACAGCTGCAAGGGGAGAGAAAATGTAAGAAAGAGTTCATGACTTGAGATAAGGACCCAGAGAGATCACTCACCAAATACCAGCACATGTAAAACAGGCTGGGATTAGAGATAACTGAATGTATTACTAACAAAATCAGAGAACGATAATGAGAAGTAAAATAAGACCTTAAAAACATCTTCCCCTCACTCCTCCTTCCTTCTCAACTCTACCTTCACCCTCCCAGCAGTGCAGGGACACAGGGAATGGGGGTTATGGTCAGTTCATCACAGGTTTTTCTGCTGCTACTAAGGAAGAAGAGTCCTTGACCGCTCCAGTGGGGGGTCCCTTCCATGAGAGATAGTTCTCCATGAACTTCTCCAATGTGAGTCCATCCCACAGGAAGCAGTTCCCCACAAACTGCTGCAGGGGGCTTGGCCACAGGCTGGGGTTAAACCACAACATGTTTGGACAATAGTACCCCCTTTATCTTATCTCCTGTTCCTGTCAGGTGACTTAACTTATGGTCCAGGTTCCAGGAATATATGCACAGAGGCATATTTGGGGGCAGGAGTGAGTGTGTGCAGGGAAGAGGGGCTTCAGTGGTCACAGATGCCATTAGTCCCATAACTTGAGGTGATACCACTGATAGGAGTTTGAGCAGTTGCTGTTCCACCCAGTTTGCCTCAGAGGGAACCCTTGTCTGCAGCCAGTGCCACCCTGCTGCTTCATTCTGCAAAGTTCTTCTGTGGTTTTGACAGAGTTTGAGACAGGCAACTGTGATTTTTAAGCCCTTACAGTCATTGAATTAAAAATAACTAGAAAAAAAATTGCAGTTATGGCAAAACAAGACATGGTATATATGCTCTTTCAATTAGTAGTCTCCTTTTAGGAATGAATGAGACAGATGTCCTGAGGACCAAGGGGTCTTATCACCATACACAGGAAAGCCTATCCAGATTTTATGGGCAATCTTAATTCTATCATTTCCTTATTTTAGAGTGTTTTAATGTACTTTTTGATTCTCAATTTTCCTTCTGAAGGTAGGTGGGTTGATATTTACAAGCCGTTTAATGGACTATCTGAAAGAAATGGAATAGCAGTGAATGTTTACCAGCCTAATTCCACACCAATTTAGCATAACCAGGATATGTTCCCTGTTCAGTGGTGCAGTTCTGGCTGTCTGCATGATTCATGGACATTTAGGTCACTTAAATCTGACATTTGATCTAATCATCCTTTAGGAATATAGGTCAGCTGCAGCACTGATCTTGTGTTTTAAAGGAAAAACAGATCTCTCTGGTTTTGGATATAAGCCACTTTAATGCATTTTCTTTCTTCTTCTTCTTTTTTTTTTTTTTTAAAGTATATGAAAATAGATTTTACTCTTCTTACACAAAACCAGAGTCCTTCCAGGCATTTTAGCTGGATAGCCTACTTCCACTCACTGGTCTTCTGCACTCAGGGGTTTCTGGTTGCTCATAAAGCTCAGGTGTTGCTCATTGTTGTGTTTTCTGTCTCAGTCCCAGTTTTCCCAGAGCCTTCTCAGAGCTTGCAAAAGTTTAGAGCAGCCTGGCTCTAAATGTTGTGTGAAAAGCTCCTACACACTACAGTGTGATTGCTGAAGCCAGGTAAGTTGTAGCCTACACTGGAAATTTAAAGTTGGTGCAGTAGGTAAACTAATGCACTCCCTCATCTCAATTCCTCTTCCCCTACCATAAGCATATAATAACATGTGAGATACATGCCATGACATGCGCCCCTGTTCTGTCCAGTAAAGCATTATACTTACCACAGAAAGATTGCACCAGTAAATCTCAGGTAGAGAGGGGAGAGTCAAAAATTATCTGAGAAGAATTGATTCGCGTACTAGCATCTCACCAGAAATGGCTGCAAAGGGTATCACATCTTCAAAAACCTCCTTTTTCTTTGCCCCCCTTCCCCTTTGTATGAGTGGGAAACAAAACGTAATAATTTTTTCTTCAAAAAAAATTTTTTTAACTTTTAAACAAGCAAGAGATCTTCACTCCTCTGGGTCACAAAAAGTCCTGTTTTTCAGAACTAATAATACTTTCCAAAGATCTCACACAGATTGCAGAAGTCACTACAATGGCATCCTGCCAAATAATTATACAGAAAAATTGAAATATGTCATTGCAAAACTTTAAAGAAAAAAGCACAAAGGAGGATCAAGAGTGAGTTAAAGAAGTGTTATAAGAAGAGAAGCATGTTGGTGTTTATCTTAAAGAATTCCATTATATTACATATATTTTTTGCATGTAAACAAACAGAAAGTAGTACAATGAATCTTAAGAGTAATGTTGCTATATTAGAGCCAATAAAAGAGAAATATAGAGATAAATTGTACTTTCCTATCTGTTTTTGCTTCAGAAAAAATGAGGTGCAAAGAGCTGTAAGTCTGTTAGTCATATGACTATATGCTTGAAAAAAGCTTCATGGAAATTGGTGCGGTTTCGTGGAAGAATTAGAATCCATCTTCATGTATCACCTTGGAAGACTGGGTTTGAACAATGAATACACATACTAAAAAGTAAAGCTCTAATAGTCTAAGATACCTTTAGTAAAACTGTCATATCTAACCATTTATTTCTCTTGAAGTTGTTTCAGAGCCAGTTTGTACATTGAGGGGAAATGCTGTGTATGATCCTGTGACATTGCTCGCATTCAGAGGCAACTGAAAGCTTAAAATTGAACGCAGTTGGATGGACACAATGCAGGGCTGCTACAAAAATGCTGCTTTCACAGAATTGTTACATTTAAGGACCAGTGATGGCTGGGAACTGCTGTTCTGCACATTTCATTTGATCTAAACCCAAACTTTTAAAGAGAACTTAGTGAAAAGTCCAGTGACCAGTGAAAAGTCTTGGACACTTTGGAAATGTTACTCTACATTCCTGAATATAGGAAGTGTGATTAATACACTACTTAGAATTGCAAAACATGTTTTTCAGTTTGAATCTATTAAACAGATTCATTTTTATTACACTGAGAAAATAACCTCAATCTTCTGTTTTTCATGCTTTGTGGAAACAGAAGGGTTGAGCTGAGTTTATTTTTGTCAGTATGCTGCACTTGCAGGTGAAATTTGACAGAATGTCACAACTTACTTTCCATTTAATCTCTAGCAATTGCCAGTCTACCCCCTCTCTTGAATTAACAGCCTGGAGACATGAAAATTTCATATTCTGACTCAGTTGCACTCAGGTTTTGGTATTCTTTTTTTCTCCCATTCCTTGAAAATTGTACTGTTATGAGTGGCAAACTGTGTTTTTTATTCATTTTATAAAAATTAAATTCTAGACACCTTCTATGAGATCATCTTTCCTGACACGAATCATAGTCCCCAGTGCTGATGGGACTATCATTGATGATATTCCTTACATTATACACAAATTTATATTTAGTCTATGAGGTAAACTAATTAAATAAGAGAGACCTATTTTCCTGTGTTTCTTTTCTATTCAGTGTTCCCAGCTCTAGCTGGTGGATCTTCTGCAGTGTGGGAACAATGCAGTTATTCAGCATATACTTAAGTGTCATATGTCCTGGACACCCTGGTTGGGAGATGTGAGGAGAGCAGATAGAATAAAGAGTCCAAGTTAAATTACATCAGTGGGGTGGATGCAAGTAAATAATGATTGTGTTAAGCAAAGGTATTTATTTTTCTGGTATTGCCATGGTTTTTAGCAAAACTCATGCTGGTTTAAGATTGGGAGCCAGCTGGGCCTACAGTTAAGAATAATTGTTGTTGCTGTTCGGTGCAATGCTTTATGAGTTCCTGCTGGGTTTATAATTAATTCAAAGTGCACTGGGACTATTACATGGCTATGCATGTTGCTTGATCCTTCCAAACGTCTATGGAATTTCTTGGATTTGGATGCTGGGATCTGGATTGACTTAGAAATTTGGTAAAAAGAAAGTAAAAAGGGGGTGTCTGATTGCAGTGGGGTTAAACTTCTCCTTCTTTGTTTTCCTTTGCTCTGCTGGAATAAATTCAGTAATTGATGTGGGGAAAATACAGGGACATAGCATATTCTTTTCTATAACAGGAAAGAGGGAGATCTTAGTTAAGATCTGTGGTCTCCTTTCACTCCACTTTCCAGTGCCATGATCCTGGTTTATGGCTTATTCTGTGTCTTAAAATTACTGAATGACAGTATTTGAATGCTATCAAGTTTGGGAACGGAATCACAATATTGAAGACAGTAGGGTCTTGTTTACCTCACTGAATGAAATTGACAGTGACGACAACGTGGGATTGCTGCAAAATTTAGCACAGAATTCTGTGGTCTCCAGATACTTGAATTTCAGGTCTGGGATTAACATGGATTTGTTGTCACTTGAATATTGATGAAACTTGGGAGAAACATCTGAACTAAAATCCTCAGACCTTGTCTGGAACAGCAGAACTGAGAAGTCTGCAGACCAACTGGAGTATGCACAGCATCAACTGAAGAAAGAAATAAATCTAGTTTAATACTGGATTTGGTGTTTGTTTTTATGAGCCTTCAATTCTCTGATACTCAAGCCATTTGATAGTCTGGCTCGAAGTGTGTAACATCTGAGGCTCTGTTACTCTTAGCCTTAGAGGGGCACCTGGGAAGAAGGTAAATGGATAAGGATAAGCTGAATTCCATCATTGCAGGGGCTTCCTCTGAGTGACAGCATCTTGAGCATGAGTCACATCTTAGAGCTGAGACATTTAAAACCTAAATGTCTAAGTCTTAGATTACCATATCAGCTCCTTCTGAAGGAAATAAAAATAATGAAAAAGGTGTATTTACAGGCCAGTTCAACTCCTAAAACAGGTCAGATGGCTTTGAATGCATACCAGCCTAAGTTGACATGAATCTCATCATCACTTTCATGTAATATATAGAACTTTATCTTCCTCAAAAAGAAATCAGCATGTAAAGTTATTAAGACTTCTGTTTTGTCTTCACAAGTGAAGAAGTTTTGAATTTCCTGTACTTATGGACTTTGTTCTGCTTTAAAAGATCAGAAGTTATACTTTGAGGGATTGTTTGCGTAAGGACCCTTTTGAGGTCTTAGGCAACTGTTCTAAACTGGCCAGCTATACAAATAATTTGCATACCATTTCTGAGTTCAGCAGAAAATGAGATGAGAAATCCGAGGATGGACGAGAAATCTGAGGAAGGACAGGTTTTATGATTAAAGGTACAATTCATTTTGTGAGAGACTTCTGGAGATCTTGAAAGAACAAGATGTCCTTCTCCAGCACCCTAGTAACCCGCATAGGTTAGTGTTTATGAGGAATTTGCACTCTGGTGGTGATTTCCAGAGCTTACAGTCAAACAGGAGTGGCTGGAAATACTGGAGAGCTCACCTTATCTTTGCTGCTGATTCAGCATGTGTTCTCAAGTGTATCATTGAAATGATTGCCTTTCTCCGTGACAAAGGAAAAATACTTCTGTTCTGCAACAGAACAGGAGAGGAAGCTTCTGGGCTCTGGTACCCACTTGATAAGATAACAACATGAAAGAGTTGAAGGACTCATAAAAGCCATTAATAAACCTCAAATGCTTTGGAGGTTATGTAATGAATAAAACCTGGAAATTTGTTTACTCATTTCAAAAAACAATTTTGTTTATAATAAATATTTTTAAAATATAATAATAGTCACGAAGGTCTTTGCTTTTTTGTATTATCTTACTTCATGTTGGGTGTAGACTGGCCATGAACAAGCTTGGATTTGCAATGGCAGGGAGGTTCCAGAACTGTCTGTGATCACAACGCTGGAGCAAAGAAACGAGCTGTGTTGCAGATGGTGCTGCATACACTAGTGAGAGAGTGATAGGTGCCTGTGTTAACAGGGAACCGGACTCAGTGATGCAAAACATTCAACCAGGAGACCAGATTTATCATCCAAGAAGGCTGTAAAAAAGAGAATACAGTTTCTATAAGTATTATGCTTCTTATGCCTTACACCACAAAATAAAATGCCACCATACAAGTCTTGTTTAAAATTCCCCAGGTAGACATTCTGTAGATATACAAATCTACAGGATATAGCATAGCAGAGACTCTAACTCTCTTGTCCTAATTGCTGGTGTAATCCTATTGAATTTGATTACAGTATTCTGCTGCCTTTGCCAGGTGAATACTTTTTAAGTCAATTGTCCTGGTTACTGTCTTGGTTAAGTCTCTGTACAACCCAGCAGCACTTGCTTCAGCCACAGACAGCGATAAAGTTTGCTCTTTAGTAGATATAATTCAATTCTGGTATAAATAAGGGGCTATAAAAGCAATTGAGTTGAAGCTGTTACTTCTATGCAGAAGCTGTGGTTTGGACGTGATCTCATATCTAAGATCTTGTCACAGAGTATCTCACCAGGAGGGCTCTTTATTTCTGATAGGTTTTAAATTAGACTGCTTTTTGCCTAGCTATCTCGTCTGGCTTCTGATATTTTTCTTAGAGTAAAGGCAGTTCTTGCAGAGTGCATCATTTATATAAATCTTGTTCTAATGTTTAAAGCTTGTAATGACACATGGAATAACAAAAAAGGCAGATCTTGCCTTCAAGTCAATATGCTTCCATCACTCAGTCTTCCATTTTGAAAAGACCTCTTATCACAGCATTTGAAAAGCACTGTATGAAACCAGACTAATGTTCCAACATGTTTTGTGTGTTCTTCTATTTCATGCTGAAAGCCAATTGTGAATGGTGCTTTTGAGATATTTATTTGTAGAAATGTATTTGTTGTACATAAAAGAAAAAAAACCAACCAGCAACAGTGCCCTCATTGTTATTTCGTTCTTGATGATGGAAACCAATAAATGAACAGGAATTCTGTGAGACCATAAAAATGTCCAAGCATAGAAACCTGTTGAATCAAGGTAATCGCACAAGCCACACATTATACTTCTTTTTTTAGCTGGGGACAACTGATAATTAATAGGAGAATCTCATATAAAGAAGTGGATTATATTAGTCAGTAAAAGCAGACAAGTTATCCCAAATACCCTTTTTTGGGTGTTTGAATTCTCTTTGTGCCAGTCCGATTTTTCAAGGAAATTTGTCTAGGTATAAGGTAAGAGACAGACAAACAGTGATCTTTGGTACTCGGGGTATTTTTGTTCCATTTTTTATTGTGCTTCTGAAGGAAATGACATATGCATCAAAACTATTTTTCAACTTCTGTCCTGGAAATATTGAAATCCCATAGGGTATAGGATCTGAATTGTACAGAATCTAGCAAAAATCTTTAACCTAAAATTGCAAAACTAATGCTGCTTCCCTGCTTGATGTGAGCCTCTTACACAGATTTTTTTTGTTATCAAGAGTCATTGCATTTCATAAGTGAGATATTATAAAGCTGAGAAAAAAAAAGGAGTGCGTGTGTGTGTGTGTGTGTTTAAAATTGTCACCTCCACAGCTCTTCAACTGGTCAGTGATACTGAATAAAGTCACCCTTTAATGGAAGTCTGACCCTGGTTTATGTGAGTATAACTCACATAGTCTCAGATCCAGTGAAAATTTCTAAGATTTTTGAGAGTGCCATGACTGGATAATAACATTTCATAGAATGCAGTGCAAGCAAAAATATATTATTTCTTATGTCAATTCACTACATTTATAGATAATTTAAATTCTCTGCCTTTTTACCCCTATATGTTTCAATTCTTTTTTCTGTTATCACTCTATTCTCTGACTTAAAAATCACAATAACATAACAGTAATGGAGAGTAGTTTCATTATCGGTTTGGAGACACTGAGGCAAGGTCTGGCCATACCTTAAAAAATAATGGAATCTAACATATAGTTATTTAAGGTGGTATTGAGTATGTGATAGCAAGTTTCATAATGAAAAAAAATTCTCCCCAAATTCCAACATCTTAGCAAAGCAGTAAAATATTCACAATGAATAATTTATAAGTTGAAATAACTAAAATTGTAATATGTGAAATAAAATTTTCTGCCCCGAGTATTTGTCATCATGCTTAAACTATAGGATTACCATATACATAAAAACATGATATTCATTAAAGAACTTTTTCACGAAGAAATGTATTTTTCAACATATCTTTCATCTACATGAGGGCATTTGACTGTTCATTCTATTACAAAGCAGTAAGACTGAAATATAACTCAGCTTTTTATTTTTTCCCCAGTGTTTTAAATAGCTTCCCTATTTGGGCTAAACTATTAGACTTTAAATGAAGCACCTTCAGAAATCTCTTGAATGAGACTTTATGCCTTAGTACTTTTTCTGATAGAAAAATGTCCTTCATGCATTGTTTTTGTAATGTTGGAAAAGCTTCTAAGGGAGCATAAATTTTAAAAGTCTTTTGCTGTTAACCACTTCAGTTTTGCTCTTAAAATTATTCTTAGACACCTTCACCCCTCCACTGAAAACTATTCCTATATGTTATACCCCACAGCTGTCTTTGAATAATAAACCCAGGAAAAGAATCCTTAATTATAAATTCATCTCTCTTTCAAGTCAAGCACCTCTATAAAAATTCACTGTCTACTAGCACTCTGCTTTCCGTAATTTGTAAATGTCTTCTTGGTCTCTACTGCCATGCACAGCAGAGTGGCAACCAATTTTAAAAGATTAATTCCATTTTGTAGGAAAACATGTTTCTCAACATTTCTATCTTGTCAAGATCAAATTTTGCTTTTCATTTTTTGTTGCTGGCTCAGAGTGTCATTGTGAGAAGGGTGATCTTTCAAATTGGATCTAATTATTCCAATAAAAACTTGGAACTTGAAATCCTAAGAAATTACCCTTTTAAAAAAAATTTTATGAGCAAAATTTCAATGTGTTTAAGCAGTAATCATTTTGTGTCTATAGTCAGTTAAAGTGAAGGTTGATATAGATTAAACATCATAGAATCATAGAATATCTGGAGACGGAAGGGACCCACAGGATCATGCAAGTCCGACTCCTGGCCCTGCACAACACCATCCCCAAGAATCACACCATGTGCCTGAGAGCATTGTCCAAATGCTTCTTGAACTCTGTCAGGCTTGGTGCTGTGACCACTTCCCTGGGGAGCCTGTTCCAGTGGCCAAACACCCTCTGGGTGAAGAACCTTTTCTTAATTTCTAGCCTAAAACTCCTGACACATCTTCATTCCAATTGTTTTCTTGCTCTTAATGAAGAAAATTCAGTGTTTGTAGATAGGAGAGAGAATAAGTAATCGGTCAGTTTCCTCATAACTGCATAGGAGTTTGAGAGTTTTATATGATCAGGATGTTCAAAATGTGCATATTTATATTTTTCAGTGAACTTCTCTGTTAATTCCTGCAGATAATCTAAAAGACCCCCATAAAAAAAATCTGTCATTTCATAATACTTTTTCTTCTCATAAAGAAACAAGGTTATACTTTGAAGAATTTGATTGAAATACACAGATTACAAGACATTATGTGATGAGTTTATATTTTTCAGTTAAAGAGAAAAAAGCAAATATGAACTGGAGTCTAAGATAGTTTTATAGAGGTATAGAGTCTATCAGACTCTTACTAGTTGTATCTGACCATGTAAATCTCAAATTTCTCTTTTAGGTTAGTCCCCCATCTTCAGCAAGGAGGTATAAAATGGCTTCTATCTCAATATTGCCTCTAAGATCTCATTTTTGTGTCATGAAAGACACAGGTGAGAAGTAGCTTTAAACTACAAGGCACTAAGCAAGTGCACCATGAGAAACCACTATGTAAAAGTCTGACCCTGGGGATCACTGCCTTGGTGGTGTCATGTCTAGAAAGGGGTTTTTGGGTGAGAAACTTCCACTTGCAGAACTGATGAACCTTATGTTTTCTATCACACCCCAACCAGAATCTAGAACTTTAGCTGTGTGACTAAGAGTTTTAGCTCTTCTAGGCAACTGCCAGGGTCTGTTGAATTTGGTGGGGTATGTGTCAATAGGCCAGGGGGAAAAAAATCATACAACCATAGAATGGCTTGGGTTAGAAGGGACCTTAAAGATCAGCTAGTTCCAACCTCCTGCCACAGGCAGGGACATGTTCCACTAACTCAGCTTGCTCAAATCACTCATCCAGCCTGGCTTTCAACACCTCCAGAGATAGGGCATCCACAACTTCTCTGGTCAACCTCTTCCAATGCCTCACCACTTTCACAGTAAAGAATTGCTTCCTGATGTCTAATCTAAACCTCTTTTTTAGTTTAAAACTGTTTCCCTTGTCCTATCACTACATACTCTTACACAAATAGTCTTGCCCCATCTTTCCTGTAGCTTTCCTTCAGGTACTGGAAGGCCTCAATGGGGTTACTCTGAAGCCTTCTCTTCTCCAGGCTCAACAACCTCAGCCTTTCCTCACAGGAGAGGTGCTCCATCCCCCTGTTCAACTTGGTGGCTCCCTCTGGACTTGCTCTAACAGGTCGATGTCCTTTCTGTGTTGGGTACCCCAGAGCTTGATGCAGCACTCCAGGTTGGGTCCCACCAGAGCAGAGCAGAGGGGCAGAATCCCCTCCCTCGCCCTGCTGCCCACACTGCTTTGGATGCTGCCCCAAGCTTTGGCTTTCTGGGCTGTGAGCGCATGCGGCCGGGTCATGTCCAGCCTTTCCTCCACCAACACCCTCAAGTCCTTCTTGGTAGGGCTGCTCTCAATCTGTTTATCCCCATCCTGGGTTGATACTGGGGGTTGCCCTGACCCAGATGCAGCCCTTTGCACTTGGTCTTCTTAAACTCATGAGATTCCCATGAGCCCACTTCTTGAACTTGTCCAGGTCCCTCTGGATGGCATCCCATCTTTAGGTGTCTCTACTGCATCACTCAGCTTGGTGTCATAAGCAAATTTGATGAGGGTGCACTTGAAGATATTAAATAGCACTGGTCCCAATATGGTCACCCGAGGGACACCAAGGATGTCCATTGGACTTTGAGCTGTTCACCACTACCCTCTGGATGCAACTGTCCAACCACTTCCTTATCCATCTAACAGTCCCCTTATCAAATCCATCTGTCTCCAATTTACAGAGAAGGATGTTGTAGGGACCATGTCAAAGTCCTTACAGAAGCCCAGATAAATGACATCTGTAACCTTTCCCTTGTCTACTGATGTAGTCACCCCATCACAGAAGGACTCACTCTCGGTGAAGCTGTGCTGGCTGTCTCAAATCACTTCCCTGTCCTCCATGGGCCTTAGCATAGCTTCTAGGAGGATTTTTTCCATCATCTTCCCAGGCACAGAGGTAAGGCTGACACGTTGATAGTTCCTGAGATCTTCCTTTCTACCCTTTTTAAAGATGGGTTCAATATTTCCCCTTTTTCAGTCACCTGGGACATCACTGGGAATGCCATGACTTTTCATATATCATGGAGAGTGGTTTGGCAACTACATCAGCCAATTCCCTCAGGATTATGGGATGCATTTCATCAGGTGCCATAGACTTAGATACATCCAGGTTGAGGTGATCATGAATCTGATCTTTATTCACAGTAGGAAGCACTCTGCTCCTTGAGTCCCCATCCTGCTGTCACATTTTGCTCCCCCAGTCCTCTGCCTGCTGTCCATCCACTGGAGGGCTGCGGGAAGAGAGGCTACTGTTTAAGACTGAGTCAAAAAATTTTTGTGTACCTCAGCCTGCTCCTCATCCATTGTTACCAGTTTTCCAGCTTTGTCTATCAGGTGGGCGTACACCTTCTTTGACATTCCTTTTCTGGTTAACACACCTGTAGAAGCCCTTTCCATTATTCTTTGCATCTCTTGCCTGGTTCAGTTCCAGCTTCACCTTGTCCTAGTTTCCACTTCCCGTGCAATTATTTCTTTCCTTTTACTTGGACCAGCATGTTTGACTCAACCATGCCAATCTCTTGCCTTTCTTCCCCAATTTCTTGTTGCTCAGTAAAGATGTGGAATACAAAACACATATTCCTCATCTCATGACCTACTGGGTAGACATGGAAAATTAATATTCAGTTTATTAAGACAGATTGGCTAAAAAAAAAGCTGGCTATTCTCCTTGGTTCACTTGTTCCTCCTGGGACTTTTCAAACTATCTGATTGTTGCCTTTCTTTAATCTGCCAGCAGTCTAATTACCACAACAATTAATTGACAAGAAGAGTAATCTCAGAAGTATCTACTCATCAGAAAGTTGTTGATATTGCTTATCACCTATTTTTTGCTACTTCCATGAATATCTTTACTTGGATATAGACAATATGAGATGCACACAGTGGTTTTGATAGTGATTCATCTCAACCCACCTGAGATATTCCTAGTGGAACTACTTGGCTAGATTGGCCTCCAATGCACAGATCAACCATTGTTAATACGAATGTCTTAGATGAGTCCAGTGAATCATGCTTGTAAGTACCTGTTTCTCTCAACTGGTTTTAAAGGGTGAACATAATTAGCCTGTACAAAAATGCTATCTATTCCAAAGTTAATGAACATGAATTTAATTTCAAATGTGTCTGCCATCTCTCAGTTTGTTCCAGCTCCAGGTTCTGATAGGTGATATATGAAAAAAGAACATGTTCCAAGTGCAGGAAAAGTGGGACAGTTTTCCAGCATTTTTAGGTGTCTCAGAAAATGTCGTCTTGTTTAGCATAATGTGTTTTGTAAACCATTTTTAAAAAAAGATCTGAATCTTCTTATCTACCAGGGTCTTCCAGCCATCCCTGTAGGATATACAGGGATAGGATCACATCTTCCCTAACTCAGCTTCTTGCTTGCACACTTTCAGTGCTGTTCATTGTTGCAAAAGCAACAACTTCTCTTCGAAGCTCCTTAAAAAAAGTCTTCCAGGAACCTGTTTGTCACAAAAAGTCTGTCCAGCAGAAGAGGGATAAGTTAATGCTATTTAGACCATTTAATTCATGCGCTAATAATATTAAACCCCAATGTGTATCTGGACGGCTCCCTTGGCTGCCAGGGTCTTCTCATGAAAGAATAACACCAAAGTCATGTCATCTGTCCAAAGCGTCACATAAAAATCTCATATATATATAAATTTGAAATAAATAAATAAATAAATAATCAAATGAACAAATATTATAATTCTTACAAAACTTTTATTACTCACAGCAAGAGTAATTTTGTTCATTCTCACTCTCTGGCCTAAAAGCATAGTAAGCAGGCAAATCTGTAATAACTTTTGTATTATGGGGCAAGTCTTCATCTGACATACAAAGAATCACATACAAGATTTAATTTTTGTCTTGCCAAATAAACAAATACTTTTTAAGCTCCCCAAGTTTTCACATGTTAAATATATTCTTCTCAGGAGGTATCAAAATGCTTGTAAACAACCTGAAACACTTGAAAGAAATATATTAATTAATGATAAATAAATATAGTCATAACTTAGGTGGTTTTTTGCAGTATTGAGGATTTTTCTTTTGATGTGATTTTGCTTCTGATGAATTTCCTATCTATCTGTAGCTTACATACACCATTTTTGGACTCATGAAATGAATTTTCTTTAAACCATGTCCTGGTTTCTCTGTCTCTCAAAGTTAGTTCTCTGGGGTGGACAGCTGTTGAGCTTGTTTCTGCTCATAATGAGAATGTCATCTCTCTTTTCTATTATCCAAGGGATATTTTTCCACAGTTTTTCTCCCTCTGAAAATTTCCAGTTGCTGACAGTATTCCATATGTCACTCTAGTGCTAATGTATACCCTTGTGAGATTTGAGTCCAATATGATCTAAACCTGGGAGAACTTTGTTTATGTATTGACTTTGCTTTGAAAAAATATAAAAGTGGCTCGTATTTTCAGAACAGATGCCACCCTGAAAAGTCATGAATTTGTTGCTATTATTTCCCTTAATTTATCAGTCAGAAGTCCAGATCATGTGGGGAAATCCTGAAAACACATTAATAGACGTGCCCAAAACTTGCAGAGAAAATGCATTCATTAAAGTATTAATTTTTTTTATCAAACTACTGCTACTGACTATAGATTACTAAAGTCAACTAGAAGGTGAAGGTGTGTTTTCTAAGAATATATCCTAGCTATGTTTCAAATTTTATATTCTCTAAATCTTCCATAATCTATAGCGCCTTAATTGATTTTTTTTCAAGTGATGAAACTTCTTATAATTAACCAGTGCCACAAACTTTACACCATAAGAGGATTTGGATTTGCAGCAGGTTTTTCTGTTTGTTTTGTGGGATTTTGTGTTTGTTTGTTTGGGGTTTTTTTTGCAAACATTTACATTTGCTTGATTAATCCAAAGGTACAAAGGTGGTCCCTGAGGCAAAGTAGATGGAAAACTGAACACTGCAAAGGCAAAGGAGCATGCAGGATCCCTTGTCTTGCAGCATGAAACTCAAAATTTAACTTGATTATCTGATAAATTTATTTATGGACTTATGAATATAGTCTTCCTTGTGATCTTAACTTGAAACTGGAGGCTATTTTTGACTGAGGTAGTCACTTTACTAAGATAATTAGCATAGTAACATGCTTGCTTAGGTACACTTGGTTTCGAAATTTTAATAACTGTTATTAAAAGTGTCTATAGAATACTTTGTCAAAATGCAACATGAGTCACAGAGCTATTGGTGAATTTTTGAAATGTTTCCATATATTTTAGAACGTTCTTTTAGATTATACCAAAGTGTTTTGGTATTCAATGATAAGGTATTTGTGATCATTCTTCTGTTTAATCTTCTGAAATGTTAGTAAATGCCCAGGATAATACTTTTTTTTTGTGGCTGACACAGTGAAAAATGTGTTGGAAGCCTGAAACTGAATGAGCTGAAAAGACAGTACCTAATTCTATTTTCTCCAGATTTCCCCTCTTCTCCTCTTGCATTCATTTATGAGATTTATAGCTTCTTTTTAGACAGTGTATACCTCCTATATATTTCTCCTTCACAGGATAATATCTCCAGCATTATCATCTTTACCCATGCAGGAGCTCTGCTGTCCTGGTCATGAGATACTACAGAAAATGAAAAAGTGAACATTTCTGGCTTGAGGCTATTCTGATGACTGTGGATGTCAGACTTATGAACAAACACAGAATGAAAACATTCTTAATGAATCACAATCTGTCCAACAAACTTCACCTTTTATTGAATCAATTTAATCATCCTGACTTTCATGCAACACTCCTCTCCAAAGCCCCAAAACACATACAGAGACCATAATGCCCTCCCCCACGAAGAAAGCCTATAATTTTTTTCCACTCTTCTACTAATTTCTCTTATAATAGGCTGCTTTGGAAAAGACTAAGTTGCTCTCTGATATTGGGATTCTATTAAACATAACTTGTACAATTTTATAGTGCATACCTTCTAGAGCAATAGATAAAGAGTATTTAGATTTCTGCAGCTCCATAATTGCACCGTTATTCACCCTCTACTGAAACTGCTTTCTACAAATTAATGTTTATCTTTCATATGTAGGATATCTTATAATTTAAAGTAGCTAAAGAAAATACCTAAACTTTCTAATCTGCATTTTATTGTCCCTGACATCAAGGAATCTCTTTTGTTCATCCATAGCAGTCTTCTTTGTGGAGCTAATTAGATTTTAATTATGCCATTCCTCAACCAACATAACCCATCCTTCCCATAAACTGAGATTCCTGTGGCGTAAATCTGAATTCAAAATGTTAAGACGGAAAAATTCTTGTTGTTTTTTTTTACTGAGATTGTGATACTTAAATTCCAACTTGCAACAAGATTTAATAAAGGCTGAAAATGCACACAAATACTTTATTTTTCAATAAAACTCAGTTTCATTTAATCTCTGTTTAAGGTCCGGAGTTTAGATACCTAAGGCTTAGATACCTGTCTTATATGACCCAGGTCTATTATGTGTTTTCAGTGTGTGCCAAATGTATCAATTGGGCAAGATTTTGAGGTACATCACTAGGGAGGCCACCCCTCATACATAGGAGATCAGAGAATAAAGTATGCGGTCAGGACAAAGATTGAACTTCAGTTCCTCCTGGTCAGGAGTTTCAAACTCAAGTCTCTTGTGAGTTTAGCTTATGGGATGAGAAATATGTGTTTCCTATTCCATATTCAATATTCTTTCCTTTACAAAGAAAATACAGGATTACTGAGGTAAAAAGACTGAAGTGTCATCTTTCTACTGAAAAGAAAGATTTTTTTTTTTTTAGTTATGTAAGCACAAATTCAAGCATATTCTTCAAAGCTCATTTAGTCATTTACATCCTTTACCTGGAAAATGCTATGAAAAAAGGTACACTTTTCTAAGTCTGTGTGTAAAAACACTGTTATTAAGCCTGTGCCCAAAAGGGGAACTATTTTATTTAGTCTTTAAAAGTAAAACCTTTTCTGCTCCTGGTATCCTAGGAGATGTCCAGGGAAGGATTCTGGTCTGTGAACTGGGAGAAGATGTTCCGTGGTAACAGTAGGACTCTGTAAGCCCTTTCAAATGAAATGTTCAGACCCTGAATCCATCCTGCAACGATGTGAGGGAAGTATTTGACTTCATCACAAAAATTTTCGTACTGTATCCTGATACGTCAGAGAAGAATATAATTTTTTAGGATGAACTCCAATTAAGAGCTGCGTTATGATTAAGAAATTTGCGGGGAGTTTTGTGGATTGCACATAACAAAGACTAAGGTGGGAGAGGGGGAAGAAAAATATACAAATAGGAGAATGAGTCTCCAGTCATTAGCAACATATGATTGCCATTTTTATGGAAATTATGAAAACCTCACATTAATTGGCCCAACAATGATCTCAGCTTCTCTGCTATAATTGTTTACTTTTACAGAACTACTCTTTGTTCAGAAACAAGAGAGATCAGAGCTAAGACTCTTGTGTGAGTAGGGATTAATGATGTGTAAAGATTACAAGACCAGACAAGCATTTTATTATCTGAGTTGTGCCTGGAAGTTTAGGAAGTTGAGGTAGTTTTGCTGACAAAACTGGAAATCTCAGTGCTGCTCAGTGTCAGTAGTGTGGTTCCCGCCCCACTCCCACAGCTGTCTGTAGCAAGGCCAGCAGATCTGCAGCATTTTATTTATTAAGCTCTTATTCTTTGAGTATTTATATGTTAGGTGTTTTTATGGGAAGCGAAGAGCCACTTCTTCCCTCAGTTCTTCCCAGAGGTACCACTTTCTATGTTGAACTCTTGCAAAATGAGATCTAGGAAATCTCCATCTTCCCTGCCATGCTTTGTTACAAGCAATAGCTTTCCTTGCTGATCCTTCACCCCTGGAAATGGTTGGATCTGTACAGACCCTGATTGTGCAGCTGGGAGATAGGAAAACTTGTTACAGCTTGGTAAGCAGGGGAAACAAAAGAAGGTGATGCTGGATATTTTCCAAAATTATCTACTCAATATGAAGGAATGTCTTGTTTATTCAGTCATGTTGCATGTAACAGGATTTAAAATGAAATAGATTTAGATGTAGAAAAATTATTCAAATTTATTAAGAAGTTAATAAAATAAATTATTAAACTGTATTTAACAATAAAGATTTTCCCTAGCAGTTTATGTATCTAAGCCAGCCTTCGAACCTGCCTAACAGGCCAAAAAAAAATTTAGGGATTAGTATATCTTTGGGAGCACTTGGAACTGCAGTTGCCTGACTTCTGTTTTGGAAGGCATTTACTGAATTCACTTATGTTAAGGTTTGGGGCAAGTCTTTTCTTCTTCAGTCCCAGATGATATTATCTGCATTTCTCTTTCTTGTTTATTTCCTGTAATTTCCTGTGAATTAGCACCAGGATATCATCTTCCAGTACAGGAAACCAAATCCTTTCCTTTCTCTCTTAAGTCTCTTGATTAATATCTGTGCACCTCAATTAGCATATTCCTGGCTTCAGGCTTCTTTCTTCTGTTACTGACTTCTGAGAAGAAACTGGTAAAATAATGTTATGAGAAATGTTTATGCATGGTTTTCTTACTGGATGCATAATTACTTTTTTTCTTTAAGCTTTATGTAAATATTAAACATGAGATAGCAGATGGTAAAACTGGGAATGTGTTGCTCTGAATAACAATCCCCCACCCTCCACTCCTGTAGTTTTAGGGGGAACCTCAGTGGGCCTGCCTATTGCAGTTCCAAACCAGAAACTGCATGTCAAGACACTGATTCCCATTAGCTACCAGTTTGTAACTATGATATGTTCAATCTGTCAAAAGAAAATGCTTTAGAATAACACCAGTTAATAAAACTTCTAGGATTTTATTTACTTGTTTCTGCATTTGTAATTGGAAGCATGTGCCTTCATTCATCTCTCTCCTCAGAATACTCTGCTGAGAGCTTGGCCTTCTCTTTGACTGTCTTCCTCTGCTAGAATATGTAAGTGGTTTAGTCTTGTTTCTTGAGAAGTCTTTGTCAAGAATGGAAATGTTTTGATCACTAGTATGGATTGGAAACAAAAAAATTCATCAACTTCATTTATGTTGACAGTGTCTGAAACCAATTCCAGGAGCATGAAGCAAAAGACAAAGAGGTCTTTGATCCTTTTGATGATTTAAACAGGCAATGGCTGTCACAACTTGTTTTTTTACTCATGAGCTGTTCATCATGTGAAGATTTTAAATCTTGTATAGCAGCAAAATGTCTGCTTGTTTTTTTTTTTTTTTAACATCTTAATAATGGATCCTTTTTAAATTATTTTGTCCCAATACAACTGTTAGTCTTTAGTCTCTTTATGTTGAGTCTTTCAATGACTTTGGAGGCAGTGCTCTACCCTACCTTGCAACCTTCTGACAACTTTGTCGAGGGTTCAGTTCTGGTGATTTAGCATAGTGTCTTCATGAAACACCAGGATGTTAAAATTTGATTTACATGTGACAGACCCAGTCTGAAGCTTGCTTCTGCACATTATATTTCCACTCGTATTTGGCCTCACTTGAAGAATGCTCTGACACACTTTGGAAGTGTGTCACTAATGCAACAAAACAGCCAGTGCCTTCTAGGCTAAGAAACACATGAATTTGCGTTTCAACACCTCATCACCCTGCACTTCCTCCAGACTGAAGTCCTACTATCTGTTGATGCTTTTTTCTGCAGGTTCTGACATCTCAGGCTGTGGTCAGAGCCTGGATCTTCTTCCTGCTCCTTCCCCTCACTGCACATCCATTGCTGTCACATTGAGGAGTGTGTGTGAGATAAAGGGCTCTGGTCCCAATACTGACATTGTGGCCTCTTACACCCCAGTCCAGCATTGAGGACTGCAGCATGAAACACTAGATTGATTATTTTCTAACACAAGCTGAAAATCTATGTGCTCAAAGTAAGAATTTAGTATCCTAGCCAAAATGACTTCTAGATGCTACAGAGGATTGAAGATACACTTCAAGGCACACTTGTGCCAAAAGAAATACTTCTAGGAATCTGAGTCAACAGTTCCTTTTGAGAAAATCATCTCTCTCTTATCAAATTATTTGTAACACACAAATAGTGATGCTATCAAACCATTTAGGTGATTTATCAACTTTAAAATTGCATTCATTCTTATGTTCCTTGTTTTTTTACAAATAACAGCATGGATTTTTTTATAATAAGCAAGCGATCAAGAAAATTATTATCTTTTACCTCTTCTGAATTCATTGTATATTTGTGGCACATTGACAGGTTCTCCATAGCCAGTTTTTCTCAATATTTGTTCAAATCATTGAAACAGAATTGGGAAAGAGAGAAAAACTTTTACATTAGGGAGAAAACCAAACCAAACCAAACCACAAAAACCCCACCTTAAAGATGTCTTGGCTTGAGAATCAAACAATACATAACACCTAAAATGACGCGTGACTTGAATTTTATTAGTTTTCTTTAAAACCAGGGATATATCAAGGTCTGATTTCCCTGATGTCATATACCTTCAAATAACCTGAAGTCCTTTTATGGCTGTTGAAGAAATAGTAGCCATTCAGGTTTGTGCAAGGGGTATGTATATTTTAGTCTGTGTGATGCATGTTTATTTTCATAAAGACTGAAGATTTATATAAAATTTTTCAAAATCCATGTGTGCTAGAATATCAGCTTTTATCAGAACCTTTAGCAAAAGGGATGTGGTCCCTGGCTTCAGATGGAGAAGCAGTAACTATTGCTGTATCGATTCATTCAAATGCGCAAAGCAGGTCCTAGTAATAACCATATTCCTATTTCTTCTGCACATGCAGAACCATGATTCAGGTTGGAAGGCACCTCAAGAATTCTCTAGTCTATCCAACCTCCTACTCCAACCACTGTCAAGGGGAAAAAGATGCTCCTTATATCCAATCTGAACCTCCTTGTTTCAAGGTATGCACGTTGTCTCTTATCCTCCTTCCATGAACCATGGTGAAGTAAAATGCTTGCACAGGTATCTCACTGTCTGGGAGGATCATGTCCAAAAAGTTTTAACCTAGAATAATCAACAGCTAATGCTTCTGCTAAGCTGTTGCACCTGCTAAGCATCTGCTTGTTTCAAGGCTCCAGTAGGCTCCTTGCTGTCCTTAGATGGAGCAGCAGGCAGAGTAGACCTGACTGCAGCGAAGAGTGCTGAGGAAGAAGAATTTTTATGATCTGAAGCTCCATGGTTACTGTGAAATAATCAGATTAAGACTTTGTTGTGTCTTTTACAAAACTTGCATCCAGTTCACCAGCAAGAGAAGAGATGAGATTTTACCCTCAACACTTTATTTTTAATGCTGTCAAATGGCTCTGCTACTTTCTGGGTCAAGCGTCATCTTACACATGGACAACTATTCCATCCATTCTTGTTTGGAAAACACATGAAAATCCCTGAACAGTGAAGAATATGAGTTCTAATACTGATAGTTTTCCAGCTGTCTAACTGACTTGCTAAGAAGGCTTAGAAAATAAAACTAATTTACCAGAATTAAAGTAAATTAAGTAATGAATGACAGTAAATTATGGATAAAAACAGGCAACACTGCAAATCAAAGAAGCAAATAAACAGCTTTATTTTTAGATTCACTTATAATCAAAATGAGAATGCGCTTTATGTTGCCAGCCTTTATAAGTGTTTTATTTTGGGCATTTCTTCTCCTAGTTGAAATAATTATGACATTTATATGTTGAATGACATATATCTCTGGCACTCATCTGGTATCCTTTAGTGTGGCCCAGTTATTTTCAGTGATGCGTCAGGGGCAAGTGAATGTGTTGCTTACATCCAAAGGCTAACCAATGCTGCTTCATTAGGCACAAGCTGTATGCCCAGGGACGCTCAAAGCAGTTAAGCATCTGGGCCAATTTAGACTTTTATGTTTTCAGAACTTTTGCTTTAAGTGTTTTGCATCTCTGCCCACCCTTCTCCCTGTCTCATCAGAAGACACTCTTCTGTCTTTCAGCCTCAGAACAGGTGTTAGCATATGCAGAATATAGTTCAATGTGAATGGATTTTTAAAAAAGTGACTTGAACACTGCAGGATATGCAGTGCTGTTTTCAAAGGAGACACATATTCAACCATGTGCAAAGCCTGTCTTGGTGAAGTGCATCTTTTATCAAGCAACAAAGATTTATGAGCTCTGAAAGCTACAGGCAACACCACTATAACGCTATTTTTGTATAGGCTTGAATTAGCATGTGCACACAAATTCCTTGCATGTGAGGGTATGTATATGCAGAGGGAGGGTGCAACTGCACTTAGAGGAGGGCTGCAGAAGGGGCTTGATATTCCTACACGATGTGCCCAAAAGCATACAGGGAAAATGTTTCACTTGACAAAAATGAGCTCTATGTGTGTGTGTGTGTGTATGTGTGCGTGTGCTTGTGTAGGAATTGTTTGCATGCACTGCTCTTTGTGTATTAGGAGTACTGCTTATATTTAAATTTTGTATTGTTAAAACTGATTTGGAATCTAATAAGGGACTCAGTGCCCTCTTGGGGGTCTATCTGGCCACTTTCTCCACAACTACCATAAAACTCTAACTCTTAGGACAGTATACTAAGACCCTAAAATGCACAAGATAGTTTTTATATACCACTCTCTTCACCACAAATTGGTTTCTTTGCTCGAGTGCCCTACTTTAAGGTGGTAATGGGAGTTCTGAACTCAAAAAAGAACTTCAGTGCCCATGTGAGTATGGTTCCTTCAACTCCTTCTCCACAGCAGATAATATTCCTTCCTTTGGAGGGAAATTCTATTCTTTTGGAGGAATTTTTTTTTCTGTTCTGTACACATTTTGCCCTTTTCAGAGCTCTTCCAGGCCTTCTTAGCCCCACTTCCTTCATCTATCATCATCCTTAAGTGTTTTAACTGAAGATAGCATGGAAGGTGCTTCTTACCACTTTCCATGAAGAGTTCTGAGTTCTGCAATTCCCTGTATTTTCTCTCACATGGCCTGAAATCAGCCCTTCATGGTGGACATAGATCAGGACTTGCCGGATATTCTTAGGCTTCTAAAAAGAGGGAGGTTTTTGCAGGGTGTTTATCTTAGGTAGTTTATTGACTGTTCCTAACTTTTAAGTGATGAGATAGAATCATAGAATATGGTTGGACAAGGCCTTTGAGATCATCAAGCCCAACTGTTAACCTAATACTGCTGTGTTCAGGACTGCACCATGCCCCCAAGCGCTACATCTTCACATTTTTTGAACATTTCCAGAGACCATGACCACTTTTCTGGGCAGCCTATGTCAGTGCCTGACCACCCTTTCAGTGAAGAAATTTGTCCTACTGTCTTATATAAATATGCAACTTGAAGCCATTTCCTTTTATCAGGTCAGTGTTATGTCAAAGATGCATTTCTTCTTCTATGTTATTTGTGGCTTAAATACTAATTAAACATTGTGTGTTGCTTCTTTAAGCATCATCCCACAGAAATAACATGCAAATTAAATTCTCTGATTCAGAAAAAGACATTTGAAATAGGTCATAATGGAATAAGTAAACTAATGGAACAAAACTATATAGCATAGCAACTCCATTGCTGTAGAAATTTTATAATGAGGAATGGAGTAGGCAAATGTGACTTACTTACATAATTAGTCATTTAAGGTATTTATTATAATTAAAATTGTAGAAATTATGTGGATAGTAATCAGTTTTCATTACAGTTCTTTGCACATTTCAGTGCTATAATTAGACTGTGGCATCTGTCATTGCTGATTAATTTGTAGACAACTCTATCCTCCCATTAAGATTTAATGTGTACCAAGGCAAAATTATCATTATCTAAAAATACAAAATAAAAAATGGTAGCAGTTTGGGGGTATTAGCTTTTTCACTTTATCATTTTGGAATCGAGGACATCCCAGCAGGGTCTGTACCATTCTCTGTGAGCAGCACAGGGTGGAAGGAGATAAAGCAGCTCTTTTTGGGCTTAGAAAATAACAGCCATTTTTTTTCCCTAAAGCCTTTTGCTATACTCTTACACACTTTGGGCTCAGCAGTCCATGAAAAGCTGTTCTAATGGTAGGAAGAGAAGAGCTTTATGCTATCAGGCTGTGAAGAATAATAGTATTATCTAAATTGCAAAAGATTTAAATACCTCTGGTGTTCCTGCTGTGCTCCATAAAAACTCGTGTTTGGCATCAGTTGCACTAGGATTTACTTTTTTTTACCTGTTCTTGCTTGTTTGGCTGTAGTCTTGAAAAGCTTTCAGCCATAAGTAAATGAAAGCTATAATGTCCCTGATCTGTTCACTCAGTTCCTGGGATGCCAGAATGTCGTGTTTCCCTATTTTTTGCAGCCACATGTAATAAATACCTTAGCAGAACTATGAATACAGTTGATTGATGACCTGCATAGGTCTGTCTTAGCTGCTGTGCTGCTTCTCTTGTGGTCTCTACTTGGACTGTACTTCAGGATTTGCTGGATTTAACAGCAAAGGTAGTTTATGAAGTAATTCATGAAATGGCTTCTCCCTCCTCTTCTCACACCTCTGTAAGATTTCACAATTTCCTTGGCTGTGCTGGCAGTTTTTTTCTGTCTTCAGTAAAAACTGAATCACTAGGCTGATCTAAGCTAAAAGATAACGTTCTGAAAAAAAAGCACAGAAAGCAACATATGGGCAGAAACAGGGATGAGATCAAGAAAGATGGGAACTTTTTTGTCTGTTTCTTTGCCAAGATCAGCATGTTGAGACTATGGTTCCAGTCTAGTCTGCTGTGAACTAAATCACAGGGAAATCAGATATGCAAAGCCACCAAACCAGGACATACTTTGCAGGTGCCATTTCAGGGCTGGACATCAACCCACACTTCAGCTTCTAGGAGATTTGCTTAATTGTGGAGCACCTATTTGGACTAATTCTACTGTCAGTTTCTTAATCCAGTTGTGTTACTGTGCGAAATTTTCACTTTGAGACTGGGAGTATTGTAATTTATACTGAGAAGCACTAAAGAAATAGGACAGCTTTTCAAAGCTGACATGTATTCTAGCAGGCAAATACATTTCTTCACTTCTCCAATACTAATAAAAGCCTTCAATGCTATTTAGGAGAAGATATTCTCTTCCAACACCCACTGCAAGTAGGTTTAACACTGCTTAGAATGGCAACCATGATGAAAATAGAGTATGCAAGTCAGGGTGGATTGCATCAATAAATATTTTTACAAATTCAATTACTTGACCATATTTTATTGAGAAATAAACTTTCCTGATGATCAAAACTGCTCTACTAATGAATCTAGTGTTAAACAAAAATATATCTGGCTGTATTAATAAAGTTAAGGCATCATGTGTCTTAAGTCTTTTGCACGTAGAGATGTCTTTTGTATGAAATTCTTTAATGTGATATGGTCTTCTAAAGCAACAAAAGTACACAGAATTCTGTCCTTGAAAGAAAACAGAAGTCTTAGATTGTCAAGATTTGTAAGCATGAAGAATCTCAGCCACAGCACTTCATTAATGAAGTGATTTCATTTATTATGCCAAAGCTCGCTTGTTTGCATCTGCAATGAGTTTCTTCTCTGATTTCTGGACGAGATAAATATCATGCAAATCACTTTTTTTTTTCCCATAGATATGAAGCCATCCAAAAACTTTAAATTGAAGATTTTGATTTTCTAATTAAAAATAAGATTTAAGGCATATTAAGCAGAGAGATTGCATTATGCAAAAAGTGTGAAATGAGTTGCACATTGCTGTGACTGACTAACATATTGCAGGTATCATAATCATATTGCTCCATGATAAGCAGCTCACGATCAGCAGCAAGAAAAAAGATTGAATTAATAGAAAAAGGGACATCTAAACATTTATACCTAAGCCCAGCAAGGAGACTAGTGAGAAATCCATGACATGAAGGTTGGCATGTGAGATAGATACAAAGTTGTAGCAACTGCTGTTAGGCATGTGTGCTGCCATTTTCCGGCAATTTGCAGTCATATTCAGAATGACCCTAAATCTGGTGTCAGAACACTTCTAAGATAATTCTAAAAGATGAGTCTGATATGTAGTCAAAATAAATGTCTTTTCCAGTCTTGTATGTTCATACACTTGGAAACTTCTTTTTGTTTTCAGAAGCATGTTGCAGATAGGTGAAGCACTTTCAGTTGCTCCTTGTTTTCTCCCTATCTTCAACATTACTATGCTTTTAATAGAACCCCAGTGATACAAGTGTGGTAGGAACTGGAATGGCATCTAAATTTTTTATTTTATTGCTAAATAATATAAAGTAGCATCTTCAATGGACTGACTGCATCAGTAGACGCAGTAAGAACTACCGTGTAATCTACCTAGACTTGCGTAAAGCCTTTTACACAGTCCCACACAGCATTTTGGCTGCTAAATTGGAGAGAGAGGGGTTTTAAAGATGGACTATTAGATGGATAAGGAATTGACTGGATGGTCACATTCAAGGAGTTATAGTCAATGGCTCAATGTCCAAGTGGAAACCATTCGAAAGTAGTGTCCCTCAGAAATCCATACTGGGACCAACACTACTTAATATCTTCCTCACAGGTACGGACGATGGGTTTGAGTGTCCCCCTTAGCAAGGCTGCAGATGACATCAAATGAGTGGTGGAGTTGATTCACTGGAAAGAAGGGATGCCATCCAGAGGAACAAGTTTAAGGTGTGGGCCCATATTAATCTCAAAGTCTCATGAATTTCAACAAAACCAAATATAAGGTGCTGCAGCTGGGATGGGAAAATCCCCAGTATCAGTAAAGGCTGTGGAATTAATGCATTGAGAGTAGCCCTGCACAGGTGTACTTGGAGATACTGGTGCACAAAAACCTGGACCTGAACCAGCAATGTGTGCTTTCAGTCCTATCATATCCTGGGCTGTATGAAAAGCAGTGGAGCCAGCAGGTCAAGGGAGGCGATTCTGCCCCTCTGCTCTGGTGAGATCCCACCTGGAATGCTGCATCCAGCTCAGGGGTCTCCAGTGTGAGAAAGGCATGGACCTGTTAAACATGATGCTTGAGAAGAACAGCTGAGAGAGCTGGAATCAGTCAGCCTGGAGAAGGGAATGCTGTAGGAACATATTATTATGGATTTCAGTATTTAAAGGAGATTTAAAAGAAAGATGGAGAGAGATCTTTTTTTTAAATTTATTTATTTCCAGGGCCTGTAGATATCAGGAAGAAATTTTTTTATGATTGAGATAGTGAGACGCTTGTACAGGTGGCCGAAAGAAGCTGCAGATGCCCCATTCCTGGAAGTTTTTAACAGCAGGCTGGGTGGGGCTTTGAGCAAATTAATCTCTGGATGGTGTCCCTGCCTATGGCAGGAGGGTTGGAACTAAATGATCTCAAAACCTGCCTTTCTACCTAAACCTTTCTATGAATATGTTATATTACATGAATGTTCAGGGTGGCTTTTTTTCACTACGAAAATCAGCAATCCATTAGCAGAAACATCTACTCAAAGAAAAGAAAAAACATCTACAAAAGAAAAGCCTCATTTTTAACTTGATGGATTTTTTACGTGCTACAAATATACAGCATAGATCCTTAGAACAATCAAGTAGTATTGCTGGAATGGATTTTTATTTTATATAAGGTCAATTAAAATGGACAATACTTAATAGGACAGGTTTTGGTTTTTTTTTCCTTCAAGTAGTAACGCTTACTGGTTTGTGTTCTGACAGTATTTCTTCCTTCAGGAAGCCAAATAGAGATTGTCAGTTTCTGAGTCTCAGGAATTAAATGCACTTTTTCCTGGACTCCCATAAATAGCAAAATGCAGATTAAAACAGCAGCAACAAGGGAATTAGAAACACATGTGCATTCATCCTGTTGACGCTCTGGAAATTCTTTGTAAATGAGACTAATTTTGATTATCATAGCTTAGAGAATTTTCCTATGTGTAAATAGATTAAAAACATGTCAGAACAGCTGTACAGGCACATGCAGGCTAAACTGATTGCCAGTATCAGTCCTCTAGCTGGCCATTTTTTAGGATATTTATGAAAAAGTGTGAGCAGTTTGCTTGGAAGGATGGCTTGTACTAAGTAATGCGACTTTACTCCCAACTTTATTTTCTTTTTTAGGTGTCAATATGTTTAGGAATGTTATTACCCAAATTAGTGTTGCCACTGAAACCATGTGCTGCTCCCTTGCTCAGCCTCCCCCTTCCCTGCAGTGGGCTGGAGAGGAGAATTGGAGAAAACAGGTGAAGATCACAGATTGAGATAAGAAGAGTTTACTGGAAACAGCAATGAGATAAGAAAATGAACAGTAACAGCTACAATATCAATAACAAAGTGCCCAAGAGAGGCAAATGATTCCCACGTGACTGCTCAGAACTGGCATTACCCGACCTCTCCCTCTGCCACACTCACTCGATTGGAAGGAACCCCTTCTCCGCAGAAATTCTCCCTCCCTTCTGCTCTTGGCAATGGTGCGAGGTGGTACAGGATAACCTCCAGGTCCTAGCTGTGCCCCCACCCGGCTACTGCAAAAATTAACCCTGTCCTTACTGGAACCAGGATACCATAAAAATACAAATCCTTTCCATGTGCTATGTCAAATTCCAAGGAAACTGTCACCTGCACCACAGCTCCAGCACAACATGCATACCTCTCCTATGGGTCATGCTTCAGTTATTATTGCTACCATGCCATGTAGAGTTTTCCCTGAACCCTCATGCTGAAGACATAATATGTGTGAATTACTCTTTCTACTAAAATCTGTCACTCCTGGCATCAGGAAATCTAGGTAGCAAAACTCTGGGAATGGGGAAAGTCAATTTTACTAGAAAATGGCCTCACCAGTGTTGAAAATTTTCAGATATAACTGCAATATATAAGTATGTTGTCCAGCAGAAAAACAAATATCCTCTCTGCTGCAGTGGCACTCCTGTTTGGGTTTTTCTTTTTTTAGTATGAACTCCTAAAAGACAGATCCACCCACACAAATTTGTGGGAATTATGCTGTTGGAAAATTTGTAATACAGCCATCTATGAGACTGTCTTTCAATTCATTGTTTTTCATCTTAGAAGATACAGTGTAGTCTGCCTAATGTGACCCAAGGTTACCATTACCACAGAGCACATGGCACAAAAGATGGTATAAAAGTAGCTCTGCAATTTAGCCTGATCCTAGCAAAAATCTCTGGAATTCTAAATACCTACTTTTGGTTCATCTGAGAAAATAAAAAACACTCCATACATTAATCAATACCATGTTTAAAGGCATGCCAACAGCTCTCCAAACACTTTACTTTTCATAAAGTATTCCCATAGTCTTTCAGATAATTAGTGGGGGGAACTGGAGATAAGAATAGAGAAACAGCTTCACAACAAACATACATCATCACCAGTTTTATTCTTTTACCATTTGCATGGTGATAAGTTGTCTTCTTTTCCTTAAAGAAAAAGAAAAAAAATTAAAAAAATTTAAAAATCAGCAAAAAAAGCACATCAAACCAACCAATCAGCCAATCGACAGAAACTCCCAACAGAAACTACAAGCATGAAATTATTTTTACTCAGTAATGCGTGCCTCTTATGGCACAGACATCTTTATTTTGGTTCAACACACTTGTTCTTTTCACTGCATTTGAGGAGTCCCTCATATAGAGCCAGAGCAAGTACAGATGTTTACTGATGGTTGTACAGGATGAGATAGGTCTGTCAGTATAAAAATCAGACAGCTTGAGGAGAATTGTATAGTATAATTATGAAATCTTCAGTCTAGACTGATTTAGTTCATAAGTCAATTCACATTCACATATTTCATGCAGAGCTTGCCAATTTACTTCTACTTTTCCTGAAAGAAAAAAGGCTATTTGATGGTTTGCCGGGGAAACATTAAATTGGTGATGTTTATGAAAATAATTGGTCTTGACCACAAAATTTTGAATTTTTCTTATTAATTTGATTCTCAGAGGAAAACAAAGGTATAAATTTTTGTTGAGCTTATGATGGTTATTGCAGAATGTGGTTTTCAAATACTTGTAGAGCAAAGAAAACTAAAATCTACAACTGTGCCTGGTACCTTAAGATTATCGCCTTGTGCATTCCTAACAATGTGACTGTATTGGAGAGTAGCTTGACACTTGAGCTTAAATTCCTGAAACTACTCTGACTAGCAGAGTTTTCGTTTCATGAACTGAAAAAAAAGGGGCACATGGTACTGTCAGGGTTTGAGACAAATTTGGAGGAAAATATCTTCTGACAGAAGGCAGGCTACAACCGCCCCTCCCCCACTAGGTTCGGGAAAGAAATATTCCTCGGAAGAATGTGAAAAGGGAGAGAAAAAAACCCCTTATTTATTTAACAAACACACAGGAAAGGAATAATAATGCTAAATAATAAAATCTCTCACTTTGGAGAGAACTTGCTAAATTCAAAGTCTTTTTATGGGTGCGGCTCTCTCTTCTTCGGAGCTGGGTTGGCGTGGGTCCCCCTCCCAGGCCTCGATGGAAAGTTCTCTTAGATGATGCTTTGGTGTTGTTGCACAGTTCCTGAAGAGAAGAAGAAGAAGCTAAAGTCTAAAGGGAAAAAAACCTCTCTGTTTCTCTCCGGAGAAAACAGAGACGAAAGCTGTCTGAAAAGCAAGAAGGGTGCTTCTTCCACTCTCCTCGCCACAGCCAAAAGATGCAGAGGAGTAGTGACTTAGGAGCACAGACTGCTTTGAAAAGTTCGCTCAGTTTTTTTCCTCTCTTCTTTCTCAGGCTCAGTTTAAAGGCACAGAAAAGCACAGGGTTCATGTCTGGACATAGAGCCTGTCGATAGGGGATACACATCATAAAGTCACCCCAAGACAGGTACACACACAGGCTCTGCTTTTCTACCACAAACTGAGAAAATGTACAGTAACACATGTATTCAAAAGTAAATGCTTTGAAAACAGTATGAATTTTTAACTGTGTCTGAATAATTTATTGATGGCAACAACCTTTTAATTTGGAACATTTTAGGACCATTTTTTTCAATAATTCCAATAAAAGTTTATTCAAGATAGGATCCAGATGAAATAATTCAGCTATGGGTATATTAAGATGTTTTTGAAATTGGTTGAAAAGATATGAAACTCTTTTTGGTTTTTTGTTATTTAGTTTGTTTGTTTTTTATGGTTTTGTTTTGGGATTTTTTAATGAAGTGGAAGGTATAGATTTTCATTTCCCTTTTCTCTTTCAATAAAATATGTTCTTTAGAGGACTATTTCTATGTCTAATATGTTTGAAGGATCATAGCATGTAAAGAAAGAAGGATAAATGTCCTAACTTGAATATATAGCTATACCAGACTTGTGGCAGTGTGAATAGCGAGTTCCCACAGCCCCCTGCAGCCCTATTCCTCAGTCCCCCATTGGTTGTCTGTAATCCCTCTTCTGTTCTATTCCCATTGGCTGTTTCCCTGCCGACCCCCTCCCATGTTCCCTTTCCCTATTGGATTATGCCCTGCACTCCGCCTCCCTTTGTCCCAGTATAAAAATGCTTGTACTGCCTCTATTCGGGGTCTTGCTGCCTCCCATCTTCAGAAGATTGAACCCCTGGAACCCAAGCAGCAGGTCGCCTCTCTCCTCCTTTGCCTCTGCTGGCGCGCCTCCCACCAGCCTGGGAAAGCCCCTTCAAGCAGGGAAGCTGCGCTCTCGACCGCTCTTGTGTGTTCCTGCTGTGGCCAGGGCGTAGCACGCAGACCCCGGGCTCCCTTCATTCAGGCTCACGCACCCCTCAAGCAGCCGGCCTGGCAGAACTGCTGACGGCATCCTGGTAGCGTGGCCGTGCAGCCACACAGACTGATCTGAAAAACTAACAGGCAAGTCTTCATTGATTTTCAGAGTTTGATACTGTGTTATGAATTTTTTTATTATGAGAATAACTTTTTTATTTATTTTAGTAGTTGAATAAATTTACTTATCTTAATAATGCATAGCAATTTTGCTTGTCTGTTTATTATATTATAAAGTGCTACCTCTTCTGAGAGAGAATTACAAAAGAGGTATCTGTGAAACATAACAGAGGAAGTATCTCAGTGTCTTTTATTAGGCTGACTGGAGAAATGAGGAAAAAGAGAATATTTCTGGGAATCTAAAAAAATTTCTTTCAGAATCAACTATAATGGCAGAATCTTTCCTCCCTTTTAGGCTTTGAACTGCCATCTAGTAGTTCCTTTTTAACATCCATCACTGTTTTTCAATTTTTTTTTTTTTCATTACTTTCTCAAGGTTATTTTCACTACACACCTGCTGCGAGTGTATGGCAGAGAACAACTTGGAATTGTTCTGCTGACAGCTGACAGTCTTCTGCATGCATGTACCCTAGCAGGAGACCACAACTTTTGCATGGGTTATAGATGTCCACAGACAAGACTAACACTTTCTGTAGACACTTGAATGAGAGATGAATCCTGTTTGTTCTGAACTCTTTGGTGCCCTGTAAAGACTATTTCGGAAAGATTTTTGACAACTATTGCATATTCTTATGGGAACTCTAGTCTTAAAGATAGTGGTTTTATTTCCTCTGGAGAAACAAACTGTTTTAAAACCAGTACATGCAAGGAGCTAAGCAAAAGTTTACTCAACTTTATCATAAAGTGTTCTACCAAGAAAAGAATGTCTTGCCAAGAATTACTGAAGGACATCTCAAAAGGCAATAAAAATCCTTTTGATCTTTAAATTATTTTTTTGAGTGGAATGTTCTTGTTCTTTGTTTTCTTGATTTTCTTGAAGGATATTACAAAGGAAGAGCATAAGATATTATCAGGTCAAGCTTTACTACTGAGTACAATGGAGCAGCTGGAGGAGACAAAGATTAGTAGCTAGTGGTAAATTCGTTTTCTGCATGAGCAGAAACATCTGTTCATTGCTGAGAAGTTCATTTGTCCAACCTTTCAAAAACTTTTGGTTACACATGCCCACTTCTCAGCATGAAGCTGAATTTCTGTGTTGGAGAGAAAGATTAAAAGTGTCACTGCTTTTATTTACTGAATTTTGTTTGCAAAAAATGTGAGCTGTATAGGAAGTACATTGCAGATGAGAAAGTACAGGTATGTCAGTCTGGTCACATCATATTTTGCACCTGAGTTGTAACCCTTGACAAACATCACTTCGCATGTGGTCTCCTAAGTGGTGTTAAGTTCTAGGTCTGGTTTGATTTTTTTTTCCTTCTTTCCTACACAGTACACTACTGTCTTGTACATAAGAATGATTCGTATTTCTCCTTCAATTAAAATCAAATTTTTCAAAGAAAAAGAATTTTATGAATTTTTTAACCAAGAGATAAAAGTGAATCTTCTTGTACTCTTCACATACAGAAAAAAAAGAATATGGATACTTGGGAGTGTATTTCTGAAATTCAATAGTGAGTCTGGACTAAAATGGACATTTCAATTGGTATTAAAATATCAATGAAGTAAAGATGCCTCAGGAATGTGTTATGCTCAGAACTTAGTGTGCAAGTATGCCTGCTGTAAAGATGTGTCAAAGATGAATTCTGAAAGTATTCTGTAACCATTTGCAATTAAGACATATTTTTAATAAATATTTCTCTTAATTGTTATTTGAAAATATAGTATGCTTTTGAGTAATTAAACCACAGGCAAATATCTAATTTACCTTCTGTAAGATATCTCTAGAATTTTTGTTTGCCAAAATTTTCACTTTTGTTTAAAAAAGATGGTATAAAACTTCATGTGAAGCTATGCTTTTAATTTTTAATTTCAATTACTCTTAAGACTGCTGTATAAAAAACTGCTTTGGTGAATCGCTGTTTGTAGATGCTGATTATTCTGTCTTAAAAGTTAACCTCATTTTCTTCTTTCTTTTTAAATAAAAATTACATTTTATAGCATTTTATAGAAGTATTGCCTTTGGTATGTTAAAATAATGATGAATTACTTCTAGCTCTGCTCACTTTTTTTTTTTTTTTTATATATATGTCCTCTAATGTTTTCTCACAGAAACAGCACTCTATAAAACACAAAGGAAATGAAGATTGTTGGTATTATACAGCTACAATTTGGGTGGAAAGAAACCCCTACATTTTTAGGCCATTGATCAAATTATACCTTGGTTTACAGATTCACAGCCTTCCAAGGACAGGTACAAATCTTGTGAATGTGATTCTCTTACAAAACTTCAATGTGTGAAATAGCTGTTTTAACACATTTTAAATTAAGCACTGTAACTTTCATCTTCACAGTATCAGCTTTTTCAAAAACATTTTATTTTATGACTTTATTTATTTTATTTTATGATTTTATCTGTAGAGGGTTAGTGACATGCTTTCTCTGTTTCTTCCCCTATGTTTCCCTTGTTAATGCTGACAGACTGGGATCCAAGTCTGTGGAAAAATTCTCATTTTTTTCCTTTGGAAGGAATTTGTCTTACATGTATCAGAGGGATTATTGCATGTGTATCTGAAGGCAAAATCTGGCATAGAGACTTGAGCTTGTTCACATCAGGCTGAGCTGCAGAGTGCTGTATAGGGAATTGTTCACACTAGTAGGCAAATATTGTAATTGCTAGATTATAGACAAGAGCCCTGCAGCAACAGCACTGAACAAAGCAGTCTTGAGCTTTGCATATTTAGATTTTCCTGCTACTGAATTCAAGCTTTGAGGCGATCGGCGATTGTTTTTTTCTGGGGCTGTTGAAGTTAGAATGCAAAGTCTTCATTATGTGCAAGCTGCACCCCAACTTGGAACAATTTACTAGTGCTTATTTTGGGAAGGTCTCTTTCTTGTCTTACGGAAGCATGACTTCCAGATGATTTCCTGCCCCAAACAGTTCTTCCTCCTATAAAATTTCTATATGATCAAATGAACATTTTTTTAAAGTACTATTGTATTCTGCCTTTGATTCCTAAAATGTGTATGTGCACCATGTAGAATCACTGCAATAAAAGTGTGACCAGCACAGTACCTTGATTAATAAATCACTGTATGACACATGAGAAAGGAGTTAGTGATCCAACCCCTTTCCAGGGCAATCTGTTCCAATACTTGACAACTCTTTCTATGAAGAAATTTTTCCTAATATCCAATTTAAACCTGCCCTGCGACAACTCGAGGTGATTTCCTCTTGTCACTTGTTACTTGGGAGAAGGGGCTGACCTCCACTTGGTTACACCCTCCTTTCAGGGAGTTGTAGAGGGCAATAAGGTCACCCCTGAGTCTCCTTTTCTTCACACTGAACACACCCAGCTCCCTCAGCTGCTCCTCATAAGCCCTGTGCTCCAGATCCTTCACCAGCTTTGTTGCCCTTCTCTGGACAAACTCCAACACCTCCATGTCCTTCTTGTAGTGAGGGGCCCAAAACTGAACACAGGATTTGAGGTGCAGCCCGTATCTGTGCTGAGTGCAGGGAGATGATCTCTGCCCTAGTACTTCTGGCCACACTGCTTTTCATCAAGAGAAGACATCTTTATTTATACGCTATCTAAGGTTCCAGTCAAGCTCAGGTCTTGTAGCTTGACCAAGAAAAACCCAAGCTTACCACTATGAATTTGCTTGTTCAATTGTGTGGAGTTGACTATTGCAATGGGAAGACCCTAAGGTAGGAATGTAAGGGTAGAGAAGTTGCTTCAAACTTGCAAGTTCTGCCTCCTACAAGGAAAGTGTTAAAATCTGGCATTACTTTGGCAGTTTTAATATGCAAAGATATATTGGCAGATAACACAGCATCAAAACTGTTCTCAATTTTTATTCTTAAAGAGCATTCAGTATGCATTATATATTTAGCAGTAATCAGCCCAGTCAATAGCCTTGAGCTAACATGTCTCGGAGGGAGATGACTGTCGGACAGAATTAATTCCTTTATGGAAATTTATTATTTGAAATATAATCTATTCTAGTATTTATAGTGATGGAATTTTGTAGTAGTCATAGTCAGTCAATCCCTTTCCTTTCAGGAAGATATTCAATAAATGACAGCACTCCGGGCACTGTAACTTACTTCCTTACAAGAAAAAAAGGGTATCAGCAGTGATGATTTTGTCCAAGATTCAGGCAGAAGAAATATATATGCATATATTTTGAAGCAGAAGCCTTGACTCTTCCTGATGCACTGAAAGATCTCTGAAATATATTCTGAATGCTCCATTAAATCATTGTTGTATATCCTGTGTGGTTCAGTTTACAAGTGAACAGAAGATGAATAAGCTAATAAGTTTATAGGTATATTAAATACAGGGTATAATGAATAAATAAAGATATGCATGATTTTTTTTTTTTTTTTGGTGGACTATGCTGTTAGATGAAAGGGGAATTGGGGAAGTAGCAATGCTATCCTTTTCTTCTAATTTTCTCTGAGGAATATATATTTGATCCTAATGACAAACCTCAAACATCGAAAAAAATCCACACCAGTCTTCTTAATCAAACCAAATTCAAAGTTTTACACTCCAAAGAATAAACATAACATAAAGACAATGCTTTAATAAAGTTTCTCAAACTGGGAAAGGGAGAGTAGCTTGTTGGAGGTGAAAGCAGAAACCAGTCACACACTCTGCAGGAGTGGAAGGGAGGTTTCCACATTACAGGGAGAGTGTTTGCACAGCCTTTTTGCATAAAAAGAACAAGTTTGGTTGTTGTTTTTCAGATGCCCGGCATGAAAAAAAAAAAAAACAACAACAAAAAACCAAAAAGGACATTGCAATTCAGTTAAAAACTGTAGAATTTTAGGCATTAAAGATAGAGGAAATTTAATGAATCTGAAAGAATAGAAAGAATGGGTTTAGGAAATTGACTTTATGCCTTTTTTTAAGTTGCTGCCTGTGTTTTGCCAGTTTGTAAACCCTTGACACATTTGCTCAAAAGCAGTGTCAAAGGTACCAGTAAAACAGTCTCATAAGGAGGACAGCTTTATAAAACACCATTCCCCAGACAGCTGCATCACTGCAATTTGGGGGCACTAGTTGAGTGCTATGTCAACAAAATCAACTTTTGTTCAGATAAAGGTTTTTGAACTGGTTTTAAAACTTAAGTCTCTTTTGTTAGCTGGAAAATCACGGTTTTGCACTGTGTGAGTCTGCACAGCTGTAGAAATTGCTTCCTTTAAACAAATATCTATATTGCTATCTGTTTAATCAAAATGAAATAGATGTAGTCAAACGGATCTCCTGGTGTACGATGATGTTTCCCAAATGTTGGAAAGTTAAATTAAACTTTCAGGAAAATATATGCTTGTCATAGTATAAAATCTGCGTTGTTGGAAGCTTTGTATTGAGACTTTAAAAAAAATAATGCTTACTACAGAGTGGAAGACAGAAGGTTATCCTGGGCTGGTTTATGTGGACTTGGGTATAAGTGCAAGTTGAAGAGACATAAATTTAAATGTGAATCTGTATAAGAATTTATGTTAAACTATTGCCACTTTTGCAAACTACTTAGAAACTTCTTTGTCTTCTCACTTTTGGTTCCCCTACTCCCTGCATGTGCAGCCCTTTGAGCCATTTTCCTACTGTGATCCCTCTCTTTATTACTTCTTTTTAAGTGCAGCTGACGTTTGTGCTCGCGTGTAAGCTGCGATGATATGATAGGCAGCAATATTTTCAGATCTATATATTGAATTGCAGATTTTTACTCAGGTCATTATTGCTCCATTTCTCGTCTACACAGCATCACACTTGCTGCAACTATGTAGGAAAACTCCTGACACTAGAATGACATAGAGTTAAATAGAGGCTTATAAATTAAATCCTTGTTCTTTCTGACAGCATTTGGAGAATTAGCCTTATCTCATACACAAGTGCCACAGCTTGCTTTTCTCCCAAGTGAATCTTGCCTTAGCAGAGGTGTTAATGTGATGTTGTTCTGCAAACTTAATACATTTGCTGTCCATTCACACGGCCATGTGCAGATGTATCAGGGGATGTGCATCTATTTCCCAGTATGCACCATTTATGCTGTGGTATTTGTAAAAAGGAGGGTCTTTATTCATTAGCCATTAGAGGGCCCAGTCAGATATAAGCATTTCATTGGGCTTAGCTTGAGACAATTTCTACACCAGAGTTTTTTGAGTATAAAGCTGCAAAACAGAGCTGCTCTGCTCAGCAGATTGTTGATCTTACATATTCAGAAAACACTTATGACTTTAATTGTGTAATTAAATTTCACGGAAAGAGCCCTTTACAAGAGTGAAAAACAAACATTTTTGACATCCAGGCTCTCACTGCTGCTAGCAGCTTTTCTTGTTTGCATGTTAGTGACAGCTTCCAAATGTTGATGTTGTATTCACTGACTTATTCCTGTTTACCCACTTTCCCACCTTTCTCATCTTTCACATATCAAATATTTCACTTTCTAATGAAAAGGAAAAGAAACAATTGCAATACAGGAGTAAGATCATTGCCAAGCACTTTATGTGTTTATTTTGTGAATGGAATGTATAGTTATTGAATAGAGGCTCACTATTAATTCTCTGGCTTCTTCCTTGGTAATCTTCTACTCTGATTTTTGTCCCTGCTACTAGTAGGCATGTCTTCCAGTTTTCTCAGATTCATAGTTATCTCTCCATGCCACTTGGAGCAAACAGCTGTGAGAAGAAAAGGGGTGTAGTATGACTTTGTACACTCAGGAGTTGACAGTGCACTGTTTTGACAGACAAGATTACCATAACCCAACAGACTCTCTTGACCATCCATGCAAAACTGGTTTCAACCATTTGCAGTTGCTGGTAGTTCACAACTTTCAAGGCACACTGTGACTGACCATCATGTTTAAACTGAGGTGGTTTGGAAGGGGAATTGAAAACTGTGATCCAGAAATCTGACTACTGAGGAAGAAACACAAGGCTATTTTTGAAATCTGGGATCCTTGTATGTGGGCAATGAGAGGGAATTCAAAAGTTTATTTTAGTCTAATTTCTGTATGTGACAATCTGCGTCCAAGCCGACAATGTGCGCCCACATCCTGAAAAGCCAACTGTATCCTGGGCTGCAGCAAAAGGAGTGAGACCAGCAGTTCAAGGGAAGTGATTCTGCCCCTCCACTGTGTTCTTCTTAGATCCCATCTGGAATACCGCATCCACCTCTGGGGTCCTCAGCCTGGGAAAGATAGGGATCTGTTTTAGCATGACCAGAGAAGGGCCACAAACATGATCAGAACGATGGAGCACTTCTCCTATGAGGAAAGGCTGAGATTTAGGGTTGTTCAGCCTGGAGAAAAGAAGGGTCTGGGTGGTCTTTCGGTACTTAAAGGGCTATAAGAAAGATGGGGACAAACTTTTTAATAGGGCCTATTGCTCTAAGACAAGGGGTAATGGTTTTAAAGTAATAGAGGGTAAATTCAAAGTAGATACAAGGAAAAAGTATTCTAGAACCAAAATAAACATTGAGATGGGAGTTATACCACCATACTTATATCAGAACTGTTGGCATATATTTTATTATTAAGAATTAAAAAACTCTGTTGAAGGCACTAAACTGAAGGCTAAATTAAATCCTGACATGGCTAAACTGTCAATAGATGATAATGTCCCTACTATCAATGACTTTGTGTCAGTATTTAATTTAACTGATATCTTAAAAATACTGTTGCCTCATCTTGAGGAATCTATAACTTCTGTTCAGCATGCTGCAATCTTTTTTTCCTGTGTAGTTACTTCATTTTTCATGTATGTGCAAATAGCTTCCTCTGGTGTGTCTATATCAAATGAAATACAAATTGTATTGGCACCACTGGGCTTAATTAATCTTCTTTTTTCTCTCTTTTAAAGAAGATGAAGAGCAGTAATATAGGAAATAAATAGTGTGAGAAAGGATTTATTTCCCAAGTGAGAGAAAACACAATGTGTCTCTAAGGGAGGAGTTACTTTGGTCTGTGGTCTTTAAAACCTGCAAGCAAGGTAATGGTCATGGCCAAAAAAAAAAGAGGGAGAGGGGGTATAATAGAAGAGCCAGGCTGAGTATATAATTACCTAATTAAATTTCTTTACTTCTGTCCAGTCAGTGCCTCTTTTTATATTTATCTTCAGGCTATACAGGATGCAGAAATGACAGTTATAGAAAGCCAGTAGAAAAAAAAGCAGAAGGGAGTGAAACCTTAACAAAATCCGTGGAGGTTAATTTTACTAAAGAGAAACTTCAAGTCTCCATTTCAGTATCCTATCATCTCAGAAGCCTGTAGGAGACAGTAAGAAGAAAAATAATAGATAAACTTGCATCATGTTCACTATAGGGCTTGAATTAAAATCCATGATTTTCGTATTATAATGTCTTGCTTGTTTGGCATTGTGCAAGCCAGAAATGTAGCATTTAAATCTATTATAAACCCTTACAGAAGAGAGCTTCCCTGTAAACTTCCATTTGATAATTTTAGACTGCCTTCTTTACTTTTTAAAAATTTAATTAGGAGTCTATTTTTTTTTTAACAACTTCCTTCTGTGTGTTGCTCTAATTTGCTGCTTCCTATGGGCAAGTGACGAAACACATGGTTTTAATTTTCCTTTGTTAAATTTAGGACTTAATGAAGTACATATTATTAATACTGTAAAACTATAAGTGATGAGGTTTAATTAGCTCATAAAGTAATGCTCAATTTTTTTACCTTTTTATTGCAAAGTACATATTTTTATGTATTTTAAAGGTTACACAGTGACTTAAAAGATGAAACAAATGTTTGTTTTAAATAAAGAGGAAACATTTCAGAATTACAGATTCATATATGGGGGAATGGTAAAATGTGCTGGTGGTACATGAAAAGAATTAGATTCACAAGTCATTATATTACCTAATAGGTTTCAATGACAACAGAAAATACCCTCGTGGGTTACCCCTGGTGAGGAGTCAGGTCTCACCCAGCTGCTCACTCACACTCCCTCAGGGATGAATTGGAAGGGTAAAAGTGTGAAAATTTGCAGGCTGAAAAACCCCAGTTTCATAGCGAAAGATAACTGTGTGCACAAGCAAAGTAAAATAAGGAATTTATTCACTACTTCCCATTGGCAGGTAAGCTGCTGCTTGGGTTCCAGAAGTTTAATCTTCTGAAAATGGGGAGGCGGCAAGACGAGGAATAGAGGAAGTACAGGCATTTTTATACTGGGACAAAGGGAAGGGGCGTGCAGGGCATAATCCAATAGGGAAAGGGAACATGGGAGGGGTTGGCAGGGGAACAGCCAATGGAGATAGAACAGAGGAGGGATTAATACAGACAACCAATGGGACACTGAGGAAAGGGGAACATTCCAGAACACAATGCATATATAACAGGGGAAATACATAAACATAGACTCATACATGAAAATGGGAAGGGAATACACAAACCAATAGGGCTGCAGGGGGCTGTGGGAAGTTGCTGTAGCTGGGGGATGGATTTTAGGAGTTTCGCACTGCTACACTGGATGAGGCCCTTCGGCCTCACCTAATGATGGTGTTTATTGGCAGTGCTAAAATATAAAACTGAGGGAGTTCACTTTGATTTGCAGGGAGTTATTATAAATATTTTTACACAAATGGAAAAAGAACAAAAGCCTGAGGAATAAAACTTCTGTTGCTCGAAGAATCCGATGTGCCTGAGAACTCCCTGTGGGAGTGGTTTATTGAGTAGCCACGGATGTACAGAAAGATGAAAATTATAACCACAACGAAAGGACTCAGTTCAAAGTCAATTTATGTAAAATGTGTGAGTGGCTGCTAAGGTTGACTCTGTTTCCTAGAGGCCTCTCTCCTCAGTTATACAGTGCAACCTGGATGCCATGTGCTGGCTTGGGGACACATTGCATTGTGTTTGTTCAGCTCAGGACCCAGGGTGATGGAGATTCAGACCTGCGTACCTCGATAAGCAGAGCCTAAATCTGAAAATTAATCAACTTTGGCATTTACTGTGCAAAATTGCAACTTTTCTCTGCTTTCAGTAATAGGATTAATTAGAGGGGTGTACTCACACCCCTAAAATTGTAAGTGAAACTTAAATTCAGACCTGAATTTTACAGTTACTGTTATCTGTAGTTCATACATCACGAGGTTCTCAGTTTCCAATAAGCCCATGTCTTCATCAATCTTATGAACGATTCAGAACTAGTCACTTTTACTAGCTGGTTTTGCTGTAATGAACCCTTAGGCTGTGAAATTCACCTAAATTATAAGTTTAAGAAGCTCTGAAAATTTCCTCCCAGCACACAATATGTGAGTGAAATTTTTTAAAGCCTCTCCAAGACTCTTCTTGAAGGAACACATAGAAGGAATGAAAAAGTTACCATAAGTTAGCTAAGCACACAGTTCACCAAGTATTGTAGTGTCTAAAAACATATAAAATTGATATACTATTCTCCACCACGAATTTCTTTCGGGCTGCCTGAGTGGTGGGTTGTTCTGGTATGGAAAATGACTGGTGTCCTTTTATGCAGGATGCCTGAAGGGATGATGGAGCCCTGAATAGATGAAGATCTGTGAGGTCCACTGTGAAGCAAGCCATGTAATCCAAATATAGCTTAGAGCCAAATCTTTTCTTTTGCCACACAGTGTCAGTAGGAAAAAAAAAACCAAACCAAAAAACGACCCACAATGAAAATAATTGTAGTCATATAAAAATTAAAACAGATGTATCATTTTGTTGCAGTGGCTGGAAGAGAATACCAATGAAGCAAGCTCTGAATAAGAATCACTAGTAAAATCTTTTTTTATAAGGTAGTTGATTTAATTTGCAAAAGAACGTAGTTAACAAACAAACTATTAATACTGTAAATTCAAATTGTTGAACTTAATTTTTAAGCCCATTCATGAGCTGTATGACATTCTAAGGGACAAAGCTTACCTGTGAGCTGCTTCTGGGATGGAAAAAGGTGAAAGTAACTCTGGGCAAAAGTTGGACAGTTTTGTTCCACTGTTGTACTCACTGTAGAGAACACCTTTGTTTTTATTTCGAATTGCTGGCTAGCTAAAGAAATTAGAATTCTTACCAAAATGCAGACAACCCTTTCTAAATATACGTCTCTTTCACTAATGGTGTTTTCCTTTCTTTTTTTATATAGTGTTAGAGTTACTTATGCACTTTAAATTGAGGTTTTAAAAAAGAGTTTAAAGAGTTGAAAAAATAGAAGTTTAAAACAGAAGCCCTTTAGTGGCCTAGACTGTGTACAGCTGTATTTTCTTAGGTGCAGGAGACTCATTTCTAAAGCTGCTTTTTCTGTTTTAGGGCACCAAAATCATCTGTCAATGTGTAGACATACATTTATGATACAGATACTTACCTTAAGAAGATTGGAGATGTTCAAAAGATGAGTATGAATATTTTTAGGAAAAGGGCCATATAGACATCTTAATAAGAATATTTGAGAGACTGTAAGTATTACGATCAAAATTAACTTTTGCCAATGATTTTGAAGGCAAAAAAAGATTTTTAAATGGATCTAAGGGGAAATTCCAAACATAACAAAAGCATTCTAGTAACATGTGGAACATGATCCTTAATCTTCAGCAACTGGCTACAATGCTTTCCATTTTTGGCAGTTCCTCCTCTTGCTCTTGTTATGTCTTTAGGCTGCAAATTATTTAGAAAAAAGTGTCTTGGGTTCACACCTATCAGTACTGTACACACTCCCTTAGTGTCACTAATATAAAAAAAGAAAGGAAAAGCTGATACTTAGATTGCACTAGAAATGCATGTTTTATTATTCTAAGTGATCTACTTTTAGAAAAAGCACTTATGCTACTGGAGAAACTGAATATTTAATACTGATTTTTTTTAAGACAACATTATTGAATTTCTCTGTGCTGAAGAACTGATCCATTAACCAGGATTGTTAGGACACCATCTATTTCTTATAACAGCAATTCTACTGACTCAAATTAAATTAAAAATTTTGACTATATTGTTCTTGTACTAGAAAAAGAGTGAGCCTGTACCTTAATTTGGCTGTTTATTTTCCCCATTGTGGTTGGCCTAATTTTTTCTAGTCTATGGAGTCCTAAGATGTCCTCCTGTAATATACACAGTATGAGCCAAATACTTGATTTGACTGACAATTCTATCACTTTAACTAGCTATTTTTACTTTCAAAATATTTTCCATTTAAATAACTAAATTTTTCTTGTTTTCATGCTCATAGTCATGATGTTCTGTTTATTCCAAGATGATAATTAATCTGTCCTCCAGAAATGTCAGACAGTGCTGCTGCCACTGTTGTTTGCCAGTCTGTGTCTGTGCTGAGTTTTGTGTGTGTGTGTGTGAGTTTGTAAGGAGGTGGGAGTCATGGGGGAAATTGTATTAGCGGCGTTGTGAATGGAACTTGGAATTTGTAATATGAACTGATTTAATGTTTGTAGATTTGACTTGTCAGTTGATGAGGAGAGCAACGTACAAGGCATTTGGTATTTTTTGCTTTCTTATAATTTCGACACAGCTGTCAGAGTTCTGTGGGTTAGACAAGATTGCCTAACCTCAGAAGTTGTACTTCTCAACTTTGTCACTAAAAAATAAGTGGTATAACCCCTCAGTCACTTCATATGTGGTTAGAAAGGTGGTTTGTGTTTTAGTAATAAAAGTCATATTCAGGACATATGAATGATTCTGTTGGAACCAAAAGCAAATGGGATCAAAGATGTTCTTTGCCTTCTTCCTCTTAATATTTCTGTAACTCCGCTGGAGGTTTCTATTCCCACACTTCTGCTGTGATAAGTACATACTGAATTGCTTATTCAAATGAATATACAAATTATCTGTGTAAAAGGCGACTAGTATTTATTTAGTTTTGAGGTGTTTTTAAGCAGTGTTTGTTTTCCTTAACCTGGATAATTTCACAGATCTGCCTTATGGAAGGGTTAAACAGTTGTGTCAATATAACTGGCAGGAGAGAAGTGTGGGACTAAACAGCTGACAATAAGTGTGAGGTGATAATGATAAAACCTCTCTGCTGCTGAGAAATCTCTGATATAAGTCTTTGACATAAGCAGACTGTTACATTCCAATAAAGGGAAAGTGGAAATTATTGGAGATGATGCTAGCGTTCAGTAAGACCAGAATTCCACATTTATAACACGTTCAGTAGCAAGCTACCATTGAGTTCAGTTTGCCTGAAATCGACTGGACTGCATGGAGTAGTCAACAGATACTTTCTGCCTTTCAGCATCAGATAGTACATTATCCCTAATGCGGTGTAGATGTGAGCTGTGTTAAAAGAAACTCCTTCCCTTCTCTGCTCCTGCTTTTGGCTGCATGTGTCCAGTATTTCCTTTGAGTCAGATCCAATGACAGAAATTTAGCCCACCACTAAAAGAATAAACCCAAAGCAAACAAAAATTAGTTTTCCATTAGATTAGGTTGCTAAAGTGACTCATCCTGCAGCTGTGGATTAGTTACATCTCATGCACGGAAATGAAACAGCAGCTGGGGCTGGGGAAGAGACCACCCTGGTCAGGGACAGCTCACAGTTTCTCCAAACATGCTGTCATGTTCTGGAAGACACAATCTCACCCTCAGCCCACTTCCCTCCCTTCCTGTCAGCGTGAACATCTGTGTGGCAGTGATGTGGAGTTAAAGAGCTGACCCGTGGTGTTTCTAGTCTGGATCAAGTTTACCAAACAGTGATGCAAATTCATGCCTTGCCATAAGGGCAAGGATAGTGCAGAGCAGGGTTTAACGGCCAGGACTAAAGCGAGGCTGCTTTTCATAACAGGGTTGTTTGCTTAAAGTCTGTGCAAAGCTCTGGATTTAGGGTATAGCTGCAAGGCATCTTAATCTAATCTAAAACACAACTTCAGCACTCATGCTGCATCTTCCCTTATACCTGGGCCAGTATTCATGTGAGATGATGATGGCAACCAAGTTCAGAGAAGTAATTTGGTAAAAAAAATCCATTTTAAAAATGGCTTTTTGAACATACAACTTCTCAAATTACCTCATTGCTTTATCAGGTGATTAACAAGGGAAAGAGTAGAAACTCTGATTGTGGTAGTCCTGATTTTAAATCAGGTAGCCAGAGAATTTTATCCTTAAATACGTCTACTGTGGGTTGATGCAAGTAAGAAACAAGACTTCTCTGGAGCTTCCCTGGTGTCCCAAGTGCAAACAGCCACTCGATTTTAGTATTTTGATTTTGGAGAGAAAAACCAATTTGACTCGTTCTTTCCTGTTTAGTGTTTCTCTTTTTTGACACCTAGAATTCTAGCCCTGTGTTGCAAATAGGTGATGATAAAACTGGCCCAATGTTAATCTGCTGTTTCCAAGTCTTAACACCGTGGAAGAAATCAGTGATCAGAATCTACATTAGTAGAAGAAATAATTTTTCTGGCATAATTTCATTGTGCAGCCAAACACAGTGTATAGAAATGAGTTTCCTGATAATGAAGATGATCAAAAACCTAGCTCTATGATATTTGTGGCTGTGAAAAGCTATTTTTCTATTACAAAAAGGAGGCTTTGTTTTTCTTAATTGTTTCAATTATTTCTGGGTAAATTTCTGTAACTCATTTTGGAGGGGATATGAATTCATAAATTGCTTGTGAAAACATTCAGTTTGAACTTTCAGCATACCTTGAGGTTATAAATTCCCTTGCCTTTTCAATATGCCAGGAAGTTTCAGCCCTTTGAGGGAAAATAAGAAAATAAATTTCCCTTTTACTCCCACCCATTTAAGACTTTCTGTATGAGGATGACAGATCTGAAGATCATTATCTTTCTGTAACATGGTGACACAAGGCTTTTTCAAGGAACCCCTCCAAAGAATGAGTGCCAGGAATACCAAGAGTTGGGAGTTCAGACTCTGGTCATGATGGCTGCAGAAAGGAGGATGGGTGGCACTCTGGTTCAGAAATTCTTGGTGTCTGGGAGCACGGCAAGATGTCTTTGGTGGTGTATGTGCCTGGGGCTGTAAATGCTGCTGACAGTCCCAGGGCACTGAGGGAGGCTTCCCCTTAGCCAGCAGATCATTGTTTTGCTGTCTATAAGCTGATGCTTTTTTTTGCCTTTCTTTTTCTCTAGTAAAGCTTCTTTTGAGGTTTTCCTGCCCTATTTGTGCAGAAGGGAGAAACAGACAACGCAGTTTGGTGAGGAAGGACCATATGCATGTGTAACTTGAAGGTTGAGCCAATGTTGCAGACCAGACTCAGGTTCAAATGCAAATGAAGGATAGGAAAGACCTCCCTATATAAAAAAAATCCATTTATGCCTGAAACTGCAAGGCAAGGCTTTTTTTAATGGTTGTAGGGGACCCTGGCACGGATCAGTTTCTCCAGAGCATATTCTGTGCTGGTCCAGCTGCACTTCCACTGGTAAACCTGGGCAATTTTTTTAAACCTGGTGTTAGAGAATTTGGATATTTTTTCAGAGATAAACACAAAAAAAAAGCCAAAAAACTTGTATGTAGGAAATGCCACTTGAAATTCTTCCGTTGACCCAAAAAGATATATTTTTTGATTATAGGATGTAATTTTAACTTTTATTTTCAATTTATTTCCTATTTTAAACAAAGAAATATTACTTTGATGCAAAACATGCAAGAAAATGTTTTTACTTAAAATTCGCACTCACTCAGAAAATTGTGATGGTAATAACATTACACCTGTATTTAATTTTTTCCACCACTGAAACTGTTACCTAAATTAAATCCAAATTGATGTTTAATTCAGGACCTCTGAAGCTCAATTTTTTCCCCAGAAAATTCATTATTTTCTTCAATACTCTGTACTTTCTTTAGAAAATTCATGGGGCACGGATATGTAACTCTAGAAAAGGAGGCTGGTCTCCACCCTGTTTCATCCTTGTTCCCAGCACAAATATTTGTGTAGGCATTTGTGGGAATGTAATTTCTATCCCAGTTTCTTTCCCTAGTGATCTTGCCACAGGTTTCTTTTTATGGCCTGGTAAAACCGGGTTTTGTATGTGCAGTCTTTAAAATAACAAAACAAAAAAATAAAGTTCTACAATTGATTCATGATTAGTATAACGTGCAGCTAAAATTAATTATTCTGATTAATCTTGAAAATTCATACAATTGTCTTACTGAGAGCTATGGTTGTTGTTTTTTTTTCTCTTCTGTTAGAATCTAAACCAAACAAAAAATTAAAACTCTCCAGTGCCTTTTTGGTGCTCTTCTAGTTACAAAAAGGAATTGCATACTAATTTTACTGCAGGATCATGGACATTTTCTCGCCCAGATTTGGTTGGTATTCCGGACTACAGCATGTGAAATAGAATCTATTGAAGTTGTGGCAAGGAATTTTTCAGAGTTCTTCACTGTTGACCCGCCTCTGCTCCTTTACCAATTTCAGCTGAAGCAAAGAGAAATGCTTCTGGAAATCCTTCCTTTCAGAGGAATCAGAAGGATAGTTTGAGACAGTAATGTTTTCATAAAATTGCACTCATTATTAAAAAAAAAAAATTTCATCTGCAAATTCTGCTCAACATGTGGTTTTTTGACTTCTCTGAACAGAAGGATGAATAACAACTTCAGGATTTCTCCCTGTGTATTTTATTCTTTGATCTTACAGTATTATTTTCTGGTGATATTTATTCTTTTTTCTTCTGGCTTCCTTTGGTAAATGAATATATGTGGGGCTTCTAAAAATTGCTTCAGTGGAACTAGTAAAAAGGGAATTACACAAACCCATTCTCTCCCCCAAAAAACAATCCCCTTGAAACAGCTAATTATTTTCATGTTTGTGGGCATCCCTACACTAAGACTCTTCTGAACTCCCACGGTTCTAAACTGTCTCAGTTTCTGACCTCCCAAGTAAAACTTTTAGTGGAAATGCAGTGTCAAAAGACTTCTCCTTGATCTCTCTGAAAAGGCTCTTTCTTGTTATAGTTTCAAGCTCCTCAGCTGCAAATCTACTAATTACACAACAGATAATTAGGTCCATATAAAAGCCACAAAAAATCCCAGACTTAGAAATCACCTCAAAACACAGGCTAGATCTCTTTGTGAATTGGCTAGTCTGACTAAAGGATTAAATTGTGGAATATTCAAGCATATTCCTCACGATTATCTGAAAAGAAAAATAAATCATTCTAGATACTGTGTTTGGGGCAGTTCCACAGTGACAGAAAGAATTCTCTTTTCCCCCTCTTTCTTCTTTTCTTCTAAAATTGTAAGAACAGAATTTAAGATTTCCTAATCTGACTGAAAATAGAACTCAACAGAGTCTATCTCAGTCTTCTGTAGACCATCCCCTGAGTGTTTGTACACATTGATGAGAGCCTTCTCTTCTCCTGGCTAAAGAGGCTCAGTTCTCTCAGCCTTTGCGTGCAGGATGGATGCTCCAGATCATTAACCATCTCTGTAGCCCTTTGTGAGACTCGCTCTGGTACCTCCATGTGTCTCTCATATCGAAAGCCCAGGGCTGAATACGGTACTCCAGGTGTGGCCTCACCCGTGCTGAGCAGACGGGCAGGGCCACTTCTCTATTGGCAGTTCCCTGTCTAATGCAGCTCTGGACATCACTCACCTTCTCTGGCACAAGGGCACTTTGCTGGCACACCAGGAGCCCCAGGCCCTGTTCTGCCAAGCTGCTTTCCAGATGGAATGCCCTGAGCACATGCTGGTGCTTGGAGTTGTTCCTCCCCAGGAGCAGGACTTTGCACTTTGTTGAACTTCATGAGGTTCCTGCCAGCCCATTTCTCCATATATTGAGGCCAGCCTTCTTTGGTGGCTAATACAATTTTGGTGTTCCCGTGAAAAGGTATTTCCTCACCTAGTGCAGTATAAATTATAAGATTATTTTTTGTTTCTCTTGAAACCTGTTTCCAAAACAGGATTAGGTTCTTAGTCTGTAACCAAGTTTCTTTTTCATATGTCAGTCATGGATATTTAAATTCAAAAGTAAAGTTTGAGTTGTTTTCCTGCTAATTCTACGTTATTTTGTATAGTTATTGAAATTATGTGTATAAACCAGTTTGCTAAGGAAAATTGTTAATATTTTGTAACTAATGTCTTTCTGTCTAATACATTCAATTTTCTATAAATGTTAAACCTCATAAGACCAAGCAATATTGATTTAAAAGAATCTTTCTGGATAAATATTGTGCTTTTATTTAAATGAATGCATTCTAGATTACCATAAGGTCATGTGTGTCAGAACAAAGATAAAACCCCATTCTGTTTAAAGATGTGTTGAGTTTATCAGCGTTATGTGATAATTATCGAAATTCATGTCTTTTATTTCCATGGCTCTATTAAATTATGTTACTTTCCTTAACATCCTATTTTAATAACAGTCATTTTGGGAATGGGTGCAGACATTTGCAGAACTAATATGGGAACTAGTTTTTCTGAAGGCCTTAGAAAATTCGTCTGTTTCAAAACCTTTTATAGAACTGTGTTTGAAAATATTCTTTCCATATTTTATTCTGAAGTGATGTCCTAGTCTTCTAAATTCACCTTTCCAATCATGATAAAAAAGTACCGAGTGGGCTCTTTAACCTTTACTTCGAAAATATATTAAATACCTTATTATGTTTAAATGTAAAGAATGGAATTTATAGTGGTTACCACTGTTGGTGATACTGAAGGGAAAATTTTGTAACACTGGAATCATTAACATGGCTAGGAAATAAAAAGTATAGTCTTTAACCTTGCCAGTGGTCTAATAAATTCAGTAAGTTTCTAAGTAATGTAAGGAAAATGAAGTAATGAAAGTCTTTTCAGTGGTTAATAACTTCTTCCTTCTACTGTCTTCTTTAGAGTTAATTTGTGTTAGTTTTTTCCCCTGAACCTTTTCCCCAGTCACTGCCAGGTGCTTCACTTCCTGTAAAAATCCTGTCTTATGCACCCCAGCATTCAGAACTACTCTTCAATACATCAACACTGATATTTTTACCCTCTTTTTTTTTTTCTGAAATGGATGTGTTTTTCTGCCAGCATGATTATATTCCCAAGAATTTACACGGATGAATCTGTGTGTATAGTCCCTTAGCTATTAATATCTAGTTTTTCAAATGTTAGAAAACTTAGCTGCTTCCTTTTCTAAAAAATACCAAACTGTATTAACCCCCAACCCCCACCCCCTTGGAACAAAACCCCAAAACTAGCAAACACCCACACCAAAACTTATGGAAAACCCAGGGGACATAGGTCATCTGCTATATGAGAAGAGGTAAAAAAAGTATGTTACACAATTCCTAATTGTTTTTCTGGATGAGTTTAATAGCTTGAGACACCAGAATGTTCAGGATGGAGTCATTCTGAATAGTGCCATCCAAAAATCACAGTCAATCCCACAGCCCAGGCAGTAGTCAGCTGTTCCCACAGGGTGTATTAGCAAAACCTTTCCACATCAGCAAAGCCTTTAGATCAAATTTCACTCCTTCAAAAGTTATCTAACAGCATTGCTCAAAAAAGCTTACATAACTGAGAGAATTTGCACTTACAGGGTTGTAATTCGAGTCTTTGTGAAAGTACGTAAAACTTCAATGCACAAAACCAAAAGCATGATGAAAAAATAAAAGTATTTGAAAGGAAAACATCTTTCTGTGGCTTTCCTCTATCAAAGTTAGACTAAATCTTAGCCGATCATACTAAGATTTGTGGTACAGGTAAAGATCCAGGCCTTTGGTAGGTGCAGTTCCCATGAGATGAGCATATGCTGGCTCACATGAGCTGGGGATAGGATGAAGGCATTTGTGTAATCTGAGAAAAAAAGTTCTGGAAATAGACAATTACATTCTAATTTCTGCAACGAGATGAAAGGTGGTCTTTTGCTACTTTTGTAACCTACTTCGATTGCTTAGATATCTTTTGTTCAAAGTCTGTTTCTGGCCCCTACTAATTGGATATGTCTTATTCAAAGCTCTTTTCCTACAAAACAAGTTCAGTTTGCCATGATTTTTATCCCCAGAAATTGTTTCCTCTTTGCTGAAGTAAAAGGTTATATTTTACATTCTTGAGAGTAATAATTATTGACACTATCAATCATACAAATCTAGCTGATTCCCACTGTGTAAAATTATTTTACAGGCTTGTTACTGTTATAGTAATGTTACTGGAACTTTGGCTTTGAGATGATGGGTAAACTTGCTTATTAAATTGCGAATGTATAGATTGATCCTAAAAATCATTTTAAATAGTAAATTAAAATCAAAAGATCATAGCAGTGTATTGACTCATATGTCTGGCCTTTTCATGTAAAACAGGTTTTCTTATTAGAATAACGTAGTGCAACTCGGTTCAGTATATGGTGGAGAGTAAGAAAAATGTTTATAAAGTTTATGAAGTTTACCAATTTAAAACATTCTTCTCCTTAATATTAAAATTTTGCATTCCATTATTCCATAATAATAACAGTTCCTCCTTGGATAGTGGGACAAATGAGAGTAGCAACTGACTTGAGTAACCAAATCCAGCTACTGGTAATTAGCACTACCAAAGCAGTGTTTCTTGCTCTCTGAAATACTGTGATACCTTACTCTTCTGGAAACACCTAATCTGTCTAGAAAACACAAAACAAAGCAACTATGTGTGCAATCTCATATGTAAAAGTCCAGTTTTCTTTGCACCAGGAAGCATACGTATTTCGAAGAGCAAACAGCTTGAAAAAGCAACACCTTACAGTAGAATTAGAATTATTATTTCCTCACCGTCACCACCCCTTAATTTTTTTTAACCCAACATGAAATTCTGCCCAGATACTTGTACAAATGCTTATTTATTTCCTTTTTGTTTCTCTGACACTATGTTTCCTCTGTTAGGCAGGATTCTGATTGTGGCAAATTAGATGCTGGTGGATGAGATACCTAATGAAATTATGGGCAGTGCAGTAATTTTGGATAATCTCTACAATTTAGAAAACTTACATCGACCTCTGTTTTATCTCACTTTCTTTTGAAGATTATTATTGCTCTTTCAATTTTTTGATCCCTTCATTACTGTACTAGTTACAAGTTTTCATTAACAATGCTGCTCTAATGTCATCCCAGAAAATCATGTATCAAATCTGTTGTTGTATAAACTTTCTCAAAATTTATTTTCAGCTGAGCAAATTGCATGAAGTAGTATTTAAATTTATTCATTTATCAGAATTTATACACAGATGAGTTATGCTGCTTGTTGCTTTTTTATCTAATGTAAGTCATAGTATGTCCACCACATAATATGGGACTATTGTCTAGCTGAAGACTTACTAATTTATCTTTGCAATCCTGTACAAAATATATATTGGCCCCAGGTGCTCAGATACTACTACTACTACTCTAGTACTACTACTAATACTAATAGTACTGCAACTATTAAATAAAAGTTATAAACACTACTAGACTATATATACTGCAGACCACAATATGCATTTTTCTTTCTTTGTAAACAAGTTTCCAGTCTGTTATCACAAGCTGTGGGGAAAATTTTGTCAGTTTGTTACTTGCCATACCTTATGTCAAATTTTATTTTTTACAGTTGCTAGTTTTACAATTTCAGTTTAAGAATCACTTGATGTAGGGAACTGAGCATTCAGCAGACTTTGGGTTGGATATGTTAGGTTTGAAACAAACCTAAAGATTTATGTATTCCATGGTAAGTGCAGTGAACTCCCTTAGTTTTAAATGCCTCTGTTCCAGAACAACTGATCAAGAATATTAATTTCGAAAATATCAAGAAGTGAAAATGAAAATCTGAACCACCATTACTGGACCAGGAATGACTTCTTGCTTTTGGAAAAAAAACAACCCACCTCAACCCTGAAACATTAAATGTGTGAGTGGTGTCCGTTGCTGTATTTTGTCGTTGTTCCGGAACTTCATAATGACAGGAGAAATGTCACTTTTGCTTACAATTTCTATTCCAAATGTTTAAGCAGAAGAATCCAGCTAGCATGCTTATCTCTCAATTGCAAGCTGCTTTTCTTGCTTTTTCAGGTGCCAAAAATTCCAGCTGCCCAATATCCTACTGTGAAAATCTTCAATTTCCTCTGGCAGCTTTTATGAAACAACAAACTTTACCAATTATAAAAAGCTTATAGAAGATCTAAAGTTGAAAATGCCAGGAACAGTCTAAAACCAACCAAATAAAAGCTTAAGGTTTATCTGCTGGTTTGATTATTCATGCTCAAACTCATTTAAGGAGAATCTTCTTTTCCTTAACAGGTCTGAGATTGCTGTGAAGTTTTTCCAGAGCTGGTAGAATTGAGAAGTCTCAATTGCATTGAGGGTGCTTCACTTTGGTGGCCACAGGCTCAGCTGTAAACTATTCTCTTTAGGGGAAGCGACAACACAGCCCAATGTGGGGTTGTTTGCTTCAGGAACGTTTGGAATCAGAACACCTATCAAATTTCTCAGTTCTAACAATAACAGAGAACACTTAAAAAGAGAAGGATACAAGCTATGTGTGGACGTTCTAGGCTGCTTCCATAGAGGATTTCTCTCCAGTGACTGTGCTCATCAGGTTTCTGTGCGCACAGAACTTCAATTCTGAGTCTCCTATGAGCTTTTTGAGCTAAACAGAAATTGGTTTTTATTATTGACCCAGCAGAACTGTTTGCATCATCAAATGTGTGACTTTTGATTGCACAAAAGTTCTTTGTACTACACCATTCATGTACTTAAAACATGGTATTTTATTTGATTTTATTTTATTTTCTGTTACTCTGCCTCACTTAGATTCTCAAATGATATTTTGAAATGCATGAACTTTGAACATATGATGGCACTGTTGTGTAACCACTAAACTCTGTTTAGTGACTACATGCCCCTTGCCATGTGTGGTTTTGTTTTGCAGAAAAAAAAGCCAACAAAAAAACCCTAACAAGGCTCCAGAAAGCAGTCTTTACGGTTTTGTAAAAAACGTTTTCTCAATAGGTCATCTATTTTCACCCCATCAGTGACTTTCAACCTCATTTATTGACAAACATCTTGATCTCTTTTAATTTATTCATACTGTCAGTGATTTCAGCCTTTTTTCGCCTTTGTGTTTTCAAAAGCATAGGATGAAATATTTGGGATTTTTTTCTTGTTTTGACTGCTTATTATCAGCATACTTCTGGCAACTCATGGAGGTTGATTCAAATGCAATACTCCTAAATGATTTTCCCAGGAGAACTCTGGGCCTGCAAATGTGTGTGTATAGTTTAGTGAGATTTTGTCATCCCTGGGGCCCCATCAAAACAACTTTCAGTCTATTTGCTCAAGAATGATAATAGAGGTATACCCTGCAGGAAGCCAGATAGAGGGCTTCCTGCCTCCTATACAGGAGCGATAAACGGAACACCAAAGTTCACGGGATCTGGGAAGGTCAAGTGAAAGGAAGCTGTGTCCTTTCATTTTCTAGCTAGCTGGAGCTGGTAAAGTCTGAGTGGATTGATTTTGCTTCAGAATTATTTTTAGAAAAAAAAATCCAGCATAAAAGAAAAAAACCTGGGGATCCTAGTTCTCCGAAACTTTTGCTCTGTCCTTTGGGACAGTTCACATGTCTTCGGGCTTGTACTGTCAGCAGCAGTAGCAAACACAGATGACTCTGCAGCACACTGTGTTTGTTTCCCTCCAGGGAAACAAGAGGCAAGTGTAACTAGTGCTCCTTTCCCCTTTAGTTGACTCATTAATAGCATGCAAAGCTTTGTTTTATTAATATTATTTTTTTACCCATGGAATACCTGTCACCCTCTAGCAGCTTAGCCTAGTGTTTCTATCTGAAACCACTAGAGCATCATTTTCTGGCCAGTAGGTGTTTTGTCTGCTGTTTAATTACTTGGCTGGAAGACGACACGATTACTCTCATAAACTATTATGGAATTACAGAATGAGACAGGTATGAGTAACAGCTTCTCTGAAAGTGGCTAAAGATACAGAGTGAGCAGGAGTCAGAAAATTGTGATTTTGAAAATACTAGAGAACAGAAAGCATCAGTAGAAAAATTTCCTATGCGTGAAGTGATCTTCCCACCTTTCTAAGCTGAGATACTGTTCCCGTTTTTGAGTGCTGCAGTTGGAGGAAGGGAGACTGGCTGCAGGGAATCTAGGCAGAAGTCATAAAAGTGATCATAGACACAAAACTTGACTTTTGTGTGTAAAACAAACATCTTCCAGTTGTTCGATAAAGACCTTCAGAGAAATATAACTAAATGGATGGTGAAAAAAGGAAAAGCTCTTCATGTTTTAATTTCTGTTTCTGTGCTGGATAATAAACCAGTTGGAAGTATGGCAGGCACTGCCTTATTTTCACTTGTATTTTTTGATTATATCTGAATTCAGCTAGCAGGACCTGTTTGACCCTCCATTTCTGGTTGCAACCAGAAGTGACAGAAATAGCTGTAGGTGTGTGATTCTCTGAGAAAATTATATGAAATGGAGGAGAAATTTCTTAATATAATTTAGACAACTCTATCAAAAATTCTCAGTGAAGAACAAGGACTGATGATTTTCAGGAAATGGTTTGGTAGGAGAAAAGCAGTCCTCATTGCACAGTCTATTCAAGCAGGAGCTTGTGGTGGTGATTTTCATTCTGCATCTGAGTGGAAGAAAGCGAAGACAACACACCTCAAGTTCAGCTCCATCAAAGATAGCAATTCATTCTGTGTATGAATCCATTTTCCATTTTCTTCCGCTTTGCCTTTTTTTTTTTTTCAGCTAATACAATACAGCATTTTAGGTCATCCTGACCTTTATTAAAGGAGTGGTGTGGCCTCTATATGCAGAGGTTTGCTTTAATCTGTACTCCCTCAAATATTTTTGTTATAACAATGACTTCTACCTTGGATAGGAAATTCCCACCCTACAAAAAAAAAAAAATCCCCCCTAGAAAAAACCCAACAAAATATCTGTTGTTAAATAACACTCCTTCTATGCTTGAGAATTTTGTTTTTTCATCTGTGTTGCACTGTTTTTCCCACATTTCAGTGTGTTGTTAGATTTGTGTGTGTGTGTTGTGGACACAGGGCCTTTATTTCAAGACCAGGTGTAAGCACGGTGAACTAGATTTGTTTCTCAGATATGTTCTGGCAACATTCCTAAATGCATTTCGTTTGGTGTTTAATCTCCTGCAGCTCCTGTGAAGCTGAAAGAAGATTTTTGCTGTCTTTATGTTTTTTCTTACTGGGTATGTTATTTTTCAATATGCTTCAAGCTTTGAAAATTCTCTATGAGGAAAGACACTGTTTTAGTCCTCTTTGGAGTATGTTCTTATTGTTCAAATGATGTAGTTAACCCTTGCTCTTTAACAACACAGCCATCTAAGTTGTAAGAGTTGCTTTCCTTATTTTTCTGTTTCTGGTTCAATTAAAAAGCAACCCAATCATGCAGAAATTGGAGAGTTAACTTTTATTCCGAGTGAGCCCTTCATTAGTTACCTCTTCATTGGGGAGTTATCTCATTCCTGTGTGAAGAGTTAACACTCAACAAGTGAACTTCTTTTTCAAGGCTTCCCAGCCATGTCATGTTGAGAGATCCACTGTAGAATATGTAGCACTTGCACTTGTTTCCTTGTATTGTGTCTGGTCTCCGAGCAAGGCTTCAAAGGCGTGTTTGCAGTATTTCTTTCCCTTCAGGTTATGCTCTTTGATAATCATTCTTAAATGTGTGGAAATGTAACTTTTTCTCTCTGTTTTGTTTTTCTAGTCTACGTGGTGAAATAAGAACACTAATGACTTTCCTGGAGATTAGCTTTTGTATACTATTGTCACAAAACTTATCACTGGATATAAAAAGCCCAAATAACCTTGACAAAGTAGCCTCTATCTGTTTTTCTCAACAGCACTGTGTTTAAAAAAAAAAGTACTGCAGTGAAAATTATGGTGCTTTGGCAAGACAATTTGAACCAAAGGCCTTTTTCATTTCTTCCTAAATAGGATGGGTTGCCACATCAGTATGGAACCACTCCTTTTATTAAAATCAGAAGAAAAAAATACCAGTAAGTATCAAATTATTACATCTCCTAACTAAATATTATTTTTCCTTTTGGAATCATCACATTGTACTATAATTAAAATATATGATTTTATTTTCAGCTGAATTCCCAAGAAAAAAACAATGCTTGTGGGAATGAATTCTGTGCCTTTGGTTCCTCCCATTAAATTTTTAATTTTTTTGCCAATCTCAGGTTAATATATTACACAGGTAGTCAGACAGATATGACATTTCTGCACTGCTCTTTCTCTTCTCTTGTATTCTTTTTGGTTGATCATACCCCAAGTCAGAAAACGCAACCTCTTTTTGGAAAAAAAAAAAAAATTTACATTGTATTTTATCTGATCATTAGCTTCCTGGGCAGGGAGATAATGACCACAATATTCTATAATGACCATAACCTACCTAAGCTGAGATATGCAGCATATAGCTGGTTATTTTGGGGTATTTGAACTGAAACAGAATTTTGAAAATGATGATGTTCAGAGAGACCTGAGTATCCATCTTCTGGTGGCCAGTCTTCAATAAATGTAACATTTAGAAACAGTAGAAACAATCTAAACTTCTTAGTCAACATTTGTAAAAATATGTTTCTATAGAAATGTATAGAATTGATCCTTGCAACATTTTCTAAAACCTTTCTGTGAGGCAAGTCTTCAATTTTTCCACTGTCAGAGCTGTTACCAGGCATGAGTTCTCTCAGATTCTTGTTTTTCCTTCCCTGTTTGCACTGTTAAATTCCTGATCCCATGAGATAGGAATGATTGCAAAAGTCTAGGGTAGGTTAGATTTTGAAGTTTGTGGGCCTATTCCGTCATTACTATATTTCATGAATATTTTAGGAAATGTAAATAAGAGCAATGGGATTCAACATTTACTTGGTTCTTACTGCTTATTGATAGGAAATTCTGGGGAATTATTCACAGCAGAATTAGGTCCTTAAAACTCTCTGTTATAGTCTTCTGAATAAATTCGTTGGGTTTTTTATATCTGATCAGTATCCGTAATTTTACTCTGCATTTGTGAAACCAGTTCTAAGCCACGTCTTTTAAATGCAACTACTCTTCTTGTCCTACATACTTTTTGTTAGAAGTTCTAAGAACACTTTTCTTATTAAAGTTTTTTAAAATCGTTTTTATACCTGCTGCATTTACAAGCTTTTCCTAAATGCTATTTTTCCTAGTTTAGTATCATCTAAAGAAATGAATAGAAATCTTGTGCATATTGCCGTTCTCAATTTCAAAAGTGTCTTTGAACAAGTTTTTTAATCAAAAAGATAAAAGAAGGGAAAAATCCCAACATGCCATATTAATGTACTGCTCAGTAGAAGTCTTGACTGGTCCAGAACAAGAATAAACATGCTTTTATTTTCCAGTTAACATTGATAAATAAATAATATTAGAGGAATAGCTTAGATAATGGACAGAATGAATAATTTTTGATGGAGTAGCTGGTGCTTGAATAAGAATTAAGCCTAGTTGCAGCACAGGACACCTAGGTAACATCTTGATAATTCATCTGATGATTTCACAAAATGATCTTGGAAACTGAATAATGTCACTTCACTAAACGAAATTCATAAAAGGCAGAACACATCTAAGTCTATGATCTCACAAGTTCGTGGTGGTTTGGGGATTTAGTCTTTAAGGGAGACAAAACAAAGGAATATGAAAACAGCAATGAAACATAGAGAAAAAAGCAGTGTTCTGTTAGAGATGCAGTCTGATAAATCTCACAGCTGTTTAAGTATAACTATTTCATTTTGAGAGCTAAAGAAGAATGGATTTTGCCATTTAAAAATATATATACCCTTAAAATTTACTTAAAGCAATGAAAACTTTCCTTCCGATGCAGAAATTTGGATTTTCTTAAATTAATGGTAGCAGCACAGTCCAGCGGTTTGGTAGCTTTGATCGGCAGCACTCCTCTCTTTGGAAGGCATATCCAAGTCTGTAGTTTGAAGGCTGGTAGTTTGGTCCAAGAATGAGCCTTTTTTGTGTTTTGTCCTAGTCATGTTCTCCAACTCTGTAGTACTTCATGGCTTGGGGAATATCTTTATTGGCACTGCACACTCAGGGCTTGTTGGTTCTTTTCTTATTGTTGTTCATGTTCTATTATTCACATAGTTCCCAATACATGACATTTTTGCACTTCACAAAATTACAGAATCATCAGGGTTGGAAGAGACCTTCAAGATCAGCTAGTCCTACAATTAACCCCACACCATCATTATCACCCCTAAATCATATCTGCAAATGCCACATCCAGATGCTTCTTGAACACTTTTTATAATGAACCTGAGTGTTAAATAATGCTTCTTTGACTCCTATTTTCAAATACTCAACTAAAATAGCACAGAAGAACACATTTTGTGAAAAAAAAGCCCAACAAAAATCAAAACAATGCCCCAAACCTTTGATTTTTCTTTTCTAAATCAAACGTGCTACCACATTGCATAGTGTAAACTACTGAAAACACATTTAAACACGTTTTCACCTTAGTCCTTTCTTAATAAGAAAAACTAACAGACATCTTCCAGCACAACCTCCCTATACCAGGGTCCCTAGTTCAGCAGAATTCTCATGTGTCAGCCTCCTCCTGTGAGTGATGGCATTTCACATGTCCTCAGTTACACATTTTGTTATGAGCCTGCCTAGACTAAGGGCAGACTGAGGACTTGCTCTAGAGGTTTCTGTAGTTTGTAAAAGACAACTAAAGGGAATACTGTATAGTTTGAATTCAGTGGTTTCTTGAGAAACAAAAAATATAAGTAACTTTTGGGGCCCCATACAACACTGACCGACTCACAGGGTTATGGGCTGGGAAGAATATTCTTGCTTAGTTTTCTGGTTTGGATGAGTTGATAAATATGCATTTTTAAATGAGCTGATAATAATTTTGAGACTAATGTTGATTGACCATTTTTATGTTCATTAAGTTAATTATTTAGTTGACCTTTGTGTGTCAGAATACTGTATTTCACTTAGATGAATTCAAAAATTCTGTCCTTAAAAGCTCTTGTATATATTTATGCAAATATCTTAATCAAAAACTAAATTTTTTTAGTCACATTTTAGTTCAAGAATCACATAAACATTTAATTATTATTTTTTACAGTCATGAATAACAAGAAGTTTTAGTAACACAGTAAGTTGGAATTCTTATCTACTGTCTTAATTAGTGAACATGCTTTGTTAGATTTACTTGATGTCTGATACTCCTCAAAAGTATCAAAGCAAATCTGTTTGATTTTATTCTTTTTCAGTTGTTTTGCTTTCTGCTCTTAGTTAGTTGGCTCTGTTCTTAAACTCAGTCAAAGTAATTACTGCATAAAAAATTTGAAATGCAATATGCTTTGTTGCATATTTGTGGTCACTGTCAAAATAATTTCTTGCAAAAAAAAAAGCCATAATGAAGTTGCAGGCAACTGTGTACTAATGACTTCCCAGTAAAAGCTTCTGGGAAGATCCAAGCATAAAGGTTACTTTCAGCAAACATTTATTTATTTAAAGTTAAGGTAAGTGACAATATTTCTAGTTCCCATCTTTCTCTATTTTTGGTGGATTCTGTTTATTTGTTTGATTGTTTTTAGTATGTTTTCTGATTAAGAAAGAATGCTATGATTTTATAGACTGGAGGAAATTTATTTTAATGTAGAAGAGCCAGAAGGCTTACTGTACATGTATAAGTCCCACTTTTGTCTTCCTCTGAGTGCTTTCTGAGACAGAAAGAGGTAGGTTTCTGGTGCTGTTTCAAATTGACAGTGTATTCACCCTTAGCAGGAGATCCTGTGTTCTTACTTGTAAGCAAAATCAATGGTTGTTTGTTGTGGCACTTACCTAGTCTTGTCCCTAAGCATTTGAAAAGTGGGGGTGAGTATGTAGTTTCTGTTTGTTTTCTGTGCTAGCCTTTTGAAGAATGATAAAATATAAGCCAGGGAAAAACCTCAAGAGGTGATGCAGTTTATTGCAAATGGCAGGATTGAGTGTGCTTAGATTGTACCACAGCATGTGGTAGCTTTCTCCTAAACATCTCAAAAGTGAGATTTCATAGTGTCTCTAGAATAGCTATTGATACATTTCAGGGAGTGAAAAAACGTCCAAGCTATCTAACATAAATAATTTTTACTACAAATTATGCTGATTCTTTCTCATTCTGTTTCCAGACCCCTGGAAAACAATTGATTGTCTCTCTCTTAATGGCAGCACTTAGTTATTAGAAGATTGTTATCAATGTCCTTCCTTCCTCAGTCTCCTCTTTTCTAGACTAAACAAAGTTCTTCAACTTCCTTAAGAGATTATTCTTCTAAACTCTTAATTATACTTGTAACCTCTACCACAGAATCTTTCAAATTTTCTTTATTTTTGGTTTTAGCATCCCAAAGCTGGATTAAAAACCTCAGCTATTTAAAAATATGATCTTATTAATTTAATACCAATTCTTTTAATTCTGTTTAGTTTTAATTTTGTCCTTTTTATTTCTTCTTCAGTTTTGAATACATGGAATTACTTAATTTAATATTGTGAATTTCATATTTGAAAATATTATCAGCATTTAATCTGCATCCTTACAGAATCTAAACTTGCTTTTCATAGTGTTCTGTTTCTTTTTGTTTAGTATTTTCTTGACTTTAGTAGAACTGGAATTGTAACAGAGTGACTAATAAGTTTTAGACATAATCTCCACCAGTCTATGTGTATTTTTTAGTGAAGGAAGAAATGGGAGTGAGTCACAGTTCTATTATCTTTATTAAGTTGAACTTGGTGGAAGTCACATCGCTTCACCTAATAACTTACCTCTTGCACAGTGTATGCACAATTTAGCATTATAAGGGAAGAAAGAGCAAGCCATAGTCTAAAAGCTAGCCCAGAGAAGGATTGTCACTATGCCTGTCAAACAGAAGGACCTCTCCTTTACATTCTTTTCATTTTGATGCTGTCTTCCTCAGTGAAGGAAATATCCAAATATGGACTTGTACTGATTAATCAAATTTCTCCATGTATATCCCTGTTTTACCTCAAAGAATCTGTAGTGCTTTAAAGGATTTCTGACACGTGCTGATGATAGTTTTTGTGTAAGTTATTCAAGTAATTTTGTGTACACATACTGTAGAGACAATTTTTCTCTTGTGTTCAACACAAGAGAAATGTTTTTTAAAGGCAAGTTATGTGATAACAACTATTCCATTCCTATCTATAAGGAAATTAGGTTTGTTTTCTGTGATTGTACTGTTCCTTGGTAAGCATCTCTCTTCCTAAGAGAGCAAAGGATCACAATGCTCTGCCTCATATCAGATCAAACAGTTCAGGAGGGAATGTCAAAATATCACATTCGGAACCAAAATTTCAGAGGTGGGAAATAAAAGAATATTCAGGTGTCATTACCCTTGCTACAAGTCAGCACAGATTGACCCTACATGCATCTTTCTTTTCTGTAAGACTTTCAAACAGTAGTAGACTCTCTTTTAGCCTGAGTCGATCAGCTCTACTGTATTACATCCCTTCCCTGCATGAGAATATGTCAAGGAGGAAGGCAAACAAATATTATATACAGATTTGGCCTCTCATTTTTTAATATCATATGATGTTTTTCTAGAGTTTTAAATTTTTACTTCTCTGTTTCTGAAACTTCTTTTTCTCTTGTCCACTGACACACCTCTTCATCCAGAGTGAAAGCTGTTGGTATTCTAAGAAGCAGAAAATAATGTATTTAAATGCTTTCAGCTGTAGAAGACATAAGCAAACAACCAGAAATAATGTATTTTTACTATAATATACATGGCTTTTTTTTGGTGTCTTAAGGTAAAGAAAATGAGAAAGGATTATATATATATATATATATAAAAACAGGAATGGGTTTGAATGGGAAAGGAAACCATGGCTGCTGGATTCCTTACAAATGTATGTGACATGATTTTCTTCCCAGGTGGAAGATAGTTTAGAAAGGATTCAATTATAACTAGAAAAGGTGTGACTGAATAAAAATTCTTATGTTCATTAATTAAAATCATCAATTTTCTTTCCAAACTAAGCTGTGTGTCTCACTGTCTCCTTTGGGAGAGGAGACAGAGAAAAGGGAGTTATATTTTCCCTTCTGCCTTATCTCCCTGAAAGCCTCACTCCCTCCTGGTCCTCCACTTTCAATTATGATTCCTGGTCTTGGAAGGGGAAGACGCAGAAAAAAGTTTTCATGGGAAAGGAAAGAGAGCAAGGAATAAGGAGGAAGAATATAAGTTACGGGTGTATTTATTTTGAAGCTGGTGTTGAACTGTAGTGTGATGCTTGGCTGTATATGCTCAAGTAAGAAATTATGTTACTTGATTCATTTATATGACCTACGCATGGACACTGATTAATAGGCAATGGTATTTTATAATGAACTACAGCTGCAAAAGAAGTGAAAATAAGTAATGATAAATTAACGAATTCAATGTATTGTTCTGGTGTCTGCCCTCTAAAAGAGTCAAATTCAAGACTGTAGAATATGAAATAGGGAGTGATGAGACAGGATGAAGAACGACTGGGGACTGATGAAGACCATACCATCAAAAGTTTCAGCTGAACAGCTAAACAGAAAATACCCTAGAGAGCTTCAGAGACAGAAATTTGTGAGACCAGTTCCAGAAGACATTTAATATTTGTGAAGCATATACGTAATAAATGTATTATGGCAATTCTTAACAAGAAATCATAATCCCATACTCCATTGCAGAATGTGGATAGCATGTGCTGCAAATGCTGGTCATAAAACAAGGTATTTTAAGCAGCATGCCTACTAAGTACTGAATGAAACAAAAGGTTCTGTGAAAATAATGTTATATCAAAATTGGAAGTCTTTGTGACATTAGTTACCCTTAAACTAGATTTTGCATAAAAGACCTTGAATCAAGACCACCTCACTTTTTATTTTCTAATGTCTTGATGCTTGAATTGCCTTAAATTGCAAGGATGTGAATATGCTTTATTGTACTTACTTTAAAAGTAAGTTTAATCTGTATCTATGCTAAAACCAGAGTTCAAGCTGCCAATTTTGGAAAATGCTACCTCAAATTTATAAAGAGGTTCTTCAGTAAAGGATGTACAAAAGTAAAAGTAATTTCCAAATTATTCTTAACACAGTGTTCTTGTGTAAGAATGGCTGTAATACTATATAACTGGCTGTCTAAGTGTTTTGTTTACCTATTAGTTAAATAATGGTTTGGGCTTTTACTTTATAGGAAGACAAGAAGCCGTTACTTCTAATATGATCTGGAGTATTTATTGCTTATATATGAAAAAGAACACGAACATAAGCAAAGCAGCTAAAATTGGTTGCCGTTTTAATCTGTAGTTATGGCCTCCTGTGGAATTGGTTTACAGCAGAGGAAGTGGGATAAGTAACAGTATTCAGTGCTTTTTCTTTCTTTCTTTTCTTTTCTTTTTTTTTTTCTTTTTTTGACTGATGATTTTGCTAAGGTTGTGACTTGTTCACTGGAGAGAGATAAAAAGATTACAGCAGCAAGTGGGATTGTGGACTTATAATAATGCAGAATCAATACTGCACTGTAAAATCAAAATTCATTGGACTGAGAACGGAGCATTTTCTCAGATTTTAGCAATTATCTCTTGCAAACAGTTTTCCTGTGAAGTATCTTGATTATATATAAAGCTATTGTTTTACTGACCCTTGCCAGCATATAAAATTAATTTGACATACTGTGTAGCATCACTACAATGTTGTCTAATGCAGCTCAGGTCTATCTTTGATAAAAAGCTATGATTATCCTCTTGCTTAGCAGCACAAATTGTTGGGGTGGGTAACGTGAGAGCAAGAATAACTCTTGACACTACAATTGGATTCACAAGCATGGACCCTTGAGCAAATTGCTAACTCTGTTGGGTTTTAAAGCTTCACCAGAGAAAATCTTATTGCATATTTGAGGCTACAGCATACAAAAGGCTTGCAATCCCTTTGTGTACAGGCAGAATTGCAGAAAACTGTAAATATTTCTATTTTTTTAATTTAGTCAAGATTTTGACAGCTCATCTTCATTATGAAGTATCTTTTTTTTTAAATCCCTACCCACAGAAAGCCTAAAATCTCTTCAGCATATCTCTTTTCAAGAGATTTAACATCTCTTCTAATTTAGCATGGTATGTTTTGGTCACAGCCAGAATCCTGTATTGTTTAGGATTGGATGTGCTTGCAGATAAAGCATTTTCACAGCTTTATAGTTTCCTATAATAAGACTATTAGATGAACTCATTTGCTTAGTGCTGGAATATTAAATGTTTCAACATCTGTTGTTCATACGTGTACATGAAACCTTTTTTCTGTCATGGAAAGAAGCTATGTGCTCTCCCTTTCTCTTATCCACTCTCCCCTCTCCCTCTCCTCACTTTACAAATACTATGTATGTGACTATTTGGCAGAATGCATCTAAAAAAATTGTCAGTGGAAAAAAAGTAGCAGTGTTCAACCCTAAATATATACAAAATAGGTCTATTATTTTATAGAGAACTTGAGACTTCCCTTCAGGAAGGGGCTGTTAGTGCATTATGGAGCAGGAGGATTTATCATTCCCATTGCTCTGCATGTAGAGACAGGAAACACATAGCTTCAGGTAAAACTTGTGCCTCATCATTGTAATATTCTTCCAGTTCTACATTCATTACAAGAACTTTTGTTAATTTATATATAAAGACATGAAATAATTCTTGTCTTCCTATTCATATACTGTGTATTTTACTGGATTCTGGCAATTATTGCTGCAGAAAGCCCTCATTATTGTCAGTGCTTCTAAGGGCAGAGAGGCAATTTGATGATATCAAGACTTAAAAAAAAAAAACAACAACAAGTAAAAAAAAGCTCAGCAAACCAAAACCGTTTTAGAAAGAGAGGTGGATCACTAAGGTGACTTGTGCTACATAATCTGTTTATCAAACTATGAATAGAAACATGAATATGGTCTAGATTCTTATTAGACTGTTCCTTTTATACTTACTGCCTAGAGAATGAACAATAAAATCAGTGCATTAGCTTGTGCAATTTTTGGTTTTATATTATATTTGATTTACAAAAACAAATATCTATCTTTCTGGTTTTTATCATGCCACCAAGTTTGGACACAACTGAATTGTGCTGATGGGAAAGAACATTTTAATGCATGAAAGGAGGAGCTTACATCAAACTAAGATATTTGACTGCTATGCATGTATTAATGGTTTGATGAAAATGATTGACAATACTTTCTTTTTAAATGACAAGAGTAAAAGGCTTTACATTTTCCAGTTAGAAATCCAGTCAGATGAGAAGAATGTGTTTCATCTGACAGGTCTCTAGATAAAAATGTTCTCTCATCCAAAGTCACAAGCAGGTGAATGCTGGAGGGTATAGATGATCTGCACTCTTTGATACGCAAGGACTTGCTAACGTGACTAGTTAGAAGCCCTACAAAATTAGCTGCAGCATACTACATATAAAACTGTACCAGAATTTTGTTTCATCTGTGGCCCAGGAACTGGGCCTAAAAGTTCACTTACAAATATGGCTCAAGGTATCCTATTACTTTTTTTGCACTTGTAGGATTATAGTTGGACACAAAAGCAGGAGTGTGCTGTAGCTGTGATAATGGACATAACATAGGTTAAGCAGCATAAGCAGAGTGAGCTCAGCTCTGAAAGGCCTGTGTAGTGCAAGGAACTGCTGTCTCCAGCGGCTGAGGAACTTCATCTCATCCATCACTGTTAGTAACTGCTATTCACTCTGTACACACATCAAATAACAAAATATTCCCCCTTTTGTGGTAATTTATAATGCATAGAAAACCCATTTATGTCTCAGTGAGTGACTGAGACACTCTTTGAAATGCTGGCTTTGATGGAATGTATTTCACAAATGCGAATTCTAGAGTGGAGTGCATGGCACAGACTTTTTGAGTAATGGTGTAGATTTTAGTGCCTCTTTGTGTCTTCTAGTGCTTATTATTGTAGTACTCAAATACTTTATGACCAGAAAAATGGTCCTTCAGCCTGTATTCACTCAGAGTATGTGTGTTCCTGCTCAGAACTGTAACTGGCCTGCGGTGGAAGACCCTGCCTACGTCCATATTACTAAACAAAAAAAAGAGGACCATGAGCTAATATCTGCACTGATTAGCTCTTATCCTGGTAACTGGTTGCTATAGAATAATTTTATTGGAAATTGTTGCCTGCAGTAGTCCCAACCAGTGTTAGGGGTGGGTTAATTTCCGAGCCACATGGGTGGTTAGGGCCTCAGTGTCTAAGCTTCCTCCCTCATCTTTTTTCTAGAAGAGTAGGATGCTGTCAGGGGAGATTGACAAGGATACCTGAGACTTGATTTGTACATACATATGCATGCTTTTTTGTTGATTTTTAGAATTTTATTCTGGTTCAACATTTTAATTTTTTTCACTTTTAAAATCTAAAGCCAGTTTCAGGTAGCCAGGAAGCTATTACATATTCTCTCCTCTTTTGCTCTTAGACAGAAATGCGTTTCTGTAGAGTGGAATACATTTATTAGTTTTACATTTTTAAAATTAATATTTTTTCAATTATAAATTTGGAAAATATTGTCTAAGAAGTGCATTTTTAAAAAAGGTGTGTACTACTAAGCTGTGAATTTAAAAAAGTAAGTAATTTTTATGTCACCAACTACTCATTTTGTGACAGCAACAGTCTTGTTTTTGTTTGATTTTCACTTGGCAAATGTTTGGCAAGAAAGATACCTCTGGATACAAATTCAGTCTGAAAAAAAACCACTTTGTAGCTGTATGGCCTAAGCATGCATCTATGAGCCTTCCTACGAGAATTTTCTGGGTGTTGGCAAAGGATGATCAACAGTTTCTGTACTATATATGAGCCCTAAATCTTCATGGGAATACATTACACTATAAGAAACTTAATGATGTAATTAGATTATGAAATTAGATGATAAGCTCAAGAGTATTAAAAGATCAACATTTAATACAAGAAAAAGGAGAAAGGCAAATTATTAAGAAATCTTTCCACAAGTGACTTCATGTTTTTCTGTGAACATATGGAAAAGATAAAACTTATAAAATCTGATTATTCAGATAAGAGAAATTCTCTCTCTCAGGTCTAAAAGTGTGATTACTGCTTCAAGTATAGATATAAACCATACTCATAATAATTTAATTATGATCAATTTATAACACAGCTTTCCATTGAAGCTGTAAAAATAAAAACACTAGGAACTTTGGAGTGCTCTGGTTTGTCAGTCCCAGATTTTTAAAACTCTCATTGGTGACTTTAATAAGTCTAAAATATAATTTTGACTTCTCTATTTATAAATTTTTATTTTGCTCTCATCACAGCACATTTTGTCATTTATGTTGCATTTTTAAGCTTTTCACTGAAACTGGTGAGCTACGGGTTTTGTGAGTGTCCTTCCTGACTGAAAGAAAAAACTCATTCACTTGCCTTCAGAGAGCTGAGCTTCTACCTATTTATGGCAAATAGTGTTAGACTGTTGATGAAAGAGTAAGAGTTGATAACACTTGGAATTTGGAATCTGAGTAGTATTAATATTCTTTATGAATGTACTAAGTGGACCAAAATTGAAATTTAGGAGTCTACTTATACAAATACAGCACTCTTAGTACAAAACCTGGTTAAACTACCTGCAGGTTGCTTCAGAAAAAATGTCAGTACGCATGTTTGATGTTCTGGCAAGTGCTACAGTATTACATTGCCTTGGCCACTGTATGTTACTGGTGTATGTGCATATAGCTGTGTATAGGTACAGACAAACACACCTATGTAGAAAGCTAAACAGAAAATTAACTCACTTCCATTAAAATAAACATTATTAGGGTTAGGTAACTTTTCATAAATAAGAAGTTGTGTTCCTGACATGACATTCTGATGCTAGAAGCAAAGTCCAGGTCAGCTTGATAAATGCTGGAGTGCATGCCTTTTGTGGTTATATATTTGACTAAAATGATCAATCTATTTTGGATTCTGAAACTCAGAGTACAGATTTAATTAAAAGCCTGCTTTGGTGAATGCAAGTTTTCTTATGGCTTGAGACTGGGTTTTATATAAATGTTTGGCTGAAGGAATTTTTCCCAATCTCAAGAGAACACAGCAATGATTTTTACTATTGCTTTCCAAAGCATTTTTGAATAGAATACCTGATGATATTCTTCAAGCAAAATTTTTGTGAAATTAAGGAAATATTTGAAACTTCAACCATTTCCTTTCTAGTTCTTTGAAGGGTATGTTGCCTTCTGTGCAGTTACTCCAGAAATGCTAAGGTGTTTCCCAATCAAGTCATAGTGAAAAACAGGGTAGCAGGAATGTTCTTTCTCATGAAGTTGCCTGTAGAAGTTGTATTTCCTACCTACTCTGGTACCAAGTTAATCTAAGATTTATTTGTAATTAAATAAATATGCCTAGTTTAAATCAGACAAAAAAGACAAGTCCTCCCACATCTTCTAGGCTACCTCTGAACTTTCTGTTCCAGCGTTGCCAAACACAAACCCTCCAAACTCAGTCTGATAGTCACAGGTTACAAACAGCAGACTCTTCTTCAAATTCAGTGTAACTTTATGGGTGCAGCACTTGACCATTCATGTTCAGGAGAATCACTTTCTGTCACCAACTCTAATTCTGGTCTACTTGGTGACTCTGAAAATCTGTGTGTTCTACTGTTCTCACCTGTAAAAAAGAGGTAAGACTACTTCCTTCCAAAGTGAAATCTTTTCCTGCTACTAATTTTTTAGCTAAAAAATGAAGAGAATAATCTTTATCTTGGAAGCTTTTTCTGTAATTACAGGTGATAACTTTCAGCAACAGATGTAGATGTACCACTTCAGTTATTGATTATCTGTTCAAAACCTGCATGATATTAATAGTCACTGACAGGAAGGGAAAATAAATTTATGTGCTTGTGTGTTAATCACGCTTAGGTCAGTGGAAAAAATAGATATAAATGTATTTCAGTCCAGATTTCAATGATTCTCATCTGTTCCTTATACACATTTGGAAATTCAGGGTGGTGGTTTAATAAGTACTGAAGAGTCTACAGAAAAAAACAGATAGTTTGCTGGATAGTAATTTGTTATATTCACAACTTTTTTATTTCAAGAAGAATGTAGAAACTTTTTCAAAATTCTTTTGCTGAAATCAAATATGTCCTTGGAAACAGGGTTTAAAAAAAATTGTTTCGAATGGCCTTATGAGAAATGTAGGGTGCCTATTACAAAAATATAAAACTTCCTCTCTTCACCCTTTCTCATTCTCCTCATTTTCCATTCTCTCCCCTCGGCTCCCAAGAAGGTCCAGTGTCTGTGATAGGCTACAGTAAAAATTACAGAATACATAGGCAAAATACATATTTGTTTAACTGCCTTTACTATGATTAAGATTTTATGCACTGAGCTGTTGAGTATGTGATATATGGTTTAAAGTAGAAGAACATTACTTCTCAATAATTATGGTTTTCCTCTAGAAGAAAAACACAAAACAACTTTAGGAACAGCAAAAACAGATGTGGCAAGAAAAGATTTTATTCTTTTAAAGACAAATTTAAAGATGGTTTGAACTGTTTTGTATGTAGCTCTAAAAGTACAAGAAAATACTTCCTTATAATATAAAGCAAGTTGATATGCCCATACCTATACTTATAAATGGCTAGATAGTTCCCTTATTCTTTAAATAGTAATGAATCTTGTATGTATGTCATAATTTTCCTTGCTTTGTCATCACATGTTTCATATGGACAAATGTTGCAATTCATTTAATTTCCTTAAAAGCCCCTTTTTGCAAGACTGTCACTATGTCTCAGGGTCGAGCCTTGTGGAGATAGTTGAATAAGACCTTCTTTACTGCAAGCTTTGACAAGAGCTGTCATTATACCAAATAATTATAGTTCGTTGTAGACACATCCAGAAATGCTCTATCTGCCCCTGCTAAGTTCCAGTTCTCAGTGCACTCTTTGGCCTGAGAGTGTCTACAACCCTGTATGGCTGTGATTCCAGACCAAGATTTTCTGCAGAAAACCTGAAAGAGAATGCATCCAGCTTGAAAAAAAATGCTAAATGGAAAAAAAATGGCATTGAACAGAACAGAATGATTTGAGGCTGCAGGGACAAGAAAAAACATCACTGGGACCTAAAACCAGGACACTCTGGAATGTATTTCTGTTTAACTGTGTGAACACAACTATTCTTCAAAATGTTTGGAAAATTTCCCGCTTTTCATGGACTGAAGCCTTGCAGGGGGAGACACATGTTGTGGCAACGATGGGACAACGACCACATCTTCCTGCTTCCTACTCTTTTGCCCTTTTCCCATACCATCATCCATTACCAGACTTTACAATAAAAATATTTTATTATTCTGGAAAAATTTCCTATCCTGGAATATCCAGGTGCAGATGTAGCTGGGCAATGTTTATGTAGTGTACTAATGATCTAATTAGTGGACAAGATTGATCAAATTCCAGTTGTCATTATATTTGCTAGACAACACCAGTGAGAGCTGGCATGTCTGCTAAGTAGAATGCAAGGTAGATTTTAACAAACTTGTGGAGATATCAAAGCAGTCAATTTTTTTTTTTTGTCACAGACATCCCATCAAGTTAGTGTCTACAACTTATTTTTTGGTCTAAATTGTCATTTACAGCTATGTAGAACAGCCACACACTATGGTACACAATGCCCTTAACTAATGTTTGTGTATAATACACTTTGTTATCATGTATTGTGCTGTGTGTCACAGTTAGAGCAATTCCATTCCATAGAAACTATAACATTTGTTTTCATTCCACCTTGGAACAAGACCAAAACCTTTTGGAACACTGCAGCAGAAATGGAATTATCAAAATCAATGTTTATGTATCAAAACATGTGGACGTGATTAGGGAACTGGGCTGGCACAGGGGAAATCCAGCTTCAATTACATTGTTCTGTGTGAACCAAAACAGATTTTCTCCTGTTAGAACATGTTGAATCAGGCAGGCTAAAGATTTTAACCTCTAGTTTCTTTAATAATCAGTCTATTCTTCCCGTCTCTTTCATCAAACCTGCTATTTAATTTTTTTTGCAAATCATCTTCTCTTGAATAAAATGTTCATTTTTTGAAATGCCATACAGTAAAAGGGTGTTCCGATCAAAATTACTCACAGCGCCCTTGGTTTAGCATGCAAATACAGCAACTTCCACTTCAGCAGTGGAGAATTCAGTCTCAGATGTTAAGTGATATGCACAGGATCATAATGCAACTCTGAAAAAAGCCGGTTTGGGGCTAAGATTTTTTTTGTGCTTTATATAATCCATGCAGATGAACCATATAGTTATTCAGACCTTTTGTTTTTTCATTCTGTGAAATATATCAACATTGGAATGCCTGAAATATGAAAACAATCAAATTAGAATAATGGCAATTGTTACTTTAACTTCTCAAATCAGATATATGACTACGAGCACATGAAGTTGAGTTGCTCACATCAGCCAACAAGGAACAAAAAAGCATCTTTGCTAAAGTAAGCTCTGACCCACATTTGGCAATAAAATTCTTTCTTTGAGGCTGGATTCTTGACTGAAATGCCAATCCTCGATTTGAGTGCCGGAGTTGTCTCTCTCTACGTGGACTATGACTCCTCTTCATTTGGAATGAGAGAACAGAGAGTTGTGATTAGGGGTTGCCTCATGACTTGAATGCTCAGTTGAGGAAATGCGAAGCACACATTTATTGCATTTGAGCTGAGGAAGTCTGGACCACACTTTCCAGATCCACAGCAGAATCAGAAACCACCAACCTGGAAGAGATGCTAAGGGAAAACTTTCTCTATTTTCTCGGTTGGTACTGGGCCACTAAAGAAAGGAGAAGTTATGCAAAGATTAAATAAGGAAAACTGAAAGGATGGCTTGCTTAAGTGAGAGAGGGTAGATCTAGGCAGTGTAATAAACCCTGGGTACTCTCCAAGCTTCTATTAGTGCTTATGTAATTATTTTTTTGTAGTGCCTTGTTGCTGTAACAGGCCGTTAAACAATACAATTAACTTTTCTTCAGGAAATGGCAGTAAATAAAAGTTTAGCTAATTAAATATGCTTTCTCAATTATTGTGAAGAACAGATTTTTTGTTTTCCAATACACTTTCTTGAAAACAGTTCAACTTGCAGTGGAATATGCCAGGGAGATGACCAGTTTGTTGCGCTTGGTTGCCCTTCAGGAGCCTCTAGGTCCCTTCATTTGCTGTGAAAATACACAGCAACTGCTGATCTTCCCTTGTTGGTAGCCTCAGTCACACATGGGACCTAGCTTGGAGGAATTTTGAATTGGAATATTGGCTGATTTTCAGCTGAGAAAATTGACTTGGTGTTGAGGGAAAAAAAAAAGAAAAAGGGGTTAATGAATGTTTAAAACCATCTGTATAATGCAGGGGTGAAATTTGCTTTACGTTATATATTTATATCAGATGTGTTATATATTTGGTAGCTTTGCTCGGGACTTGAGATCTCATTTGACCTAAGGGACACTTTTCTTTATCCAAAAGTTAATGTCTCTGGTCTTTCTTAAACTGATCAACAGGGCTTTCACATATAGGTACAAATTTGGAAATGCATTTTTTACTGCCAATGCTTGTTCCATTTTTTCAAAAGCAGGGAGGGATTTATTTTGAATGCCATTCCAACCACTGGCAAATGACTCACACCTTCTAAGAGAGTTAATTAGAGGCAATTATACTGTAATCTAGTTGATCATGCTTTAAAGATGTGGCTAATTTTTCTATAGCTACCTCTGCAAATATAAGAAAATCAAACTTCTTCTTGGCCTCGCCTGAGAACTTTTTCTAGGCCTATCACAAACCACTTACAAAATCAAGGTAACTGTCAGGCAAGTGCCCCTCTGCTGGAGGGCTACTGCGGTTCTGGGTAATGCTTGGTAAGTCTGGATAACACTGGTGGTGCTGATGCAGATCGAGGTAAGAAAACTAGGGCCCCTTTGTTTGATTTCCCAAGCTGGGTTTGTACAGAATTGTATCTATAATAGTGAGTTCAAAAGTGCATGCCAGTGCTGCTACAGATGCATGGGAAGGAGACAAACACCAAATGATCAAAATATTAATTCTGGGCAAAGGGAACTATATGTAAGACAAAATAGATGTGTACAAGGCTCCCAGTCGACCCTGAAATTGTGAAGGATCTGCTGCTCCAGCTGGATCTCTATAGATTTATGGCACCTGATGGGATTCATCCAAGAATCTTCAAAGATCTATCTAATGTCATCAAAAAATCTCTCTTGATGATTTTTGGGTGGTCTTGGGAATCCAGAAAGGTCCTTGCTGACTGGAAGCTGGCTAACGTCCTGGTTTTCAAAAAGAGAAAGAAAGAGGACCCTGGAAACTACAGGCCTGTGAGTGTCACTGCTGTGCTTGGTAAAGTTATGGAGAAGATTATTCTGTGAAGTATTGACAAACACCTGAAAGAAAATGCAGTCATTGATCACAGCCAGCACAGCTTCATGAGAGGAAAGTCCTGCTTGTCAAACCTGATTTCCTTTTGTGGCAAGGTATCCCACCCAGTTATCAAGGGAAGACACCTGATGGGGTGTTTTTGGATTTCAGCAATGCTTTCAATATTGTCTCTCACAGAATCCTTCTGGACAAATTGTCCAGCATGCAGCTGGATAAACACATTGTGTGATGGGTGAGCTACTGGTTCACAGGTCAGGCACAAAGGAGGTGGTCACAACTCCGAGCCTGAAGGGAGTTAAAGCATTTGGACAATACTCTCGAGCACATAGTGTGAATCTTGGGGATGTTCCTGTGCAGAACAGGAGCTGGACATGATGATCCTTGTGGATTCCTTCCAACTCAGGATGTTCTGTGATTCTGTGATTAAGATGACCCATAAATGCAGTGATTTTTGAATGGAGTTTTGCATATTAGTTATCAATGTCATATGCAATGTCATAATAAGTTACTGTGATCATAAGACATCTTACAACCCACAACTGAAGAGGACATAAGCTTGGAAAAGGATGTTACCTTTCTTGATATGAATGAATGTACTTAAATAATGTTTAATAGCAGTTTTCCTCATTTACCTGCACATAGTCAGGTTTAATAATCTGATTCTTTGTTGTTTAGGCTTATTGATCCCAACCCTAATGTACTGGTTTTTGGATACATACAAAAAGCTCTTCTTTGCACTAATAGTGGACAGATAGGATATTGGGAAATCTGAGATATTGGAATATCTTAGACAAAAACCCCTGGAGTCTTATATGCTGACTATAGTTACTCTGTTGATGCTGCATTAACTACTTTACTCCAGGTGAAAATCTGCTTGTGGATCTTTCAAGAGGGCTTCCTTGAACAATTGTTTGAAAATATTATTTAAAATCATAGTCTTCAGATTTTTTTCAATATTATATTTTCATTTTTCTTTTCTGTTTGAGAATTTCTCTTTTCACTGCATGTCTTCTATCAATAGAACTGAGATATTACATTGTTGTGTGTAGATCTGAAAAGAAGTCCTAGGTGGCATAGTTTCTTCATATTGGTATTGCATGTGAATTTTTTAATCTGTCACAAATGTCTTTTCTCTTTATATATATAATTTTTCTTGCTTGATAAAAATTACAGCTATTCCCAGGATAACAGAAATATACACATTTTTCTGTAGGCTATTTTCTGAGACAAATCTATGGGCATGGTTGAATTTGTTTCTTTTCATGGTCTGTTAATGAAATAGAACTTTAATAAATCATAGGCATTTTTCTTGTACTATGTGATGGGTAGAAAACAAAAATATTGTGTACATGATCACTATAATGTGCAAGTTACACTCAGATTTTTTCCTTCAGAACTTAGAGAGTACACCTTGATGAGCAAGTGGAACTAAAAAAAATCCCTGTCCTTCTTGAATTTTTGACTGCATGATCTTTTTTTCTTTTTAAATAATTAGATTTTTCAAACAGTAATTTAAAATGAGTAAGGTTTTTGATCCTGTCTCCTATAACATCCTCCTTGGCAGTCTGGTGAAGTATGGGCTAAACAAATCAACAGTGAGATGGAATGCAAACTGACTGAACTGCTGTGATCAGCAGAGTGAAATCCAGATGGAGGCCAATTGCTAATGGTGTACCTCAAGGATCAATACTGTATCAACACTTTTTAACATCTTCATTAATGACCTGGAGTGGGGCAGAGTGCGTCCTCAGCAAATTTGCAGATGATACAAAACCTGGAGAAGTGGTTGATATACCACATGGCTGTGTTGCCGTTTGGAGAGTTTTGACAGGCTGGAGAAATGGGAACTGCATGAGGTTTAATACAGGAAATGTAAAGAAATAACCCCATGCAACAGTACAGGCTGGGAGCCAAATGGCTGCAAGGCAGCTTTGCAGAAGAGGACCAGGGGATGTGAGTGGACAAGAAGTTAAATATGAGCCAGGAATGTGCCCTTGAGATAAAAAAAATCCAACAATATCCTGGGCCGTGTTAGGAAGAGCAGCGGGTCACTGGGGGTGATATCTCCTCTCTACTCAGCACTGGGAGATCACATCTAAAGCACTGTGTCCAGCTCTAGGCTACCCACTGCAAGAAAGTCACAGGTTTTTTGAAGTAAGTCCAGTGTAGGGCACAAATATGATTAATTGACTGAAGCATCTGTCATGTGAGAAGAGGGTGAGAGAGCTGGGATCTCTCTGGATCCATGTGCATCCAGTCTGGAGAAGAGAAGGCTCAGGCAGAGATTTTATCAATGTGTGTAAGTACTTCATGTGATGAAGTAAAGAAGATTGGAGTCATATTCCTCTCAATGGTATTCACGTATGGGACAAGTGGCAATAAGCACAAACTGAAACCAGGAAATGTCATTTAAATTTAAGTGAATGAGGATGGCCAAACACCTGAGCCTTTGCCAAGAGATATTGTAGAGTCCCTATCCTTGGAGGCTTTCCAAACTTGGTTGGATATGGCTCTGTGCTATCTGATATATTTTCCCCTGCTTTGAGCAGCATGAGGTGGATTAGACAACTGCCAGAAATCCCTAACAGCCTCAGCTGTTATGTGTGTATCATCCTGAGTGATTCTCCATGCAGTAGTAAGTGAAACACAGGTGAGATTTGCTCCCTTTTCTCTTGATCTCCTTGAATGCAGATGTCTTTTCATCGCATTTGTTCTCATTCCTTTGTGTGGATAACTGAGGCAGTTTAATTTGGAATTAACCAAGGCATCTCACTAATTTTCTTGGGGCGAGCTTTTTTTTTAGTGGTTTTTTTTGGGGCGTGTGGATTTTTTTGTTTGGTTTGGGTTTTTTGTTTGTTTGCTTTTTCTTTGAGAAGAGATAATAGAGGCTGTACTGACATATGAGAAAGTGCACTGACATGACACATTACAACAGAAGACATTTCCCTTCATTTTCCTTACACAACTAATGTGCATTTTCCTTAGTAAGCACTCCTACAAAGGATATTTACTTCTGTGGGATTCACTCTGCAATTAAAACATTCATTTCAGGCATTTGCATATGGCTTAGCTTCTAACTATCCATAGTCAGGTCCAAGATGATGATTGCAGGTCATCCTAAGACAGGCACTAACTGGCTAGTGATCTGAGGGACTCCACAGACCATGCCTGATGACAACTTTGACTCATTCTCATTGGCTCTGGTGGAACTTTAAGTACCCTGAAGTTTTTGCCCAATGCTAAATCCCACTCATCTGACTGAAAAGCATTTCTTCTCATCAAGTATGTGAAGTGGTTCAAATACATGTTTTCAGCTTTCTTTTTCATAACCAATGCACAAAGAGTTAAGCTATGTGTAACACTTCTTCAGTTTTCAGTGAACCACTCATTTTCAGTTATAAGAGACTTTTTCATTTTTTGACCTGTAAGCAATCCTCTTAACACGTTCTCTTTTACTCATTGATTCTTGCTCCAAGATTTTAAAATGCAGATGCCCCATTAAATTGGGACAGATTAGCTGTATTAAACTTACACAGATGAGGATGTGACCTTGTTGATCATTAAAAATTCAGAGGATCATCCAACTTCCATTCATCTTCATGGTTGGCTACCAAGTGAATCTGAGTATCTTTATGGACTGTGAATTTGTGTTCAGATTGAGTGTTGTTTTGAAATATTTGTCTTGGAGATGAACGTGGCATTTACTACTAGGGAAATGTAGTTGGATAAGCTAAAAACTTCTGCATGTTATTCTGTATTTAATGTCTTTCCACAGAATATAGGTTTCTTTTAAAGGTAGTGACACAGAAATTGGGGATTTCAAGGTCCTGAAGTTTATCAGAAATTATATTAGCAGACCATGGACTTTGGACTTCTGGAAACCAGATTTTGGCTTATTAAGAGAATTAGGTTAGGTCTTTTGGGAGGCAGTTCTAGAGGGAAAAAGTCTCAGAAAGTCTTTTATGGACAACTACCTCCAAGCACAACAAGTATAGGTCTGTCCTATACAAAGGAAAAGAAGAAGATGTAAGGAAAAAACTTGCCTAAGCAGGCAAGTCTCAAGGGAGATTCCATTCAGAAAGGTTATATATGTGCAAATCTTTTCTTTATATATACATATATATATATACACACATATGTATATAAGATGCAAATATATACATGTATGAGATGCAAATGAAAATGGGCTATGGATGAGGAGTAAAGAAAGATTTCCATATAGGAAAAGTGCTGGAAAATCAAAGACCAACTGGAGATAAAACTAGCAAAGAAAATTAAGGGCCACAAAAAGAGCTATATTATCATAAAAAACGTAAACAAGGGAAATGGGAGGTACTACTGGACGAGGCAGGTTTATTAGTCACAGCAATCACAATAGAGGCTGAAGTAGTGCATGTCCTTTAACCCGAGTCTTCACCAGCAAGGGTTTTTATCCTTTTATGCCCAGAGACAGAGTTCAAGAAAGCAAGGAATTACCGGTGATGGAGGAAGAAGAAGTCAGAATGTCTTGAGAGAAATCAGTTCCTTATTTTCTGTTTAGCCTCATTATCAGTATCATCCTGGAGAGGGAGAAAGTAAGCATGCCTGTCAAAATGCAGGTGAGGCCATACGAGGAGGATGCAGTCAATACACTTGAAGCCCGGGCTGCTATTCAAATGACCTTGACAAGCTAGGGGAACGTGACAAATTGCAACCTGACTAAACTCTACAATGAGAGATGAAGACCTGCAACCAAGAAAGACAACTTCAGTCCCAGACAATTTTGGAATACAATTTTTCCCTCTGAAATATACAAAAAAGATGTAAATAAACTGAATTTATACTTAATGGAATCATCCTTTAGTGCGTCTTCCATGGATGTATAGAGCTGGGGTCAAATATTCAAAGGAAGAAATTTAGTTTTACATATCATTAAAACACGTTTTAATAGGAAACCCATAGATACAACTGTAAGAGATGGTCCGAAAATCCCTCATCTGCCTCACGATCATCGACTAAGACAGAGACTGAAACCCTAAAAACCCCAAAAGAAAAAGGAGGACTTTTGCACAAGAGTCCTGGCCTGGCTGAGGTGGGATGTTTGCCAAGTGTTGCCTGCAGGTGTGCCCACTGAGGACTGATATGCATTCCCGGAGAACTGGTCGTGCTGGCGCCGTTCTGGCTACCCAGGTGGGAAGGACAGCACTGAAGCAAGAAGAAGTGGCCTGTCTTGGACACCTGTACTGAGCACCCGAACAATGGCTGCACATTTCCTCACCTCCTGGCCAGTTGCCCCTCGTCTTCAAAAAGACTATAAAGGGACTTTCTGGATTAACCCTGTTGAGATCCCCCCACGGACGCCGGCGAATCTATTGGCAGAGGACCATGAGGACTTCGTCTCATCCGTTGGTAGCTATTCCCCCTCTCTCTCTCTTTTTTTCTCTACTTTTTTTCTTTATATCTGTCTCTCCTCTATCGCATAATCGTGTTGTTGGCACTCAATAAAAGTGCACTGTTGATTAAAACTGAAATCCCCTTTGTGTCTTTTGCACTCTAAGATCAATAAATGAACCATCACGACTCCCGCTTGTATTAGCGGATCATGACAACAACAAAGACTTCTTAATTTACCTCAGTAGAATCTGCGGTCAATAATGTTAGATAATTGATTTAATTTTTATTTATTTCATATACATACATAGATATGAAGAATTTTTCTTCATCCAGAAACTTCAAAAGCTTAGGTAAAATATCATACCATATATCAGAACACTGAGAGTGCATATCCAATGAATTTCTAAAAAAATGTTTTAAAGAATCTTTGTATCAAGAATCTTCTTATCAAATAGGAGGTGTTGGATTATTCTTGGTCATTGAGAAACCGTTTGTAGTCAGTTTTAACCCAAAGTCCCTTCAGTTTGCAACACAACTTTCAAAATGGTTATATTGGCAAAATGAGGCAGTGAATTCTGTGCCAGGTGCTGCAGCAAGTGGTTTGCGAGGATGAACTTCTCAAGATCTGTCTGAGTCAAGACTGAAGGCAGTTGTGTTGAATTGCCTTGGCTTAAGTGAGCTTCCCTTTTATGATAGATTATCTCAGTGCAGTTTCTGTTGAACCTGCTTTTGGTTTTTAGGATCTCCTTTGAATGAATGCCCTGGGAATGGTATCCTCTCCCTAATGGACTTAGAAAGCCTTCCAGTTTAGATGACTGAGTGTGAACATATGTGTATAAAAGAAATGTGCCCTGTCCCAGCGCATTTAGAAGCAACCATTACTTCTTTGCTAAATATGGATTTAAGTGCTTTATAACATATAATTTCTTCACTGCTTTATACCCTCCACAGTTGAACAATAAATGAATCTCTCTTCTAACTTTAGATAAAGATCAGACATGGAAGCAAATACATCACCCTTAGGGTAGTAGTGTTTTTCTCAGTGGTTCGTAACCATGACCTAAGATTTAGCTGTGACACCAACTTAACCTAAGATATTAGAGGAGAGAAACAGTAGTTTCTTGTAAAAGGGAAGTGAATTTTAATTTAATGGCAGTGCATTTAAATTAACTTTTCTCATTTAGGTGCCAAACTCCATTGTAAGGATTCATTTTCTGGCGCTGGGCAGTATCAGCTCTTTTATGTACTGTACACAATATTCACTGATGCAAGATATTTGTTCTGATGTGTTTATATTCTCATAATATATCATATGCCCCACTGATTTTCCAATAAAAGGGAAATATTGCTACCATGCACCAGCCTCAGGAATAGACCCACTCTAGAGTCAATATTCTGGATAGTGTACATGCTGTTTTGAAGTGAATGTTTCCAGTTTTAGAAATACATTTTACTACAGCATTAGCAGCTCATGGTAATGATAGTTATTATCTGGATTTCCTTATATGCTCGTCTTTGAAGTATAAATCCAACATTATTTTTGTGTTACTTAATTTTAATTTTTGTTCTCAATGAACTTAATTTTCTGTTTTCTCTAAATGCATTTTGTTACATAATACATCAAACGTTATCTCATAGTAAATATATTTGCCATTTCCTACTTGAACCAGTATCCTTGAGATAGCCGTGACCAAGTCACTCAGGTCAGACTCGTCATTTAAGTGTCTGTAAATCAGCTATGGGGGGAATTTCACTGTTGTTAGTATTACATGCTTTTACAGCAAAGTTGGCTTGATGAGTTCTGTCCAGGGCAGTTTGTACCCCCTGGACAAAGATTGACCCTCTCCTTCAGGGGGCTGGAGATACTTGGTTTGGGTGCCATATAAACTAGATTGAGAAATGTTCCAATGGAATTGAATTTTTTTTTTTTAAAGTGACAAAATGAAGAGGTTTTGTTTACCCTTTAGAAAAAAAATATGGAAAGCCATAGGATATGTCTTAAAACATGTAAAATGGAACTTCATAGATGAAGGAAACAGATAATTATCCATGGCTATAATTCTTAGAATAAGATATAATAAACTTTTAACTGCAGCAAGAATGATTAAGTTGCACATTATGGAAAAACTTTAAACTGACAGAAGAGGATGCACACATTGTTCTGTGGAGACCGCAGAAAGAAATTTCTCCTCTGAATTTTTCAAGCAACAAGTTCAGACAATCTAACAGAGAAAGTTTAGATTTTGAAGAAACCGGCCTTTGGCAGAGACTTGGATTAATTAATTTTTTTTCCTCTCCTCCTTTATGATTCTATGAGAATTGTGACACCACAGTGGGAGTTATTGTCACACTTAAAACAGGAAAGCCATGTCTACTCAACATATTAACCTTAAAACTACTTGTATATCAATCAAAAAACTGTATTATATAACTATTTATTATCATTGATTCATTGATTGTATATTATTCAAGAAATGGAATTTATTTGGATATCACCTGTATTGGTATACAGTTATACATATAGACACGTACATATAGAGAAGACATGACAGCATATAAAATCTTGATAATTACAGCACCCATACTCAGAACTTCTCCATTGTGTTCCATGTGTTTCTTTTTCTCTGTACAAATAACTCTTGATTTGAGTTATTGTTGAAATCTCAGAATGAAAATTTCTTTGCTCATGTAGTTTGGAAAAAAATAAGAGTTGTGATGTTTTTCCACTTTTCAACCAGGATGAAATATCATGAAGTATAAATTATACTTTACACAATTTAAATGAAAAAACTTCCAAACCTCTGAAGTATTATATGATTAATTGCTGTAGGGCTCAACAGTATTGCCAAAAAAGTAAAATTTGCAAATGGAAGCAAAATGTTCAGTAAGATCCTATATAAACTAAAAAAACTTTAATCAGTATCATCTTCCATTACAAAACTAGTAATTCCTTATATTTTGCACATGTTCTTCTGGAAAAAGAAATTCCTTGGTGCACAAAAACATGAATTTTCTCACAATGCTGGGTTTGTGGTTTGTTAATATCAGAAATACCTCTACAGTTTCTTAGAGACCTCGAAACACTTCATCAATGGTGACAACTAAACTGAGGATTGTTTGTGTCAGGATAAAAAATTTACTCTTTATCTTTCAGAAATTATGCTTTGTCTACTAAAGTTCTTACATAAAATATTCAAACATTTTGTTTGCTCTAATTTAATAATAGTTTTGTTCAATAACAGGTCTTGTCAAAATTTGGGAAAATAGTGTTTTGCTTTTCCAAATATTTTCTTACACTAAGCCACATTGAAAAGCCTGAAGCAACTTTGTTTTTCAAGATTACAAATTATACACTACTACTGCTTGTTGTCTAGGGTACTACAGGGATAATTTCAGTTCAGAACAAAATAGAATATTTCATTCCTCTACTGGGTATAGAACACTCTAAGAGCTAACATTGCTCTATATATCTCCCTCCCTAGTGTAAGGGAGAAGGAGTGTGATTTAGAGGAATCTTTTTCTGGGTATAACAAAAATTTTTTATACAAAATTTTCCAAAATAATTGATTTTTCAATCCAATGCACTAAATTTTGTTTTGTGAGAACAGCACAATTGCTCAGTATTAACACTGTATTGGAGACGACTATTTTCAGCAAGGGTATGAATATTGTTCTGCTTAGTTTTAATCATTGATGGTTTTGTTTGTTTGGTTGGTTTTTTTGTTTCTTCTAGTTTTTTTGTTTGTTTTGGTTTGGTTTTTTGTTTTTGTTTTTGTTTTGTTTGGGGTTTTTTGATTTTTGTTTTGTTTTTGTTTTTGTTTTGGGGGATTTTGTTGGTTTTGTTGGTTTTTGTACTTCTCAGTTTCAGTCTCCACTTCTTTAATTTAATCTACCTGTGTATGGCGGCAATAGCTACATGAAAATCTCAAGCTGTCTTAGCATACAAAAGACACCTCATTAACAAAAAAGACTGATGTGAATACTTTGAGGTTGTGTTGGCTTTGCACTCACTTCAAAGCAGAGTTCAAAGCCCTGGTCCTAATAAAAGCACTAATGACAAGACTGCAGAAGCATTTAATGCACTCAGCAAAGGCCAGTATTTTTAACATGTTCTTTTCCCATTTGGGTGACAGATAAGTGCTTAAATTCTCAGAGAGCTCACTGCATTAGCTAGTGAGTTGTTGAAAATCTGGAGATTAATGCCACTGGATGCTAAACAATTCTGAGTGTCTGCCATTTATTATCAGGTCTGTCTGGGAGCTAAAGCCTTGTGAAAATGGAGTCCCTTCTTAAAATTTTACCAGGTGAACTCTCAAGTCTCTTCCAGTCTCACTTTCTATTATTTCTATGGTATATGGAAATTTAGTCCTGAAATTAAAATTTTCTCTAAACAGATTGGTATCTGCTTGCCTTTATGATTTTTTGTATAAGGTATGAAATTATAAAAATTCTGCTATTTTCTGTATTTTCAGTATTTTCTGTTTTGCAGGAGTAAATTATTGAAAGTGTAATCCTGTCTGCAATTTATTGTCTATAACACTGTTTTATATTGAATGTTTTTCCTCCTCAATATAATCCGAATGTTTTTCACTTTAATCTTGGTATGCTGGTGGTTATTTAAGTGAGGCCTGATTTGACCACCCTTGTACACATACAATGTAATGAACCTCCACTATTTTCTACTAAAATTGTCAAATAAATGTTCCAGTGGAGATTAATCAGTGCCCCTTCCTCGCCAGTTCTGCTCCAGGTAACTTGTTCTGTAGGTGGAAATAAGCTTTAGAAGATCCTACCAAAATATAAGTGGCAAGTTATCTCCTATATTTACATGTTTGCTTAATTTTACACTTTTCATGTAAGAGACAGCTAAATTCCAAGTTTGTGATTATCATAATTGACTGCCAGCCTTTGTACCAGTTCTAACACAGGTGAGGGGACCAAACCTTTTATTGTAAATGAGATAAGAAGAGTCAAAACAATCTAAAAATGAAAGGACGGGGAAGGCAACACCCCAGCAACCCTTGTGTGATCAACAGGGATGCACAGACAATCCAGGTCACCTGGCTTTAGCCAGGCACTTTAGTTTGGTCACTGTGCTGTTGTCTGTGCATGTGTTCCTCCTTGCATAAGCATAGCTCTGGCAGGAGCCTGCAGAGCTGCAGAGCCAGGTCCAGAACTGCATCCACACTACTTGTGTAGTGATAAGCATAAGCCTTTGGGTCCTGCCAGAAAAACACTAAAGCACAGCCATGAACTAGAACCAGTGAAAAAAATTTACCTGTACTCCAGATGTAACATATATTTATAGCGACTGTTTCCTTGGGCTTGTTCTGCTGCTTGGTGAAAAGCTCAGTTAATCTGATCTAGGTACATAAAATCATTTATATGGTTGCTCAGTGTTCAAAATCTTATCCTATAGCTGTGGATCAGAGCTTAAGAGCAGGAGGCCAAATGATTTGCAAGATAGTGGGTCTCATTTTTTTTCCAGGTCTTGGCTTAGAGCTAGGCAACTAAAATCTACATTTTATAAGTATCTCAAAATTGTCATTCAAAGAGGATCAAACACTTTAGCCAGTTGCCAGATGTTAGTAGTGATAGCACAAATGTGTTAAAAAATCAGTGCTGATATAGGGCAGAGCCTACATACAAGTACTATACTGGAGGGGGAAAAGCTCCCAGACAATACCCCACCACATACCCCAATAAATCTCATGAATCAAAATTAAATATAAATAAAATATCAGGTTTTTCAGATGTGAGTTTGAAGGGCCTGCCATATATTGGGTTGCCCCTAAAGACCTACAGATAGGTGCTTCAACATTGTTGGAAGACTTGGAGAAATGAAATTTGTGCAGATGTTTCTTTACAGCATGCAGGCAAGTCTAGATGCTTCTGGTATCTGTGAGAAATGCACAGGTAATTTTGTATGCAATACGGAGTGAAGCAGTGAATTTAAATCATATTTCAAATGAGGGGTTGCTCCTTGTCAGTGTCCCATAAAAAGACATCTTCAGAGATGAAAAGCCCTTAGACTGAAAGCTTTCTGGACCTGTGGAGATAGGCTTAAATTCTGCCTTGGTTTTAGACATCAGAAAAAGGTTTTTGCAAGGATATAATACCATAGCAGCTTTTTATATGCACACTTGTTCTGTTCTGTTAAATATGATTTTCAGTATATGTTGATTTAAAAAAAACCCTCAATCACCAGTTTTTGTACCAAATATTTATTTCTGTAAATAAAATAATTATCTGATACTTCATTTAACAAGAGCCAAACAGTTTGCTCTTCCCTATTTGTTGTATTAATGAAATACCACAGTGGTACTCAGGAAGACTTTCAGTTAGTGCTAAATTAGGATAGAATAACATAGACCAGAATAGTTCCAGTTGGAAGGGACCTACAGTGATCATCTAGTCCCACAGCCTGACCAACTCAGGGCTGACCAAAAGTTAAAGCATGTTATTAAGGGCATTGTTCAAATGCTTAAACACTGACAGATTTAGAAGAGCAACAAACTATTTCATTAGTTAGAATTTTGGGATGAAAAATTACTGAAAAACAAAGTTCCAGAAGAAAAGGAGAACTGGGAACCTTTGTCAATCACATTAAAGAAAACCACAATAATCTGTAGTTGTTGATTAGCTCCCTTAATGATGAAAATTCTCCTTAGAAAATATTTGTTAATCATTATGAACAAAAAAATGTTGTATCTTTCTAGCTATTTTATAATTATTCCTTACATGGTTTGTGAGGAACTGCTTTCCCTAATCACTCTGAAAAGAACTTCTTTAAGTTGATGAAATGAGAATCTGAAAGAAAAGGAGACATTTATTGTTCAGTCTTAAACAGAATGCTTGATAGAGAATCATACTGGGCTAAATATAAAAAGCAGCTATCAAAGCCAAAGCATATGTGTAAAAGCACATCATTACAGCAGTAATGAACACAGAGTAAGAGAAAATATTTTCTGATAACAATACAGTATCTACTTGCAAACTATTTACAATATAAAGATGTTTATTGAGAAAGAAATGTCTAACATCACCTAGTACAATCAAGCCTCTCAGATTATTTGAAGAACGCGTCTTCCCTTAAGAAATATATACTAAGCAGATGTAAAATCTGTATAAGAAATAAGAATACTTGAGAAGAATTAAGTCCAAAGACAGGTTTCATCTTTTACAAGGTTAAGCATAGGCCTGTTGAGCCACTTTTCAGGCCCTTCCTAAGGTTATGGAAATCTCAAGAAGAAAAATGTGCTGAAGTCTAATAAGGATCATAAACTCCTCATTCAGCAGTTCCCAGACTGCAGAGCATGTACTAGACTAAGTGTTTGCCCTAATGACGATCATTAAAATTTCTAAGGTGATGTGCTGAGTACTTTTGAGTATTTGAGGGTCTGAAAATCACTTAACTGATTATAAATTTGTCATGATGGGAAGATTTTTGTGAGATGCTTTTAATTTGAAATACCTCACATTGGTAAGATAGAAGGGAAAGGTGATGATTCCAAGAACAATTTGACTGCAGGGAAAAAAACCAAAACTCCCTAAACATCTGGAGTGTGAGGAGTAGTACTGTAAACTTCAGTTTCCAAAAACATTTTTGAAATAGATACCAAAAAAAGGATGAATGCCTGAATACTTCTGTCTAGCTTCTGAAAAGAAACTGTATGTAGCTGTAATTTTTTGGAATGTAGTATAATAATACTCAGAAGAGAATGCAGGGAGACCCCATAGAAGTCTGAAACTTCCTCATGAGGATACGGGGAGGGGCAGCATTGATCTCTTCTCGCTGTTGATCAGTGACAGGATCTGAGGCATGAAGCTGAGTCAGGGGCTGTATAGGTTAGATGCTAAGAAAAGCTTCTTCACCCAGAGGATGGCTGGGCACTGGAACAGGCTACCCAGGGAAGTGGTCACAGCTCCAAGCCTGGCAGAGTTCAGGAAACTTCTGGACAATGCTCTCAGGGACATGGTGTGACTCTTGGGGTGTCCTGAGCAGGGCCAGGAGTTGGACTTTGATGATCCTTGTGGGTCCCCTTCAACTCAGCGTATTCTATGATTCTATAATTCCCTACCTATATCAAGCAGAATTGCACCCTGGACCTGTAATGTCAATGGACTATTCCCATGGATACGAGTGGACTTTTAGTCAGGCCTTTATTTCTTGTAGATTCAATATTGTGACTTGATTTCTGAAATACATATACATCTGTTACTATGTCAGTAACTCCTGCAGTGTGGCTGTGGGGTGCACATATCAAATGAGAACTGAACTTTTTAAAATTTGGTTTCTATAGTCGTTTGCTTTCTTTTGTCTTTCCTTAGCAAAACTAAACTTACTCTGTCTCAACTTTGCTTCAGTCAGCAAAGCTGCTCTTTTTCCTCATCTTTTCTTGTAACTAGATCTAACTTATCCCTCAGTTAAACTGCTTAATGCAGATCATTCCTCCCTTTGGAATAGCAGGAGGTTTGCTGCTGTTTCCCAGCCTCCCTCTTCCACTCTGTACCTGTCAAAGGATGGCCTTAACGTTAATGAATCCAAGACAGCAGGAGCCAAAATGTTGCTGATGATAGCTTTCTGTCTTAATTCCAAACAGTGTTGGAAAATAGTCTTGTATTATCAGGTGCAATTTAGATTGATTTGCAATGTGAGCAGGTCACATCTATGTTTGAGCAATCAAGAACAGTGAATCCCTAGTGAGCCTTTGCTGCCTATATACAAGTAGGATTAGAGTTAATTTTTTATTCTTTTCCAATAAGCGCACAAAAAGCAGAAGAGTTATCCACTGTAGCAAGTACAGGTTTCAGATAACGTCATTAAGCCGTGGAAGATAATCTACTTTCCTCGATGTTTGTGGATGAATCAAAAGTCTGTAAGTTCCCGTCAAGCAATGAAATTTATGTGACGAAAATTTTCAACCTGAAAATAACTGGTGTATAGATCCTGACACTGGGAGCTGCTCAAGGTGGGCACAGTGTGATAAGACAGACTTTGTAGCACACAGAGAATTCCCCATTTAAGTCTCAGTAGTCAGACACCACTCAGTTGCTCTCACATATGTGCTTGTCCTCAAAGCAGAGATGTGTTAAGTTTCCACTAAAAGCCCTCAACTCAATGAAAGTTCCAGATGTTAGTAATCTTAGGACTTTATGATATATCCTAACTTCTGTCCAATTCAGCTAGTGTGAACAGGAAAAACATAGACAATCAATTATGTGCTATTGACTACATTTCATATGATATCTTGTAATAATAAATATTAGTTGTCAATAACTACAGAAGCACCTAGAAATTTCTTTGTATTGAACTCATGGTACATCTCATAAAGCAGTCATGAAATTTAAGTTCCCTTTTTTTTTTGGCTCATTACTACTGGCTTATATACATCCAAGTGAAGCCATCCTAGTTTTCATATAATCTTGCTGCATAGTTGGCATGTTACAGTTCGGCATTACTTGAAAGATCTAGCTCTATCAAATAGTATGCACATGAACCTGAAATGCAATTTCTTTTACCAGCCAAAGACACTTATATTTTAATACTTAATATGCAGTTTTATCACATTTCAGTATTTGAAGGGATAAGAAACTCCAACATACTGCGTTGCTGTTTGTTTTTTTTTAATCTTGGTTTTGGCCTCAGCTGATTTCTATTTTTATATAGCCACTCCCATTTTTCCACTTAACATTTTCTGACCTTTTTTCTTAAATTTTATGTCCATCTATTTATCTATCTATCTGTCTATCTATCTATCTAATCTATCTGTATGTGTGTGTGTGTGTGTGTGTGTGTGTAGCTTATACATCCATGTTTTTGCAGACTGACTTGGAGTACAAAGTCTCATGGACTGCAATGTCTTTAACCCAGGCACTCTAAAAACAGAGAGGGAGGCATTTGCTCATTGTATGAAGCAGTCATAGTGATGGCTGTAATTTATAGAAGCAATGGTTATCCACCTATTACCTCCTTATTTATACTTTTTAAAGGCCTGAGCAAATATTGCTAAAAGATTTTGTGTGTGCCCATAGTCCAGGACTCATCATGATGTTTGCCATCATCTGTGATTGTGTCATGAGAAAATCCCGATTGAGCACAGAGAAAGGTTGGGACAAGGATCAGTTTGCCACTGAAAGTAATTCATAATTAATAGTAATTATCTATCTGAAGATGGAACAGGATCATCTGTGCACACATAAGCAAAGCTTAACTTTTCTAATTCCACGGGGAAAAAAAAAATACAACAAGCTATCCCTGTTCTGCAGCTTTGCTTAGTTTTCACTGGTTTGCATCTTGAGTTCCATATGGAATATTTTCCCCACAGAAAGTATCAAACCAGCTCAGCAGAACCCGGAAAATTGGGATTATACTCCTGGTCTTTCTTTTAAACATAAACAGCATGAAAACTACCCTTTGGTAAAGGGCTTAGAGATTGATTGATAAAATGGGCTATACATTAACTAACATAGTATTATTGCAAAATGGTAAGTTCTGCTCTGATCTAAAGTGTAAGCTGGTTTCATTTTAGTTTTGTTTTAGTTGACTCATGTCACAGCAGGGGCTCAGAAATTAATGTAAAATTCTAAGTGTGATTGAAATATACTTCATAAATCAGGCCTTTTCATGCCACTCTGTTATAATATGAGGCTTTTGAAATCTCAAAAATGGATTGACCTATTTTTATGTTCATTTTACATTGTAAAACTATTTTTCAAACATGCTATTAGGCTTTAAGAGTTCTTGGATGTGGTCTGACAGTATAAATTCCATACTTTTTATACACACTCCTTATATAGTTTTGCTCTGTGCAGAAATTTTTTCCCTCCTCTTCCCCACATTTGCTGAAAATTTTGGGGCAAGAAGCTATTTTCTATAGTTCTCACAGAGACTGACATTTAGTTTGTCATTCTGTGAAAAATGCTTTGTGATCCTAGAGTATTTCTATGCATTACAGAAGTGCTGTCATTGATTTTTTTCCTTATAAAATTCAGATTTCAAGGGTGTGCTCAAATTACTATTAACATCTTCCCTCCCATGGTTGAGTGAAACCATGGCATCTGTATGCAGGGGTTTAAAAATATTGCATTCATTTCAGACTTGGTCTGCAAAAGGAGGGGTTTCAATAAACGTATAGCTCAGGGGTGTGTCTGTAGCATTGAGACAGTTCTGCCCCCTCTTCTAGGGACAGTAGTGACCCTACTGAAGCCTCATAACATTTTAAGCCTCAGATAAAACAAAACTGACCTTGAATGAACATTATAATATATGATATTTTTTGATCCTGCAAATGTTTCATTTGATCTTTCCTCCACTGATATCAGAGAGGTATTATTCTCAGTTATTAAAGTTTCCAAAAATACATGAGGGTTTGCATTAATCTGTTGCTCGTGATTTTTACAATTTTCCCTAGCTTGAGTAGATATTATCTGATAAAACATGTGTGCCTATGTTACTGCATCATGGTCTCTGATGTTACTGTGGATCACCAGGACTGGAGCATCTCTGCTGTGAGGAAAGGCTGAAAGGTGGGATTGTTTAACCTGAGAAGAGAAGGCTTGAGTAGATCAATACCTAAATGGGGGGGGGGTGCAAAGAGGATGGAGCCAGGTTCTTTTCAGTAGTGCCCAGTGAAAAGTAATCTCTTGAACTACAACCGGCAAGACTCCATGTGAACATCAGTAAACACATTTTCACTGTGAGGGTGACCAAGCACTGGCACAAGTTATCTGAAGAGGCTGCAGAGTCTCCATTCTTGGAGATGCTTTATTTAGAACTAGATAGAATTTAAAAGTTTCATTGTGGCGTGAGAATCTTTTCATTGAATAAGATGTCTGAAAAATGTAACGTAACTGCACCATTTTGAAAACTAATTTTTTTTCCATTTCTGTATCAGCTGATCAAAGCCACCCTTTTTTCCATTTGACTAATATATCTATTGGGCTTGCATGGCAAGGTTTGTGTAGCACAGGGGGCTACGGGGGTGGCTTCTGTGAAAGCTTCCAGAAGCTTCTTCCATGTCTGAGAAAGTCAGTATCAGCCAGCTCCAAGACAGGCCTGTCGCTCGCCAAGGCCAAGCCAATCAGGAATGATGGAGACAGAAACACATCTGGCATAACAGATTTAAGAAGGGAAAAAAGCCCTTCACAATTGCAGGCTGAGAGCTGAGTGAGAATATGTGAAAAAACTCTGCAGACAACAAGATAGGTGAAGAAGAGGGATAATATGTTCCAGGCACCAGCGCAGAGGTTCCTGTGCAGTCTGTCACCCTGCAGCCCACTAAAGTCTAGATGGAGCAGATAAACACTGGCAGCCCCTGGAGGACCCCATGCCAGAGCAGGTGGATGCCTGAAGGTGGCTGTGACCCTGTGAGAAGCCCATGCTGGAGCAGGTCCCATAGAGAGAGGAGCCCATCCTGGAGCAGGTTTTCTGGCAAGACCTGTGACCCCATGGGTGACCCACACTGGAGCAGCTCATGAAGAACTACAGCCCATGAGAAGGACTCATATTGGAGAAGTTCATGGACGATTGTCTCCCTTGGAAGAGACCCCATGCTGGAGCAGAGTCCTCCCTCTGAGGAGGAAGGAGCAGCAGAGATAACGTGATGAACAGCTCCCATTCCTCTGGACCACTGTGGGGAAGGAGGTAGAAAAAATTGGGAGTGACGTTGAACACAGGAAGAAGGGAGGATGAGAAGAAATTATTTTGAAGGCTAGTATTTATTTCGCTTTATCCTACTCTGATTGGTTTGATAACAAATTAAATTTGTTTTCCCCCAACAGAGTTTGTTTTGCCTGTGGCAGGAACTGGTGAGAGATCTCTCCTTATCCTTAACCCATGAGCCTTTCACTCTCTCCCCTGTTCAGCTGAGGAGGGAAGAGATACAGAGACTTTGGTGGGCATCTGGCATCCAGCCAGGGTCAACACACCACAAGTTCAGACAATACTTCAAGAATTTGTTTCAGAAGAACTTGTGGATGTGAAAGAAGTTACTAAGAAACCAGAGATACAGGGCAGATCTTGCATTTAACCTGGAAAATCACCTCTCATGTGACATTGGAAATACTTGTTTTGTGAATGCATATGATGTCACAAGTAAGAACTGAGATAAATATGCTTCATTAATAAAAGGTTATACTTTCACATCATTGCCCTTAGTAATAACATCAAGGTAAACTAATAAACTGAACCAAATATCTGTAGTGAAATCTGTCTGCAATTTCCGTAACGAATTTCCAAGAGTGGAATCTGGTATTTTGAACATCTCTTTCAAAGGGGACTTTTTTTCTACCCTATAGATTATATTATATGTTAGTATTTAAACACAATGTATAATTTGTTTTAAGAAACCTTAGATTTAGTGGCTGTTGACAAGATACAGTTCTTCGTCAAGAGAATTTTAGAAAGCCTTTTATCCATCAAAATTTATACTTGTTAGTTACCTGATGACCTGTGGTCAAATAGACTCTTGTTGTCTGCTAGAGCCCTGGCAAGTCTCCTTCCGAACTGTCCAATGTCCCTCTAAGATGTCCAATAGCTTGCTCTGCAAGGCCTCAGTTTTAATTTTAGAGCCCTGTCCTTTTCAGCTGTCTGAGCTGGTTGTGTGCTCTGTCTTCAATCCCTTTGTAGAAATTTCAACTTAGGTAAAAGTTCATTTCTTCAGGCAGTAGCTAAGAAACACACAGACCATATAAGGGTTTTGTAATCACTTGTTATTTTAGCCAGTGCAAGACATCTGTAGATCTGGAAAAATTAATTAAAAAATACTTCAATGTTTTTTCTTGCTCTGATTTCCATGGGCTTCTCAGCATGCTTTGACCTTCATAATCCCTAGTACAATCCAGGGACCTGCCACTTTTCCTCAAAATTTTTAAAATCTTTATGCAGATATCTGTACTTTTATATCTTTCCACTTTCCTTTCTAAGTTTCTTGCATATTTATTGAGAAACTTCTCACTTATTATTTTCAGCTACTTAATTTAAGGATTCATTGCTCAGCTGTGTTGTGTAACTGCCATCCCACACCAGATGATGTGGGACAGCTCAGTTACCTCCTTTACAGACTTGATAAACTGTAAAGCCAATTATTTACCTTTGGGAGCTCCAGCTGATTGAAAGATCTTAAAAATTTAGTGATTTTTCCAGTGTTAATTATACTCAAGGTGTACAAATTGCTCTCTTTTGGATTTATGTCAGTATAGACACCAAATGGGTAGAGAAGAAAACCACATACTATGTTTAAAATTAAAGGTGCAACCTAATAAAAAGTTGGTCGTTTTACAAATGCAGTTCAGTGTGGATTTAATTTTTTCTTGTTTGTTTTTTTTTTCTTTTTGTGGTAGAAGATTTGGATATCTGGCAACATTTTCAGTGGGGAAATTTTTTTTCATTCAAGGTGGTCCTTGGAGAACAAATACCTTGTCTACACTGTGATGTTCTGTGTAATTTAGACATCTGATCCAAATACCTATAAATATTATCTTATTCTTGAAAGAGAACTGAAAGCTCTGTTTTTGTAGTCACATTCCTGTTTAGTTGTCAATGTAATTTTTGAAAAGAAACTGATGGACCTACCCCACATTACTTAATCTAATTCTTCTTGGAACTCATATTTTTGCTCTCCATTTTCTGTAGAGATTGATTCCACAACTTAATAACATTGTAAAAAACAGACTCCATTTTTTTTTATTCCACTTCTGTTCTTTCTATATACTGACTAGTAAGTAATAATAGATAAGTGATCTGCAATGAATACACTCTAATTCTCTTTTATATATATATAAATACTTGTTCAAATTAAAAACCTAGCCTGCTAAATACACATCAGAAGCCTATTCTTACCTCTATTCGCTTTGTCTCCTTCATGTTATATTTACTGCTTTATCTTTTTTTGTTTTCCTGAAAAAACTGTACATTGCATTCAGGATGTGGATAAACCATGCCTTTGTACAGTGGGACTGTAATATTTCCTGCCTTGTTTTCAATGCCTAACAATTCTTAGTTTCTTATTTGTGTTTTAGCCACTGCCCAGCTCTCATCTGTGGCTTGCAGAGAAGGCATTTTCTCTTTGATTCTTTACTAATACTTCCAAAATTTTAAACAGTTTCATGTCTCTCTTGGTTTTGAAAAGGTTTTATCATTAGCAGTTATGCTTCTGGTAAGTAGTTCTTGAAATATTTCTGGTCATGAGGTTTTAAAAATCTCCTTCCTAAAAGTTAGTTGTTAATTTATTCAGTGTTATCGTGATTGAATCGTCAGACTTATTTTTTGTCTGCATTATTTTCTATTTAGAGATATAGAATATACTCTGAGTACTTTCACATCATCAGCAAACTTTGTTATTTCACTTTTGACCCCTTCTAAAACATCACTCACCCATATATTAAGTGCCACAGACTGCGTGTGTCCCCTTGAGCAGACCTTTCACTGGTCTAATTTCAAACCACAATTTTCCTTTTTTTCCCCAGTACTGTGAATTCAAAAGGACTTTGTTCTTTCCTCACAGTGGTTTAATTTCTTATGAGCTTTTAGCGAAACAGAATTTTGAAAGCTCTTGAAACCCAAGTGCATTTCATAGATCATAACATCTTCGTACACCTGTTCTCCGAGTAAAAATATATGAGGCAAGACTACTCTTTTCTTAGGGAAGTATTTCCCAGAATACTTTGTTTATACACATAATTCCTCATTTTATTCTTTATGACGTTGCTCTGCCTGGTATAAAGCTTAGCCTTCCTGGGCTATCTTTCTTTGATCTCTCCTAGGAGATTTTTATCAGATTGTGTCACATTTGTTACTTCTTGGTATGGAGAATTACTTAAATGATAAGCTGTACACTGCAGCAATTTCACATCTGAGTTCTTTTAGCGCTCTTGAGTGAATACCATCTGCTCCTGGCAGTTTGTCACTATTCAGCTTGTTCTAAATCCTCTTATAGTGGTAAATCGGTTGGAGACAATTCCTCAGTCTCCCCTTCTGTAAAGAATGACTCAGTTGGAAACCTCAGCTCCAGGCTTCATGAGTTCTTTCCTTCCCTGAACCCTTCTTTTATATTATCATTGGCAATTAGATTCAGTGGTTACATCTTCAACGGAAAGGAGTTCTGGCCAATCTGTATAGTGATGCAACTGTTGCTGAGGCCCTGCTACTCCACTACCCATTTTTCAGTATCCTTGTTTTTTATAAATAAATTTATGTATTTATAGGTCTAATTCTAATCTAGTCCCATGGACTGAAGAACCACATGGCATGTATTAGGTGCACTCCCTTCCAGATTAGTTTCTTTTGAATGTAATCTGGTTCATGCACTCCAGGATTGCACTAGGCCTGGAACAAGGGATGGTGAAAAATGTTCATGTTCACAAAGATGCCTCCATGGGGTGCATACCTGATTGAGAAAGTTAATTCTGTGGATCAATTGAACAAAAGGAGACAGAGTGACAGAGGTGGTGGGGCGGGGAAGAGAGAACTCTACTAAGTGGACGTCTAGGAAAGGAAGTGGCGGAGGGCTCCCAAGGCAAACATGTTCCCTGGGCATCCTCTCCAGTGCAGCACGGTCATCCAGTAATTCTTTGGCTGTGGTAACTATAGAGATTTTGTCAGAACTCACTCAAAGTCCCTATTAGGTTGTTGNGCTGTTTATAATGCTGTCAACACTGATTAGAGCACATTTTATTAGGGACAGTTGCATGATGATTGGGTTTTAAATTTTTTGTATGCATTTTATTGGGTAAAGTAAAATAAATGTAAACCCTAACGCAAAAGATAGAATCCAAGGGCAGAAAAGAGGAGAAAGAAGGAGAGATTCTCATGCGAGTGCCCCGAGAACTAGCAGCAGGAATAATATTGGGATTTAAGACTTAAAGGCCATAACAACAGCATGACATCCATGGGGAAAAGTACTGTCCAGAAGCTCTGGAAAACAGTACCACAACAGCTTGACTGGAAGAGCAGAGGGATGCAGGGATAAAGTCAAGCTAGTGAGCTGCAACCAGAAGGCCATGAGCCGTACAAAGGCACTGTGCCCACTGAGAGCAGGAACTGTACGGAGAAGCTGCACTCTTGATCCAAACTGTAGCCTAGCAGTGCGTGTCCAACATCTCTGCCAGTGGGCAAGATCCTGGCCCTGTTGTTTCTGAAAAAAGAATTGCAGGAAAAAATTAATTTTAAACAAGATACTATAATTTTTTATCTTGATATATAATGATATCAAGATGGCAGTATGTTTATTTTGTCCACTTAGCAGCTACTTGCTTTTAAGGCTGTCTTTCTACTCATCTTTTTTTTTTAGTTTTCTAATGAATAATTTTCCTTTGTGCTATTTTGAATGCAAAATAATTTGTATAATTTTATTTCTGAAATCTATTTACTTATATTTTTAGGAGTCATAATTTTCTGTATAAATATTTTGTCTTTTTCACCACATACTTTTAATTCTATTTTCATTAAGCTTCTGTCTTTCTACGTTTTCCCTTTAGAAGTTTAAGATGCATTGCTGTCCCAGGTTTCTCTCCTTTATAAGAAAGTTGAACTGGAGTGCATATAAGATGAGGCAGCATGTGGTATAGTAGTGAACTGTAGTCAGAAAGACATGCACAGAGGTACAATTAGTTTCCAACTCCCATTTGAAAGTCAGTGATAGCTGGTTGCTTTTAGCCTTCCCTCTACCCGTTCCACTCCACACCTCCCCCAGCATTGGGGATCACCTGCCTTGTGTTTAAGCAGCATGACACAAGTTGTGAAGCATATTCAAGGCCCTTCCTACATAGGCATAGGGCTGAATTAAATCACTTGGTTTCTGCTGACTCTTTTATAATTTACCATAAATCACAAAAAGTATTTTCAGGTCCATGAGATATAGTTTCCAAACAGAAAATTACTTTATTTGTAATCACTGGGAATGACACACTGTAGACTTAAAAAAGCTGCTCAGAGGGAATAAGTCTTTTAAATTTTAATTATATTTCTATAATTTTTGAAACAGAAACTAACTCATGAGAATCCAAATAAAAAAAGCCATTTCATACTTGAAAGGCTCCAAAATGTGGTACTATCTGTTTCTGAGCTCATAAAATAGTTTTGGGTATTGCATATCTGACACACGCATCTTTCTTGGTATCTCCCTCGGGTGTTCTGACATTAGAGAGCACAGTGCTTGGTACACTGCTCACCAGCTGGAATTACTTACTGCTAATGGAGACACCAAGGAGGTACAGTGATGTTTAAATAAATTTGGCAAAAAGACAATAAATCAATATGACTTTTATTTCTTTGGAAGAGTGATAGGAAGAAAAATGTAAATAATGGATTTTTCTACGCCTGATGCAATTTCTGCATCAGGTGTTTGTTTCTGCCTTACTTGTCTTCTATATCAGACTGGTAAGTAAGGTAAGTAAGAAAGTGAGTAAGAACCTTAATTCCTACTCTATAGTCTAGAGACTTGCTAACAAACATAAGAAAAGTAATAAATCTCCCTTTTCTTCTTTTCTTCCTTTCCTTTTTCAGTTAGACAACAATGGTCTTTAATTGTTTATCAACTTTTCCAGTTACAGAGACAGGAGAAAACAATGAAGGCAGCGCACATGCTCTGACCCAACCTAAAAAGTGATACATGCTCTTGAATGCTTTTTGTTGGTTAAGTGATTGAATAGGGTGGTACAATTGTGCACAGAAGGAATGGATGTGATTTTGTTGGTGTATTCCAGCACAGCAGAGACAGCAAAGCTCTTTCTCTGCTTCCCAGATGCTTAAAGTTCCTTGACCTTTCAAATGCATTTTGTCCACTTCATTAAAAGATGAACATAAGTAGATGCTTGATTGACATTACATTTATCTGGGGACTGAAAAGAATTATTTGAATGTAGAATACCATCAAAATATGAACATATCTTTGCTGAAAGGTATCTGTTTTCATCTTTGAGAAATTCTTATTTTCTGAATTGCCAATTCTCCCACTTCACCTATTCACCCTATTCATTTTTGCTACATTTGGCCTGGAGAGCTGTCTGAATGTTTCTTAGGGATGGTTCTAATTATCCTAGGCAAGATAGTAAATGAGTGGGACACAAGAACTAAAACAGGCAAGTCAGTAAATCCAATTATGTATTTAAATTCTTGCTGTGAAAAAATACTTGAAGAATTCCAGTGGCAAAATCTAATATATTTAATGGCTAATTAGTATTGCTTTCTAATTCTTTCGCTCTGGATGATGCAATATGTGCAGTAACTCAGTATTTTGCATTTTTTACTTCTGTGTGTTGTCCAGCTTCCAGTAGCAACTGAAAAAGCATCAAGTAAATCAAAATTGATTGAAACTGAGAACACTATATTTCTCAAACTGAGGTGTGTCTTTTAATATTAAGGATGATTGCATATCTCTTTGTAAATGTGGGACATGTAGCTAGCATGGTATCATCAGCAAGAGAAACATAGCATTGATAAAATAAATAGATATTCTACGTAGTTTGTCTTAAAAGTGAACTTCAGAGAGTGATGGAGTCTATATTCTCTTATTCACAGTCTTTTTACACTGTAAGTCTGGTGGCAAATGTCACAAGAGGAAACTTTTAGGATTTTCAATATTTCTACCGTTAGACTGAAATTCTGCGGTAATAGATTTACTTTCCTTTTGAATGTCATCAAAAGAGAAAAAGCTGGGAAAGGCAGAGAAGCATATGTGTGTTGAGGAATAATTTGTGAGTCAGTCTCCTTACAGCTTTCAGAAAGGCTTTGACTCAATTTGAATTTGAATTGGGAGTCTTAGGTGCTTCATTTTTCAGGATCAAGTTGCCTCTTTGTGAAACTACTTTTCAGAAATAAGGCAATGGAGTATATATTTTGAAAGGTACTTGAAATAATGTCTAGAAGCTTAAGAGAGACGAGCTGCAAAACTTCAGACCATACTGTTAGCCTTTCGAGCCTTGGGAGGGACTGCAGAGGAGTTCAGCAAGAAGCAATCAGACAGGCCATGAAGTCTGAGTGATACCATGGGCTCCAAAAAGGGCTTGTGCAATGCCATTTGATTTCCTCTAAGCTTTTTGATTCCTATCTTCTGAAAACTAATGACATCTGAAAGTGGACAGGAAAAACATATATGTGTTTATGCTGTCAGGTGTTATTTCTGAGTAACAGGTGACAATGCTATATCCCAAATGAAAGGTATGTAGCTTTTATCTCTAACCCAAAGACTGTAAGGGATTTTCACTGCACAGTTTCATCAGATTATAGGGAAGGTTTAAACTTATAAGCATTCTCTGTACCTGGGTTCTGTGCCTCTTCAATCATTATAAAAAGCTTAAATTGTGTAAATGGATACCTTAGGGTTTTACTGCAACTAAATTTCACTCTCAGAGAAGCGTCCAGACTTGAGCTGCATCCGGAATGAAGAGCTATGGTATTCAAGATAAATTGATAAGGTTTTCACCCTACTTGTGCTCTGAGATACCTGAAAATAAGTTTCTCATTGCAATTTCTCTCTAGAAATCTTTTCTGGTTAACTTTCATAGGACATAGGATATTTTGCTTTTCTTCCTTCAGGCTCCATAATTCATTCTTACCAAAAAAAAAAAGGTGTCTTTCTTCTTCTAGCTATTAAGACATAATAAATTGGTAGGCCTCTGATATCTAAAAATTGGTTGTGAATTGTCCATCTCCGAACCTAAAGCACTTGAACATATATTTTCACTGCTACAGCTCAAGTAATTTTTTTGCCATTTTTACCTTTGCATTCAGAGAGCTTGGTCATAACTGCCATAGCACTAAGATGACAAGGTTTTTTATTCTTTTTAAGTGCCATTGAAAATATTCCAAGTTTGAAGATCACTTTAAATGGGAAAAAGCACATTCTTAGAGGCATGCCAACCCTCTTGCACTAAAAACTGCTAAGACACAGGAACTCATTTTCTGGTTGAGATCATGGGTGAGTCACAGAAGAGTCCAGAACCTTTACCTTTGTATTTCTCAAACAGTTTATAAATCTCTTGAAAAAATGGAACATATTTTTGGCAATGATTTTATTCTTATTTACTAAGAAACCTCTGTTTTGCATTTTTCTTTTCTAATGACTGATTACATTTGCCTGGTTGACATGACTGTCTACTATCAGGTTTTTAAGAAGATGTTGTTGTTTTCTTCTTGTAAGTACATAAATTCTGATAATTTTTTTAAAAAATGTGATTATACATAAATATGGCATTAGAATAGTGTATAAAGACGAGCATTAAAAGGATCTACATATATTAGTTTTCTCCCATGCACTTACAATTAAAATTTACCAATTCTGCTGTCATGCCTTTTCTTCATCAGTTTGTTATAAGTAAAGTTTGAGATTACTGTATAGTTTTACTTTCACTAAAGGAAATTACAGTACCAGAGGACTGAAATTCCAAAATGTGCTACTACATAAAAACCCCAACCCAATAACATTTGGTGCTTTGAGTATACAGAACTTTGAGGGGCCAAAAGTTTTCTCTTTTGGGACACATCTGGGATAAGTTCTCTTCATATTATACAGGTTTAGTGTTAGACGTATCTTTGTGAATGTAATTCTTCTGTAAAAAATGACTCCTAATTTTTTAATCAGATAAAGCTTTGAAGGTTTAAATTAGAAAATAGACTTTTTTCCCCATAAAAGCACACTATTTACAGGGCTTTGTACTGAAATAAAATTTTGGAACTGTTGCCTCCAAAAGGGCCTTTTAACATAGCAACAGCTTCACAGAAAGCAGTTGTGCCAAAAATAGTTCTGGTAAATAAAATAGAGAACAACATGAACTTGGTGTCTAAAAATTTTGCCACAAAAATGTTTCACAATATTGGTGTCCCAACTATTCCCAAAAATTTAGTAGTGTGGCATTCTGCTTTCACATTTCCACATTTTACAAGTGATTGGCTAGTTCTTTTGTTCTTTAATTGTTGATGACCTCGCTAATTTGGGAGAGAAGGTGTAGTTTCTAGCCAAAAGATAAACTGGTAAAAGGCTAAGGCACATTACTATATTCCATTGTAGAGAAAATTACTTACCTGTAACTGTTCAGTGAAGAAGCAAAACATTTGAGAATCTGTTTCTTAATGGTTTTCCTTAACAGTGACCTGGAGACTCAGTTCCAGATAAAACAAAATGATGGGCAGATTTTTGAATTTCTTTTGTCTCTCTGCTTAATCCAAGGGCCTTTTAAAGTCCAGTCTGTGAAAGGAATTCTGAGGGTTTGAGGAAACCGTAAGGGAAAAACCCAGTGATTAAGGAGAGAGATCTATGATTAGTGTGAGGCTTTGTCATTTGTTCAATCATCTTTATAACTTTTAAGGGTTAGTTTTGCCTGGCTATATGCTGAAAAACTCCTGGCAGTTTTGAAAGCCCAGCAGCATTCCTTTTTTTTTTTTTTTTTCATCTGTTATGTGCAATTCCTTGTCAGTTTATCTCATGGTCTGGAGTATAGGAACCAAAAGCCAGTTCTCTCTTTACTGCAATCCAGCAAGGTTTGAGTGATTTCAAGGTGGTCCTGTGTTCCTGAAGATAGATGTCTGTGTTTCACGTGTCCTCACAGTCCCCTGGGTTATTCTTAAATCCCTCCTCTCATCCAAGAGTGGGCAGTTTATAAATCAGGTGAGGTATGCAGTCCTCGATAACCTGTAAATCCTGTACCTTGTAAATCTTGCAGCTGAAAGGCAGCTTTGTGTGAAGCCATACAAAATACAAAATAATCTCAGAGGCAGATTTCATTCTTTGATGTACAGTTGGCGTCACATTTAATGCAAAATCATCTATGGAGTCTTAGCACTGGGAGAGAAATAAGAGAAAGTTGTGAGTCACTTGCCTATTCAAATTGCAGAGTCTGACAAATCTGATGACAGGACCAAACTATTAATGGGATTTCAGCACTGTCTAGAAAAGGATACACAACATTTATTTTATTCTTTAGTTTGTTATGATAGTTTTCCTTTAACAATCTGTGAATTAGCTAAGCCCCACTCTGAAAATAAAATTATTGCATGTCTTTCCTGAATCACTGTTCTTGTTTATTGGAAAGGGATTAGGAACAGCTAGTGTCTGATTTCAGAGCAGGTTGTATTCAAGTGCTTCCAGTGCTGGCTGTAAACCTTGTTTCTGGCCCACCATTTGATCTCTATCCTGTATAAACCAATTCAGCCTGTGGCCCATAGTGACTTGCTATGGAAACAGATAGAGCAAGATTTGAGTGTGTATTTCATAGCTATACAATTCTTTGTCATTTCTAGGATTTATCATTTCACATCAGGAAGGAGTTTGTCTCACAGGTGGGGAAACATGTAAGGCTGGAAAAATTTTCAGTCTTATACCATAAACACTGTAAAATGCTATGTTCCCTTTAATTTAGTCAAAAATACTTTAGAATACAGATGTGACCACATCTGGCTACAGGAGATCTGCCTCTTTCAGAGTAACAGGCATTGGCTCTTAAAGGTAGGCAGGTATTTGCACTACGGAAGATGGACAGCTGCTCTGAGGACCAGATTTATCAGTGACACAGATCTGTCACAATCGATGAATCACCTTTGAAAAATCTAAAATCACAGAAGGCCTAAACATTAATAAGAAAAAAATGTTTTCTGGGTTCATTTCATGCCAGACATATGGAATAAGGAGAAAGTCATGGATCACTCTTTATGATTAAAATAAAAACAGTTGTTTATGCTATTTATATTGTTTAGCTAAGATTGTCTAGCAGAAGAAGCCTGGCATGATGTCCAATACTAATAAGTGAAGCTCCAAGGAAATATCCTGTGTATATGAATTTTACACTCTACTTTAAATATTTATTTTCTAATCATTTCTTAATCACAGTGGTTAACACTGGAGAGTGTAATTATTATTGGCAGCACAGATCACTATTAACAAAATGACATCCCTACTTATTATCATATTACCATGGATGCATTATTATTATAGAATAAGCTTTACTTAGCTACTAACCAAAAGTAATTATAGCAATTGATTTGAACACTCTAATTCAGTGAAAAATATCTTACTTTCCTTTATGAGCAACTCAGTATCATTGTAGCCAGGTAATACGATAGCTCACATGTATCAATGTACACTTAATGTAGTTCAAACAAATTCCTTAAGCCAGTGTTCCTTCCTGTATTTCTGCATAACTAAATGGCACGGGTGAGATTAAACTCAAGAGGAAATCTGATTCTCTTGACTGGCTGTTGAATCTGTACTTCATGTCATGTGGTAGTAATGGTAGCAATGCACAATACTTAGTATATGCTTAATATGAAGCTTTGGCTGAGTTTTTCCTGAAGACAGACAACAGAGTGAAAACACTCTCTAGTTTTAGAGATTCAGAAAGCTTGGTGGTGCTCTTTATACAGTGTGTATCTCTCATTGTTGCACACTGCTCTTTAATGTGTGAAACAGTATTTTGCTTATAGAAAAGAAAAATATTTTATGCTATGTATTATTTTGGTATCCAATTGTTGAGACATCTCCTAAGAGTTGAACAGGATATGGTCGGGCAGCTGTAGTATTAGGATTAGGTCAATACACAATTGCTATGAATACACAAAAAACTGCTTGTTCCAAAAATTCTAGATGTTTAAAAGGAAGTAGATAAGAAAAGCCTGTCTTTACTGTAGGATTAAGGGGAAAGTTTAGAGAACACTAGGAAACCAGTTACCAAAATAACTGTGTAAACAAAGGCCGAAAAAGGCAATGGTGGGTTGCACATGTGGGTTCACAAACTGCACACTTGCAGGTGTTTATGCTTGCCACAGCACACAGCTTTACAATACTTAGTTCCAGGGAGCAAGAGGGAATAGGTTCAGGGAAACAATAGTAGCAGTCTCAGTAAAGCCACAGAGATTTAGGAGAGAAAATACGTTCTGTGTGGAATGGAAATAAAAAAGCCATTGAAGCAGAGCCTAGCTCATACACAGGGAAGTTTCTAAAGTATAAATGCAATTTCTGTGTAGTTTTAGATAGAAGTAAAAAATATTATGGGGTTTTTTATGTGAGTTATAAGCTGTAAACCAGTAATAAATAGAATCAAGCTTGCTGTCAGACATATTTTGAGGCTGTTATCCTACAGTTCTGAATCCCTTTGGAGTACTCAGCAAGACAGGGAAATGAAAGCTAACAGAACTGAACTGTACACACATAGCTTGGCAGACAGGACCCAAGAACAACAGTACTACTGCATGCAAGTGAATCATCTTGGCATTGCTTGCATGGTTCTCCTTGGCATGGTCAGGATATAGGAGATGTATTGCATGTGCTTGCAGAGACTTCAAGCGTGAAGTTTTGTTATTTTAACCTCCACTGCCAGCAGTTTGGAAATCTGACTTTTCCACCAAAGTCAGTGAGATTGGCAGCTCTTCATGAAGAAGGGAGGATCATTAAGTTTTTAGTTTTTGTGAAGGGGAGTATGTAAAAAAAAGAGCAACATTTCTAATCTGCAATAATTGCTGTGAGGTATTTAAACAGTCTTTCATTGCAGCTGTCTAACTGACAGGCAGTCTGAATATAGAATGATTGACATTCCTTAAGGTAAACATGCAGACTTATCATGCAAAAGAAAGCACTGCCTTGAGACAGTGATGTAATATCCAGCACTGATGCTCTGCATTACATATACTCATCTACAGACTTATAAGTAAATTGTCCGAAAATAAGGACTTTTCTAAATAACAACTTGTAAGACATCCTTGTAGGCAGTGACAACTTCTCTGAAAGATGTCTTCTTAGACTTTTGTTTTATTGCCAAAATTAATTTGGCAAAGATATGAAATAAATGAAGAAAGTGCACAGGACAATCTGGTCCAAGAAAGGGGACACCAGTTTTGAAAGATATTTCATCTAACTTTTAGTCATGGAAAATAATTATACTTAAAATTATGACATGGTTTACTACAGAGAAGCTACATTTTTGCTGCTCTTTTTTTTTTTTTGCCATTAGCTTTCATGACGCTGTTAGCTACTTATTTCACTATAAGATATCACCCCCACCACCCTTAATTCAGCATACCATAAGTCTGTGTGTGTCTACAATTTGATTTATTGTTACTATCCTAAGATTATTTGTGTTGAAAAGAACCGTTCAGGAAAATATGGCTGGAAATGTCCAAATGTCATGACTAGTTTCTTTTGAAGAAAAACATTATTCAGAGCCAGATTGTAAAGTTCATTTCAATCCTTAAGCATTTTTTTTAATGCCAGTTAAAACCAACAGACTTAAAAAAAAATATATATTTCTACCTCTGCTGCCAGATAATCTAGTGAACAGATACGACACTGTTTTACTCCTCCCAATGCACATAAGGGCCAAGATACTTTTCCCAAAAGCATCATAAATATCTTGGAAGTCATCAGCTTTACTAATCACAGTACTGAGGGCCCTTCAGGATAACTGAGTTGCTAGATTTCATACTCAGCTACAGATCTGTTCTCAAAGGCATGGACTTAGAATCACCTAAATATTCCTACATATTGTTCCAATACACCTTGCTTGAACATCACTTACACAAGGAAGGTCCTGAGAGTAAATTAGATCCATGGACATTATAGTAAGAGAAAATATTTGATTGTTAAGTGTGAAAAGAAGTCTTTTAGCCTTAATATTGTCATTCCACAACTGCACTGAAGGCAATTACATATAATGTCTATTAGTCCCTTTCTAATTTTATCTATCATAGTATGCAATTTATGGTTATGACTGCTCCATGTTTCATCAGAATATTAATTGATTTCTCCTTAAAATTGTATAGTTTTCTTTTCACAGTGTTTTCAACCCCTGAGAAGCTATCAGTGTATATAAGGAGACCAAAATAATCATGTAATCCATGTAATTTTCCTTGTCTTTATTGATACATAATTTGATCATTGTACTGGACAATTTTGCTAATTTTTTGCAATCTTAGGGCCTGCAGCATTCAATAACAGAAACAGGTAATCATGAACAGCCTCTTTTGCAACTTTCTTTATTCACTTCTTTCAAACCACTGTTTAAACTCATTTAACTGTCCTGATCCCTGAAATCAATGCACTATTAAATTATTTTCATTCTGAGACTTGCACATTTTAAACCTTGAGAAACTGTTCTTGAAGCAGGATACTCTTTACTCTGAGAGAAAGTAGCATATTTTTTTCTTATTTATTTCCATTTCTTAAAGTCCTAGTCTTTAATTTATTCATTATAACAGTTTGCAGTATTAATCAGTTATTTTTCAGAGTCTTATATTTAGTAAGGAACTTATTTTAAGAGCTTTAAAAATGTCTGAATAAATTTTAGCTACCTGGTTTACCTTAGACCTTTTATTCTTAAATCTTTAATTATACTCAGAGAAGAAATACTGAAGCCAGAACTGAGATTTGTAATTTGTTTCATGTGGGCTAGACATCTACACAATAGTCTTATCTTACTTAGTGGCAATAGAACTCTGTTTTTTAAACATGAGTAATTGCCTGGTTACTAGCCAGGAAAGTTCTTTTGATATCTGAGTAAGTGTTGCACACGGGGGAATTGGAACAATAGCTGAATACTGATTATGGCTATTCCTGAATTTTCCCACAATTCTGATACCTGGAAATAAAGGATAATTCTTCTAGGCCACTAACGCTATAATAACATTAATGTAACTTTTAAAACACTGTTTCCTTCCCTCACATCATTTAAGAGCATTGTTCTAAATGAGTAAATATTATCTGATTAATATAGTAGTTCTACTTTAGAATGTATCTATTTTATATTCCCTGTCTACTTCATATAAAATTCCACTTCCTGAATTTTTAAGTGATATTACATAAGTATTTCATTAAAGCATAAGAGAGTTTAAGGAAACATATTATTCGTATTTCATACATTGCATAGAGCTACTTCTGGTGCCTGATGGAATATCAGAGGAAATGTGTTTGAATTCTTACCTTGACATTCCAAGTTGTTCATAGTTGAAAACGAGCTTTAGTCATGTATTTTTCTGTATTTTATTCTTAATTTTTTCACAATTAATGAACAAGCAATATACTTTAGGCCTGTGATGAACATCCTTTTCATGTTACATGATTCATTCTTGCATAGTCATACTTAATGCAGAGAGGGCAGGGACAGGTGACATTAAAATGGGATGTGTTGCTGATAACTTCCTTCTCCAAGTGATAGAGGAGCCAACAAAGTGAGAAGCTATGCTGGACCTTGTTCTCATCAACAAAGAGGATCTGGTGTGAATGTGAAGCTCAAGGGCACTCTGGGCTGCAGTGACCATGAAAAGATGGAGTTCAAGATCCTTAGGGCAGCGAGGAGGTTTCCACAGCAAGCTTACTACCCTGGACTTCAGGAGACCAGGGTTTATCCTCTTCAGTGATCTGCTTGGGAGAATACCACAAAATGAAGCCCTGGAGGTAAGAGGGGCCAAGAAAGCTGATTAACATTCAAGGATTGTCTCCTCCAGCCTCAAGAGCTATGTCCCTGTGAGTAAGAAATCCAGAAAAGGGGACAGGAGAACTGCATGTATAAACAAGGAGCTTCTGGCAAAAATCAAAGAGAAGCAGGAAGTTTACAGAATGTGGAAAAAGGGATAGGCCATTCAGAATGAATATGGGAACTTTGTCAGAATATGCAGAGATGTGATGAGGAAGGCAAAGGTCCATGTGGAATTAAATGTTGCAAGGCATGTCAAGGACAATACAAGTACACCAGTATCAAAATGAAGATTAAGGAAAAGGTGGGCCTGCTGATGAGTGAAGTGGGTACCTGGTGATGAAGAATACAGAAAAGGCAGAATTACTGAATTCCTTCTTTCCTTCAGTCTTTACTGCTATGGCCAGCCCTAGGAACCCCAGATACTGGAGGCAAGAGAGAAAGTCTGCAGAAAAAAAGACTTTCCCTTGGTCAAGGAAGTTTGGGTTAGGCAAAAGACACTCACAGAATCATAGAGTCATTTAGTTTGGAAAAGGCCTCTAAGATCATTGAATCCAACTATTAACCCAGCCCCACCATGTTCACTACTAAAGCATATCCCCAAGAGCTACATCTACACTCCTTTTGAGCACTTTCAGGGATGCTGATTCCACCCCTTTCCCAGGCAGCCTGAACATCCTTTCAGAAATTTTTCCTAATATCCAATCTAAACCTTCCCTGATGCAACTTGAGGCTATTTTCTTTTGTCCTACCAGTTGTTACATGTGAGAAGACAGACTGACTCCCACATTCCCACAACTTCCTTTCAGGCTGTTGTAGAGTGATAGGATCTCCCTAAATCACTTTTTTTAATGATGTTCTAAACCCTCCTGGATGCAACCTGTGTGACCTGCTCTAGGTGAATGTGCTTTAGCAGGAAGGTTGGACTAGGTAATCTCCAGAGGTTCCTTCCAACCCCAACCATTCTCTGTTTCTATGACTGTAATTCTGTGAAACCATGTTTTTATTTAAACAAAAACAAAGAACCAAAACCAAACCAAACCAAACCAAACCAAAACAAAACAACAAGAACAAAAAACCAAAGCAAAACAAAAAACCACAAAAGAATAGACAATTTATTATGCTGAAAGACCTAGAGACAATTTTTATCATAAAAACACCTNCCCCCAAAACCCCTAAAAAACATTAGAAATCAAAAGAAGCAGAACATGAGGGAAATTTCTATTTAATGGTCAGAGAAGACACTGGTCACTAACTACCAGTACATGCAAAATCACATGCTTTATGTTCAAATTCACTTACAAAGATGATGTAACTAAATGTTATTGCAATAGTTTTCTGCTCTCTTTCTGTGCCAGGAGTTAAATAATAAAGAAAACAAATGGGTTCCTTTTTCTGTAAAGAGCCTTGATAATGTCTCTCATGGTAGACACTTAAATGTACACTTTGAATTCTATAACCTGTTTTATACAACCTTCTCTCAAGCAAATGCCTGAGCTCCCGCTCAATAGCATCAAAAACATCTGAAATAGCTTTTCAGTTTAAATATATAAAATTATTTTACTTCTCAAGACATTAAATATTTGTGGCTTAAAAGCACTAAACTTTATTTGGATCATCTGTTAAAGAAGAGCACTGCTCTTTTAAGAATCTGGACACTGCCCAAGGTAAAACTGTGATCAGTTTTGCAGTACTTGTTATCACTGTGGAACTGCCTCAGCTGAGTGTTCCAAGAAGACTAAAGCTGGCAAAGCCAATAGTGAATGAAGTGACTACAAATACATAGATAACACTCCAAGAATGACCCATGATTTAAACATTAGATTTGACGGAACGACTTTGAGACACTTGAATTACTATGCAAAGTAAGTAAGCTGTGTGGCGTGGGTAACATACAGGGACTTAACAGTAAGTTTGCAGGATAGTATAAATTATGTGGTTCATGGCCACAAACTTGCAAGGTAGAGCTGATGTAAATTGTACTTGCTAGACTTAGTACAAAATGTAGGGTTGTTAACTGGAAAAAGCTAGTTAAAATGGCATAAACCACTAAGGTTGAAGTAAGGTTCTTCGAAGTTGAATTTGGCTCCAGCAGAATAAATGAATTTATTAGGCATGGCTGTCACTAATAGTGACAAAATAAAATAAATCTGAACTTCTCAAATGGTGCATATATTCCTAGGTGTTAATAACTTATTTTGCAAATCTATTCAAATAACATCCAAAAGGCATAAAATAATGTACATGATAAATTTATTCCTGACATAATTGTTCAACTTTCTAATGCAGAAGGGAAAGACCTCAGCATGCATACCCTCAACTAATACTGGGAAAGCAAAGCAAAGGTAGCGGCATAGCTGTGACTGAGATAGCAGCACAGCTATCAGGTTAAAAAAGAACAGTATGAAGATTTTGCAGATGCTGAAACAGTTCTTTGTCTCCTTTGTGTATGATGTCATCTGTTAGAGTTACATTCTGGAAAAAAAAAAAGTATTCTTCTCTCCAAAAGCAGAGCTGAAGATACTATCAAAGGCAAATTTCATGTTCTTCAAGAGGAAAAATTTCATATTCATATTCTTAAGAGGTTCATCATAGATAAGAATTCTGGAAAGGAATGTCTTTGCAGTGTAAGATTCTGTTAGACTGAATAAAAGATATTTGCACAGTCCTTGTTCAAGAAATGTCCTTTCAGAACAGCTGCTAATTCAGAGTCTCAGTTAAAGACTAACAACAGGAAACACTGCTCAGATTTCTGAATTCTGACAACTGAAGTTGGTTGACTCATTTATTGGAGCCATAGCTTTGTAGTTTTCTATTGCTATTCTATTTTGTGACAGGGTTTCCACTCCCAACTATGCTATAAAAATATTTTTTATTTTTTACCCTTAGAAGTGTCCTTAGTTGCAAAGAAACTTGGAAGAGCCATTTTGGTTTATTTCATAAGTTAGTAGTGTGCTATCAAATCCCTGCATATTACATATCATTAGGCAGTGCAGTTATTTTTAACACATTATTTTCTTTAAAAATCATGAGAAGGTTTCCCATAAATTCTTTACCACACCTGCAATATCAAGAAAGGCTATTTTGCCTTGTATATGGAGGACCATCATTTTGATGATGTATGACTTATAAGTGTCCCTTTCTTATGATGAATAACACTGGGCAGCATTGCTGAAGTGACGGATGACACAAAGAGCTATTGCTCTGATGATGTATTCTAGTAAGGGCTCAATTGTGATTTAAAATATATAATAAGAGCAAGTTTCTTGGGGTTATCTATCATTCCAGCAATAATTGCCGATGCTATATACTCTGTTGGTAGCATTGGTCTGACAGGACATAAACTGAAATGGAATCTCTTTACAGATGGGATGTGGGTCACTATACTATTTTACTACATAAAATAAGGTTGAAATGAGAAAAGTTAATCCATGTTTCTTGGTTTTGTCCTGGCTTTGAAAGCAAATCTCTCTTGAGGCAACAGAGATGTAAAAATAGATACCATTGGTTAATAACTCTGTTTCCTGTGACCCCAAAATGAAGTACTGTCTGGAATATGCAAATTAATCATGGTTTCTGACATTCTGTCGTTCTGACAGAATGATGCTTCTGATACTGCTGGTCTAATTACAGAATATATTTCACTGTAACAATGTGTAGAATGTAGCAGGCTTTTAGCTGTCCTCCATGACTCTACTGGCCCATGAATAAAAATGTGTGCCGTGGGGGCTAAATGTCACTAATGGCATGAGGGATTTACAGTTTCAGCCATGGGACCTTGCAACATTAAATGTATGCATTTAGCTTTTATATGAAATATTTGGCTAAACGTTTGCAATAACATGTTTAAAGTTATTATACAAATCAAATTGTTAAACTCGAGGTGGAAGTGCTCACATTACAGCATTGCAATGTAATTATCAGGCAGACTGAACTAAGATGTGAGCTGGCAGGGATGATATTTGCATAATGTTATAGTGATAATAAGAAGGATAGATGTAAAGTCATAGCTCATAACTCAAGTGATAATCATGAAAATCAGCTTCTTGATGCAGCATTCATATTTGAGAAAGCATGATGAATTTAGTTGAGAATTACCCTATAAATCTTGGTCACTAGGACATCCATGTTATGTTAGACAGGGTGCTTTATTGATTTTTGTAATAGCTAATTCAGAATTATTAAATGGTTTAACATGGAGGCAAAAACTGCTGATAATGAAGAAATATGTCAGAAAAAAGTTGATTTTTATGACTCACTGCTTCTTTATGCCTTGCAGATTAGCCTTTCTCACACCCAAATGCAATTTTCATTTTTAGTCAAATGTGACGATATGACCCGAAAATAAACAATAAATTAATTTCATACTAAATAAAATAGACTTTTTCAAATAATACATATCAATTAAGTTTTTAGTCTCTAAAGATTGTCTTTCAGAGGACAGATTAAGAAAGCAACACATTATTTCTCTCATACACCCCAACATATTCTGTAACAAGGGTTTCAACATTCATTTACCTCCAAGTACCTTTGAGACAATTACATCTGATATTTTCAATTCATGGGATTATTTTTGTGAGCACTAAATGAAATACAGATCTTCCCTTGACTTCAAAACATAGAGTGATAAGGTCCCAAAATATTTGTGTAAATACAGTGCTGTAAAAATACCAAGAATTATCTAAAATGAAGCAGCCAGTAATTTATGTCTGACAGGGCTGATTGTGGGTTGTAGCTTTGGACCATAGATTATTAATTTTATATATATGATTATGAAATTCTTCATTCAAAGTCCAGAAACTCCACCAGAAATCCTCAGATAATTTCAGTTGGGTGATTTCACTGTCAGAAATGCTGAGAAAACAAATGGAAATTTTGGAGAAAAAATGAGTGAATCTAGCATCTGATGGGATTGGCTTGCGTGGAAAAGTGAGGTTTTTTAATTCCTGAGAAAAGATTAATGAATGAATAAATGTAAGACTAATGAATAGAAACTTTTTGATGAACTAGAATGATAAAGAGGACAAAGAATTATGACACATGGGATTGAAACTACAGCACTAAGTGGAACTGAGATAAAACTCACAGTGAAGTGCTAAAATGCTGCTGGCACTAACCCATGCCTTAATTATACCTATGATTTGCACTGCCAAGAGGAACAGTTACTTTTATAAAAACAAACAATTCAGGCTGGTTTATGTTCATAAATCATCTTTTCTATTATCACACTCAGTGATCAATGCTGTTTAATAAGCACAGTTGTTTAAAAAATCAAACTCTATGACCTTGTATATGGTCTGTGGTCTTGTAGGACTTGGTGCAGTGAAAAACTGAAGTAGAAATAGCTCCTGGACACATTAATACAGTCAAGAAGATAGAAGTAAGGATAAGTACTTTATATATATTTCCAGATGTCATTGTCAGCATATCAGGCCATGAGATTGCAAAAATGCATTCTACTGCTGAGGCAAATTGTAGCTCTTGAAACTGTGAATGGGCAGTGTTGTTAATCTAAAGGATCCTTTGAAGATCATCTGAGGGATGACCTAAAATAGTACTGATCACACCATTTTGTAAAGACACAGATTGCAAAGATTTTGGAAAGTCGTTCTGCCTTCAATCACCAGAATTAATTAAAGCAGGGACTTTCAAATCTCTGTGGTAAAAAGTTTTCTGAAATCCTGGAATACTTACTACTTGGTCATGCACATTTGAAATTACCTGTGTTCAGCATGTGAATGTTCAAGTAACACAAGACTGTGCACTTTAGCTTTTTGATGTGACCTAGATAAAAGTAAAAACTGTTTAAAAGAACTTTTTAAAGTGTTCTTAAATTTTTACTAAACCCAAATTATTTACAGGTGCTCTTCATATGATTTACCAGCTAAAATAAATTACCTGAAACCAGCTTTTCTTAAAAAAAAAAAATCAAAACAAGCAAAGTTATCATGTTAAGTGCTTAGCTTGTAGCATCACTTTTTTGATTGGACTTTTGTCTAGTATAGGCATTTAAACCATAAAAAATCACATTAATTTATGCATAAATTTTTTGCAGAACTATTAATTGATGTTAAATTATTTAAGAATGTACCTAATAAATCTGTCCATAACATCTTGAGAAACTAAACTCTTTTTTATTCCAGTTGTTGGAAACTAATGTTGTTATGAAATATTTGAACTCTACTTTAAATATTAAAGAAGACCTTATAGAACAATTGAGAGAAAACTTTGATTCCTGTGGAGACATGTCCTCAGTCTGCTCAGGGCTCAGTAAATGATTTATCTAGTCAGGTATGAGTTATACCAAAACTTAATACACTGAAGGTCAGTTATTACTTCTCTTAATATCTTGTGTCCAGTGCAAGAGTATGAAAATATGTTAGCCTCAAACCTTGGTTAAAAAGCAACTGCACTACATCAGGTTGATATTTAACTTGTTTGTATGGTTTCAAGTGATCCACTTAGATACTGAGAACCCTCCTTTGATCTAAGGTATATGGTGATATACAGCTGCATAAACACAATTACAAAATAACTATTGTTTTAATGAGAATTATAAAAAGATGTAATGCTATATACACTTGCTCCAGTTGTCTGCAAAATAAAAATCTTATTTCCTATCGGCTTCATATAGACTACTTTATAAAAGCAAGGTGGAGATTTATTAATGCTTCTTATCAGCCCTTGCAAAGTGGAAAAATTCAGGAAGGCTTTATATAATGAAGGTACTTTAAACTTGTATTTTGTTCAGTCGTATTTAAAGAATTTTTCCATCTCTAAAATTGAACATAATATTGCTGACTTTGAAATCTCTGCGTACAAATTTCAATATAAAAGCTTTTCATTACCCTTTAAAATTAGTCCTCAAATATCTAGCTGCCATACATTGGCAATAGCTCCTTAAGCAGTCTTTGTGTTAACCCTTTTTAGACAGAAATATAAAAAGCCTTATTTTAATGTTTAAAGATTATTTATAAATTTTATTTTCTTACCACTTTAATTAAAGGGTCTAGTACCTTACTAAACACCTAATCCAATAATCTCAAGTTTTCTCTTTCTGCATTTTCTGTTTAATTCTCAGTAGAAAAAAAAAGGTCGATGATATTTACATGTGTAGTTATTTATTATAATGTGTTACATAAAGCATGTACCTACATGTTTAACCTTAACATCTGTTTATCATTTAGGAAGGACTACTACTATATTGTAGCCTGTTATTCTGGGATATAATATGCTTCCCAGTAAACAAGTGGTTGTAGGCTGCTTATAAGCACTAAGATGAATGATTAATTGAGCACCCAGCAATTACTGACTGGGTAACATGAAGAAGATTTGTGAAAACTGGAATTGCCTGTACCTACTATTATGTATTCTGAACAGCTCTTACTGACATTTGGAGGTTTGGGAAGTCATTTGATTTTGTGTGAATGGCCTTGTCACTTACAGTGAGCTTACATCAACTCGCTGGAATTGATGCTGTTAAGCTTTCCTTCAACCATGTTAAGCACTATTGTCACTAACATATCTTGTCTCATTGAAATCAACAATAAATGAATTCTAAATGCCTTCAGGACTGAGACTTAGTGTGTCACAAAATGGTACATTCAAATTTCTTGATGCCTTCTCATGAAAATAAAACAGTTCACCTTGAGGAGAATGACAAGGAGACAGGATCAATTCTCTTTTACTTTTTACCCAGTCCATTCAAAATTAGATTCTTTTTGCAGATTAGAGGCACTATTTGAATTATCTCTTGGGATTTTTTTTTTATAAACCCTTTCTTTGTATGTTTGATGATAATCTTGGTCTGACTTTTTGATTTTTCAATTCACACTGTATAAAATATTTTGCAATCTACTTACTCCAGCAAATATAAATTGTATGTTACTTAGTTGATGATGATTGCTGATTTTCTGAGCATATTTATTTTAGGACTGGCCCTTAAGTTTACAACTAGTTACTTAAAAGAAACATTGTTTGACTGATGTCAAGTAAAATCATAAACTCTTCAACTGAAAACCTTAAAAGAAATGACAATAAAAAAAATGTTAATTTCCTGCTAGAATGAGCATTGGGTTATGGAAAATAAAAGTAACAATTTCCGTATCCATTCCAGTTCTTAGTTGACTAAGACACTGGAGAAATCTCTTCCCTGAAGGACTACACCCCATGGAAAAGATCCATGCTGGAGCAGTTTGTGAACTCCAGCCCACACTGAACTAGGTCATACAGATCTCCTGTGCGAGGGTCCCCACGCTGGAACCAGGGAAGAGTGTGAGGAGGAAAGAGCAGCAGAGATTAAGGCTAATGGACTGATCACTACCTACATTCCGAACCCTTTGCTCCACTTGAGGGAAGGAGGTAGAAGAGTTAGAAGTGAGCTGAGTATGGGAAGAAGAGGCAGGGGGAATATGCATGTGGGGAAGGTGGTTTTAGTTTTACTTCTCATTATTCCACTATATTATTTATTGGCAGTAAATTCAGTTTATATTCCTGAGTTCATTTTGTTCATGACAGTAATTGGTAAGTGATCTCTCCCTGTCCTTATCTCGACCTACAAGATTTTCCTAATGATTCCTTCTGTCCTGTTGAGAAAGGGAAGGCTTGATGGGCACCTTGAGGCCAGACAAGGTCAACTCACTACACTATGATATTGCTTGGTTTTCTTTTGTTTTACCCCAACGACTTTATAAACAGCAAAAATATCCCTGTCAGCACTTTTCTCTTTAAACTACATTAAACAATTAAGGTTTTTCTAACATTCTCTTTAAAGCAGTCTCTTCAGAATTCTGTGCTTCCCCTTCAGATTGCTTCAACTGGAATTGCTAGGTAATACAATTGTGCCATGCAGTTATACTCTAATGGCATTCATATTTCCATGTTCTTATCAGAAATTGCTCTCCTGATGCAGTCCTAAGTTTGGCAACATCTTGTCTACTGTGTCTTGCCCTCAAGAAAATTCTTTTATTCTTGTTATGACCTCCCGATAATGGATGCTTGCAGCAAAAATTTTTACAAATCTTTAAAGGGCAAATTTCTACAGAAATATATTTGGAAAAACCCCAGCATTGATACAGAAGCAATTTCTTGTCATTTTCTGTATTCTGTATGCTGTTAAGACAATCTTTGAAGGAAAATTCTCTCCTTCCCACTCTCACATCTTGCAGAAAAAGGGGAGTTCTGTGTTATAGCTCGTTTTAAAAAAATTAAAAATTGTGAGGACTCATAAATCTAGCATTATTACTTTTGTAGGTCTAGGTATTGATCTGATCAATTCCTAGATGTCTTAACTCCAGCTGTCTTCAGGAACTCAGTGGAGGCTGTATTTCTGCTTTTCTGTAGTTTATGGCTCTTAGTTCTATGGTATATTTGGCTCATCTATCAAGAAGAGCCATGAGATAGAGAAGGGCAATTTCTGTTTAAATTAAACCATCACTGGTAACAGCAAGCATGTGGCCAAGAAAAAAAAAAAGGAAAAAGGAAAAAAAAAAAGCAAATGCAATATAAATAGATGAACTAAAATGGAAATCAATATCAAAGGCACTCTGATTAGATAAAAGCTGATGAGCTGTGAAGACAAATCATTAAATTTGCTTCTATTTTTAGGGACACATTCCAAACAAACACAGTGATTAGACAAAAGATCCTCTATACAGGGGAATGACAAATAAACAAGGGATACAAATTTTATTTTTGAATCTCCAGAAAATCTCATGCTGCAGAAATACTGATTTTTCTAAGGATTATTTAAATTTATATGCCAATACTTGGAGATAATTTATACGGGAAATATAAAATTAATATAAATATCCTAGTGCTTGTATGCATCACACATCTAGCAATCAGGAAGAATCATTCACAGAATCACAGAATATTCTGAGTTGGAAGGGATCCAAAAGATCATCAAGTCCAGCTCTTAAATATTCACTCTTTTAGGGACTTTCCATCATATTTCAGGCTTAAAAGATTTAACCACATACAACTAATTGGATTTTTCTGGCTGGAAATGGATGATATTGATCCTATTTCCCACTGCAAGCATTTTAAAATCAGGATATGCAATGAAGTAAATTTCATATTTATGAAATCACATGGATGAAGTTCAAGCTATTTAACTGCTAATATTTTGATTTCCTATTTCTTATAGTATGAAGTGCAGATACACTTGGCTTGTTCTGTTTCATAAATTTAAGCAATGATTCAACAAAAGCAGTATGTATGTTTATTAAACTTTGTATCTCTTTGGAGCTCTTCAGTTTGAGTAGGTTGCACGCTTCAAGCAAAATTACTGAGAAATCCAAGCATGAATTTCTTCTTTCTGATGTCTGCTCATCACTGCTCACTCAGCACTGGCAACACTCGCATACATTGTGGATAAATTTATAATTTCAGTGCCATACTATAGGCTTATCTACTTGAATGAAACTGAAGTGCATGAAGGGTGATTAAGGATATAATTTTAATGCATCAGCCAAGATAAACAGTAAATCGAAGCTGTGTCTGTGTTATGGCACTGGGCTGAATGCCATAATAAAATTTATGCACCTGCTGAGCAGTTGGAAGACTATTTCCATATAAGAGGGAGAAATGTGTTCTAGCCTCAAGGGTTCAGAGACGTCTGGAGTATCAAAACCTCAGCAGTTCACTTGCCTTGTGCCACGCGGTACACAGGCGTGGCACCACGGACTTTCCCTGATGTGCTGGGTCTGGGCAGGCTGAGCCGCAGAAAGTCAGAGGACTCAGAGAGCCAGGAAGTTAGATTTGACATCTGCTCTAGCCTTCAGGAAAGAAAGTCTCTGTGGAGAAACAAAATTAGCTCTACACCAATAGCTTAGAGGTGGTAGCTAAATTCCATCCCCTGGGACTGTAATAATTGCTTTCCATAAAGTCCAATGTACTTCAGGTTTGAAAAAGGGGGTATATTCCCTTCTGGATGACTTTGAGGGTATGTGTGTTTAAGTAAGTGGGGTTTTTATATAGAAATGAAGGCAGCGTTACACAGTCAGAGTCAATTTTAGTTCTCAGTGTTGAAAGATATAGGATACAAAATCATGATTACATCAGTAAAAATTGCGCTTTTCCTCTGGTGGCATTCTGTGATTTATTATGCACATTAATTATATGGTGGCACAAGCTCACCTGATACATAGTGCCTAAATGTGTGTTCTATAAGATAAAGATAAATTAGGAAGAAAGGAACAAAGAATAATTTTGGGGAAGTACTGTTAGTCTGTTAGACACAGGCAATTCAGCAATAAAACTTAACAATAAATTCATTGGCTCGGAGAGCAGATCTTAAAGCATTACATGTAAGTGGTTCTGCCATTGGGTAAACTCTGATAATCTCAAGTTTATCTTTGTGGCTGTATTCTGAAGCTATGTAAAACAAACACATTTAGAAATGCCTGAATTTGAAGATAAGGTATATTTTTTAAACTCTTTACCGGAAGGAAAAGGGGCAGTAGCACATTTATTGTTGTGCTTGGGGTTTTATTTTCCTCCACCTTTTAAAATTGTCAAAAGGTAGGGAAGTGATACATTTGCTCTTGTTCAGCAGGAACAATTTTTACTTTTTCTCCTGCTATATTGCAGGCTTCTAAAGATAGATTTTCTTTCAGTTTACATGAGTATATATAAAGAGGGGCCATCTGAATCCTAACCTGAATGACATCTCTGGGCTGAGGTAGAGGTCCTCAGCACCATGGTTGGCCCAGATGAGAAAGTTGTAACAACTTTCAGACAACCGCAGCTCAGACAACTGTCAACCAATCCTCGTAAGAACTTTGCTCCAGAGCATTTACCAGTTCCACTGCCCTTCTCTGGTCTTGCTCCAGCCCTTCAATGTCTGTCTTGTAGTGAAGGGTCCAATACTGAATAGAGGATTTGACTGAGGCCTCATCAGTGTCCAGTACAGGGTGAAAATCACTGTTCTGGTCCTGCTGGCCACACTATTGCTGATACAGGCCAGGATGCCATTGGCCTTCTTGGCCACCTGGGCACACCCTATCTCAGGTTCGACTGCAGTCGACCAGCACTCCCAGCTCATTTTCTGCCAAGCAGCTTTCCAGACACTCTTCCCCAAGCATGTAACATTGTTTCTTCCCCACAAAGAAAGTTGAACAGGAACATGTTAAGCAGAAATGAATAGTTTAAGAAATAAATGTCTGAGATCTAGATAGATTATTAAATAGATACATTTTCTCACTCTCCATGCACAAGAAAAAGGTAGCTGTACAAGAAAGACTATTTCAATCAGCCTGGTAATAGCTGCGCAGCAGTCTGTGAGGGTGACTCTTCCAGGCATATTTACCATGTCCAGTTTCTATACTCCCACAGGGTGGAGGAAACAGAACAACCATCTGGATCCATTTGAATTAGAACTTCTCTATAGCCTATAAAGTGTGAGCATGTGTTGCCAAATATTCTGAAAGTCTTTGCAATTTTCCTCCATTATGGAGTAAACATAACCATGGAAATGTTCACATATATTTTTAAGGGAGACTGAAAGTGTTACTGTGTATTGAATCTACTTACTGGTCCCAGTATTATAACCTAGTGTTAACATGAAAATGTTAAATTTTATTAGCATGTATTAAACCTGTTTACTGATATTCTTTACTGAAACAATAAAAGGAGAATTTCCTTTGTACATAGTTCATCAACTCCATTTTGTTACTACTATGTCAGTGAAAAGCCAATGCAGGAACCAAAACTGATGATCAAGTAATTTCAGTTTGAATATTTTTCCAAATATCTTGTTTATATCCTATTCTATTAAAAGAGGTTTTTCTACTTTTCTCTTCCTAAGGGGTTCTTTTCAATGTGGGAATTTCTCTCGTTTCTTCTGTTACACTGTATTTTTGTAATATTTTACAATGCAAAAAGAGAAAAATCGTGTATAAATCACTTATTTTCCTGTCTATAGATAATAAAACTACACAAGATTTAAAACAGAAGCTGGTGTTTGCTAAAGAGAAACATCATCAATTTTTATTATGTTTTCAGTGATACATAATGTGTACTTCATTTTCTTCCAACATACTCTGTTTAATCATAGAGTCATAAAATGGTTTGGTTGAAAGAGACCTAAAAGAACATACAGCTCCAATCCCTCTGACTTGGGCAGGGACACTTTCCACTAGACCAGGTTGCTCAGAGCCTAGTCCAGCCTGGCCTTGAATACTTCCAGGGATCGGAACCTACCACTTCTCTGGGGAACCTGTTCCAGTGTCTTACCTCCCTCACAGTGAAGAATTTCATCCTAATATCTAAACTAAACCTACCCTCTTTGAGACTAAAGCCATAACCCATTGTCCTATCACTACCTTTCCTTGTAAAAAGTCCTTCTTCATCCTCCTTGTAGGCTTCTTTTAGGTACTGGAAGACTGCTAGAAGGTCTCCTAGAGCCTTCTCTTCTCCAGGCTGAACAATCCCAATTCTTTCCTCAAAGGAGAGGTTCTCCAGCCCTCTGATCATCTTTGTGACTCTTCTCTGGGCTCACTACAACAAATCCATGGGGAACCCCAGAACTGGACACAATATTCCAGGAGAAGTCGCATAAGATCTGAGTAGAGGGGAAGAATCACCTCCCTCTACCTGTTGGTCAGGTTTCTTCTGATGCAGTCCAGCATACATTTGGCTTTCTGGGCTGTGAGAGCACATTGACAAATCATGTTGAGCTTCCACACCCCCAATACATTCTATCATGACTGTTCTCAATCCATTCTCCATCCGTCTTGTATTTGTACTTCAAATTGCCCTGACCCAGGTGCAGCACCTTGCACTTGGCCCTGTTGAACTTCATGAGGTTTGCACAGTCCCACCTTTAAAGGCTGTTAAGGTCCCTGCGGATGGCTTCTCTTCCCTCCAGTGCATTGACCACACCACACAGCTTGGTGCTGTCAGCAAACTTGCTGAGGGTGAGAGCTCAATCCCCCTGTCCATGTTGATGACAAAAATGTTTACAAGTGTCCATCCCAGTACCAGCTCCTGAGGAATGCCACTTGTTACTGATCTCCACTTGGATATCAGCCTGTTGGCTGCAACTCTTTGAGTGCGACCATCCAGCCAATTCCTTACCCACCGAGTGGTCTGTCATCAAATCTATGTCTCTCCAGTTTAGAGACAAGGATATCATGTGGAACAGTGTCAAATACTTTGCCCAAGTTTGGAAAGAAGAACGTCAGTTGCTCTTTCTTCATAGACCGATGCTGTAACCTCCCTGTAGAAGGCCACTAAATTTTTCAGGTTCAATTTACCTGCAGTGAAGCTAGGTGGATGTCATCAGCCACCTCCTTATTTTCCATGTGTCTTAGCAGAGTTTCCAGGAGAATCTACTCCATCCTTTCAACAGGCCCAGAAGTGAGACTGACAGGTCTGCAGTTCCCCTGCAGGGGTTATATTTCCCCTTTTCCCATCAAAGGCAGCCTCACTGGACTGCCATGAGTTTTCAAATATGATGCATAGCAGCTTAGACACTTCCTTTTCCAGTTCCCTCAGGACCTGCAGATGCATCTTATCAGGTCTCATGCATGGTCTTGTGCAACTTCAGGTTCTTTAGATGTTTGTGAACCAGATTTTCTCCTATGGTGGGTGAGTCTTCATTCTCCCATCTCTGCCTCTGTGACTTGGACAGTTTTGCTGCAGTTGTCAGTGAAGACTGAGGCAAAAAATTATTTGAGAATTCTGAATCAAATTACCTTACAGCAGATGTTTGATTATTCCATTTGAGGAGTTTTATCAAATCATTGTTTAATAATGTTTTCTTAAATAATAAATGAATGTACTTGATAACAAGCACGGTAACTGTTTAATTCTCATAATTGTTCCTTCTTAGTAAGGTGATGCTGTCATGGAGTAATATGTACCTGCTCCCTGTGGTTTAGACCTTCAAGGAAGGTACTGCCATTTAAGACAAGTTGCATCTGTAGCAGTCCCATTTAGTGAGAAACTGTTGAGGATGAGGAGGCAAAGAAAACAAAGCAGAGGGATGCAAAAAGTGATTAATTATGAAAAACTCTGCCTAAATAGCATTCTTCCTGAAGATTTTGAAAGCCGTCTAACCTTTACTATTCCTATCAAAAGTCCTAAATCCCTGATGAAGTCCAATCATGCTTGCAATGATGTACTTAGCAGCCCTAATAGATTGCTGTATGAGATGTGCGGTCCTTCCCAAAACAGTCATGTATTTTGCCTTTGGTATAGTATGCGTACTAGCTGCAATTCATGAACAGTGCTTTGTGTCTTGCGGCTTTGGACTGCACTAATTTCCATAATTGTATGATAAAAACGTTCTCATCATTTGATTTATACTTCCAGCTTATTAGATGGAGAAAAAAAATTAAATTTTAATTTTAAGTCATTGTATATGACTATATGAGTATATGCTTTACATGGTTTTTCTTGTTAGTGGGTTCGGATATATGCTATAGTGGCAGGATAGCATTGCAAGTTATATGGCTTTATGTGCCATAGCTTTAATCTCATTACGTTAAATACTAACAGCAAAAAACCTCATTGTTGGCATAGGCTAACCTTGGAAGTAAAATCTTACAAACTGAAGTAAGTTTGCAAGGTCTGGGTTGTTAATCTTATCCCTGGGACTTTGCTTTTGGTATTTTATAAGGCTGTGGGGGAAGTTAGCTTGAGCTTATTGACCCATGTTGCAACAAATATGTAGTGCAGACTTTTTCAAAATTGCTGGTATATTTCAATCTTGCCTCCTTACATTATTTCTTCAATTTTCCTCTGTCTGTCAGCAGGAAAATTAAGAAGCATTTTCCTTGAATAGCAATAGACTAAGGTGATAACACAAATGGCAACTCAACTTCTGTGCATTGGAACCATGTTTCTATTTTCACCTGTTTTGTTCTTCAGGTACAGAACCTGTATTTGATAGTAAAAAATTCCATTTCAGACTTAGTAAATTCAGTGATACAAGGATAGCAAAATATTTTAAAAGGTGTTATAGTATATAAACAATTTATATCTGATCTGAAGTAGCAATGTAAATTAAACTGGCATTTTCTTGCCATATATTCTTATAGTATCTAAGTCTTTAATTATACTGAATATTATCCAGTTCCTCCAACAGCCTTAGTGAAATTAACAGCACTGCTTGCAGAATAAGGCATCATAAATATGACTGAGAATAAGAATGAAAGTGTCTCAGGCAAACCTAGGCTGGAAACATAAGAGTGAGCTATACATAGCTCAGTGGGCCTTGGAGAGCAATGCAACACAGATATGGCCTATGGCTGAGAGTGAACCTGACTGTCGAAACCATCGCAAGAATCATAAATGAATGCAAAACATGCCATAACCAAGTAAGCCAGATAACTAAAGCCTACATGGTATAGAGCATAGTGGCTGTTGAATATCTGTGTCACACCGCTGCAAGCTCACAAAGGCAAGCATCACGTGTATCATAGCGGAGCTGATCATCAGCTGGCTGGAAATACTCTATGGCCAATCCCACCATTCAAAACAGCATCCCAGGTCTTGAAAAACAAGTTCTGTGGTGGTATGGCACCTCAGAAAGGGTCAGGTCAATCAACAGAACTTATTTCTGAAACAAGGTTCAAGTCTGGAAAGCAGAAGTTTTGGTTGAGTTTATCACAGGTTTCTGGTGTCAGGAAAGACATGACTTGAGAATGAGGAATCTGTAAAAAACAAAGAATCTTGGAATTTGATTGTTACCGGTCTGGAACCTTGAGCCAATCACACAGGGCCCACTCAGATTCCTTTACCACAGCAGGTAGCTGAGACAGAGAGAGCTGTGGGAAGCATGCTCACTTATTTGCTGCTGGTAGTTGGGTCATTAGCGTCATTTGACTCATCTGAAATGTTGGGAAAGTGGTTTCAACCCCTCTTTGACATCTCTTGAAGCAGAGGTTGAGGTCAAAAGTTTTTGCATTTCAGCTGAAGGCAGCAGACACTAGGATATTGGGCATTTTAAGATGCATGTTTAATTTTTCTGCTTATGTGAATGGATAATAGTTAACTCTAAGAAAGAATGTGGCATCTGGAATGTGGAAGATTCTGCTTTGATCAAATGTGGGTGTCCTGTGCCCCAATACAGTCGCCCTACATCCAGGTCAACAAAACAGATGTTTTACCCTTTGTTTTGCATTTACTTTCGAAATAAACTTTGCTACTAAAATATTAGTTTTCTTTATCCCAGCTTTTTCTTCTAATTCCATACATATATACATACCCATACATGCAAATATATACAAGTTTGTGTTTCTGCTTCAGAGAATAGTAGGTAATTTTTAAGACATAGTTTTGGAGACAACATAACTTCCTGTGTTAGAGAAGGGCCCCTCAACGGTTTTTGATATTCAAAAAGGCCTTTGAATCCTTGAAATCTCCAAAGTGAAATATGACTAAATTAAGGGTCATTGTATGCAAAAAATAACCAAGCAAAAACTAAATAACAAAACACCTTTACTGGGAGATGTAAAAACTGTTTACATAAATTCCCATTAGTAAAACCTTAAATATTTATCTCTGTACAGTAAATTATGTTTTCTAAAAACTGGGCCAAAGTTCTGAAGCAGAACATAAAGACCTATAAAGAGAACAGTGAAGTTTAGCTGCAGAAGTAAATTATATCCATTTCTGTAATAATATGGTATCTACTCCAACATTTCTGGCCAGCCTGGCCACATATTTTACAGTCCATCTGCAAAGACACAGTGGGACTGTTGCTTCAGGGAAGTGACAGACTTGCTGCACATGCCTGAGTTGATGGCACTGCATGTGGCATAAGTGTATGACATAAGGACTTCCCTAAGTTGTCGCAGAAACTAGTGCACATTCCCACAGCACAAAAAATTCACACAGCCTATTCCCAGCTACATTCCTTCCTGAGGATAAATCAGAGAATATGGTGGAGTCATTGTAATCAGCAAAAATGATCCTAGCAGTGTGAGCGGGGAGGAAGCCTTTTTCTTGTGATTTTCCATTAATATTTTTTAAAGTGTTTCTGATTTTCGCTTTGTTGTGTGCTGTTTACAGTAAATATTTGATGCTCAGCATTCCACACAAAACTTATGCTGAACTGATCGTGTTATTATGTATGTCATTAGTATTATTTTTCTTATTTTGATTTACTTATAGTCAGAAAGAATTGAAGAAAATACCAAAGCTTTTTTCTTTTTTTTTTTTTTTTTTTTTTTTTTTTTTGAGGAAAAGAAACTTTGGTAATAAAGAGAAAGAGAGATGAGAAGAAACATTTTTTAGATAATGATTTTAGTTCTGTTTCTCCAAACCAGTAAACGTAAACCACTAGTTTTTTGAGAAATTCGTAGACCAAATATATAATTCAAGTTTCATTTTCCTCTGACTCTCACATGTAGTTGACACATGCTCAATTGCATTCCTGGCTGCAGGTTTTGTGGTCATATTATTTCCCCTGCATGCTCAGTCTGATTCACAATGTGCAGATTTCCAATTGGCACTAACAGGAGAAGCATTTCAGCCTTTATTGTTTTTATATTGGACATGTGAAGAAGAGTTTGTGAACTGTGGCCACCTGCTAAGTTTGTAAGCAGTGTCCTGTCATATCTGAAATTTACTATTCTTAGACAAATACCAACATAGATGAGTTTGGAATTTGCTTTCTTCATATTTTACTGCATTATTATTGCGTCAATAGATGTGAAATAGGAAGCAAAACAAAAAACAGCTACCTTGCTTACATAACTTTAAATTAATAATGTTGATACTTAGTACTTAATTCATAGGATAAGGAAGTTACTTCTGCATCTTCATAAGTTACTTTTTCTATAGAAGAAAAAAGTAAAATATATTTTTCTAAAAAATATATTTTTAATTTCTGAGAAAAAAAATTATTAGCTGACTGTAGATATGTTTAAACCATAATTTAAAATTAGGATGGTTTTCCACCATGTTATTTTGAAACTATTGTTTAAATTGTCAAAATAAAATATTTTTCATATTTTTAAATGAAATTTTAAAGTAAATTAGGAAATATAAAGAAAATATACACTTTAAGAAGAAAATCTTTCAAATAACAATTTGGAGAGGTTTTTTTGTTGTTGTTTTGAATTTTATCTGCCTTTAAAAATATAGAAAGAAAGCAGAAATTAGAAAAAGTTTTAATTCATTTAGTTCTGGTTTTTAACATTCCTCATTCTCAATAGATTTAAATACCTTCATACTTAGAGGAATATGCAATTATTGCAGATTCTTGTGAAAGCAGCATTGAAAACAGAACCTTCAGAGAAAACATTGAATATTGCTTGCTGAAATTATTTGTTACATTATTGTTGATAATAGAGCAAATGGAATAAGGGAATAATGAGATCAGTAACTCACAACCAGCTTATTCTTCTTATGTCACAGCAGTGCAAGAACATTGACAGCCCTGACATTTCTGATTTCTGGAATAATGAATATGTGGTGAGCTTCTGTCTCAGTGAGTTGGCACTACAAAGAATGCTGTTAGAAACAATTGAACAAAGATTTTAAGAGAAGTTGTCTATGTTATACTTCAGTGTTACACCTTCTTGTAAATGTTAAGCTTAAAAGGATTATGAATAGGAGAATCTTGGCATCAAAGGAATCTGACAAGTCTAACAAAGATAAATGGAGATTAGTCTTCTTGCCAGTGCTGAGCTTTTCTGAAAAGTTTTGATAGCTATAGAATTGGATAAAATTTATAGAGTGGAGTTAATCAATACATTTGCCTCTCAGAAATTTCAGGACACAATTTACTTTATCTTATTCTGGCCAGCTATGTAAGAGCACATAATGCAACCCAATCAGTACAGTGAATGAACTGAAAACCCAGCTTCTACACTATGAGGATTTTAGGGCATTGTGGACTAGTTCTGTTACGTCTGATGAGCAGGTGACCATTAGCAGTTTAATTTCATCTAAAGGGGCAGAAGTTTACTTCTCCAAGACTACTCTGCTACACAAACTGAATCGTGGTACGTGGGGAATATCTTCAGGACAATATCTTCAACAGCATATTCCTCATCTGCATGAAATCTGTAAAGGAGACACACCTTATGAATATCATTCAAGGAAGAATCAGAAGAGTTCAGTAGAAGAGAAGTTAGAATATTTTGCTACACTGTTTTTGAACATTTGCTGACTGGTTCTTAGTGTGTAGTTGTTTATTTGTTATTTAAACAGAAATCATAGAATCACAAAATCATAGAATCATAGAATAGTTTGGGTTGGAAGGGACCTTAAAGATCATCTAGTTCCAACCACCCTGGCATGGGCAGAGACGTCTTCCCCTAGAGCAGGTTTTCAAATCCAACGCAATTCAATACATTGAATACAAGCTTTCATGTAAGCCTGCTTTAGGTAATGGAAGTTATTACTAAGTGGTAGTTATTACCTTCCTTTTATTACTTCATTGCAGATAAATTCAAATGATAGTTCTCACAAAGCCACTTTCAACCATTTATCAACAATCCAGGAAGTCCCAGTTTTCTGGAAATTAGCAAATGGGACACCCATCTACAAGAACGGCCAGAGGAAGACCCAAGGAGCTACGGGCCTGTTAACCTGACCTCGATGAGGTGGAAGGTCATGGAGCAGATCATCTTGAGTGCCATCACAGGAATGTGCAGAACAACCAGAGGATCAAATCCAGCCAACATGGGTTTAGGAAAGGCAGGTCCTGCTTGGCCAACCTGATCCCCTTTCATGGCAAGGTGACCCACCTAGTGGATGAGGTAAAGGCTGTGGATGTTGTCTACCTGGACATTAGTAAAGCCTTTAGCAATATTTCCCACCGTATGCTCTGGAGAAATGGGCTGCTCATGGCTTGAACAGGTGTACTGTCCCCTGGATAAAAAACTGGTTGAAGGTCCAGGCCCAGAGATTGGTGGTAAATGGAGCTACATCCAACTGGAATCTGTTCATGTGTGTTGTTTCACAGGGCTCGGTGCTGGGGTTTAACACCTTTATTGATGATCTGCACAAAGGGATCTACTGCACCCTCAGTCAGTTTGCAGATGACACCAAGCTGGGTGGGAGTGTTGAACAGCTAGAAGGTAGGAAAGCTCTGCAGAGGGATCTGGACAGGCTGGATTGATGAGCTGAGGCCAATTGCATGAGATTCAACAAGACCATGGACCAGGCCTTGCACTTTGGTCACAAGAATCCTGTGCAGCATTAAAGGATGGGGAAGAGTGGCTGGAAAGCAGCTGGGTGTGCTGGTCAACAGCAGCTGAACATGAGCCAGCATGTGCCCAGGTGGGCAAGACAGCCAATGGCATGCAGACCGGGACCAGAAATATTGTGCCCAGCAGGACCAGAGCAGTGATTGTCCCTCTGTACCCAGCGCTGGTGAGGCGGCACCTTGAATCCTGTGCCCAGTTTTGGGACCTTCAATTCAAGAAGGACATTGAGGTACTGGAGCATTGCCCAGAGAAGGGCAATGGAACCGGTGAAGAGTCTGGAGCACAAGTTCTATGAAGAGTCACTGAGAGAGCTGGAGGTGCTTAGAATGGACAGAAGGATGCTCAGAGGGGACCTTATCGCTCTCACCAACTACCTGACAGGGGAATGGAACGAGATAATGGTCATTTCTTCTGCCATGTATCAAGCGAAGGGATAAGAGAAAATGGCCTCAGGTTGTGCCAGAGCAGGTTTTGATTGGATATTAGAAAAAAATTTGTCATCGAAAGAGTCCTAAAGTGTTGGAACCTGCTGCCCATATAAATGGTGTAGTCAGCATCCCTAAAGGTATTCAAATAATATGTAGCTGTGGAATTTAGGGACATGGTTTAACGGTGGACTTGGCAGTGTTAGGTTAAATGGTTGGGGCTGATGATCTTAAGGGTCCTTTACAAATTAAATGATTCTATGATTCTATATAAACTGACAAAATTCTGTGATATACATCATCCTTGCTTTTGAGACATCTTCTCTGGTGTCTTTGATAATGTCTGTCGTTCACAAACACTTTCCTATGATCTTCCAGCAATGTACTTCTTTTAAACAGAAGAGACAATCAAAAATATTTGCTAAGAGATCCTGCAGAGAGGTTGTTTATCAAATACTGTTTCAAAGTGAACTTCATTATCATACTATTCTAATTTCACCATCCTTAATTGCCACATGATTACATGTTTAATGCATAAAATATCAGTCATTGACTAGGAGCACAACTTGTCTGTGTTTTGCAAAATTAAAATACATCAAGACTCAGCACAGACAACTGCATCAAAATATTTGGCTGCATATAAAATTATCTGTGCAAGTGGTGGCACCAAAAAAAATCTATTAGTCTATTTAATAGGGAAGCAGATAAGTTACCTGTGTTTTATTTTTAGTTTTATTTGTTGATTTCTGGTAACTTGTCCAAGGAAGCTGTTTTGGAACTCTGGGAAAGCTCCTGTCAAAAGTGCATAGTATCCAGTTATCAATTATTACAGAACACTGTAAAATTCTTTAAATTTCCCACTCAGAATATCCGACAGGGAAAGATTTAAACTCTAGCAATATTAGGAGTTTAGAGCCTTTTAGTAATTTTTTTCTTTTCTATAATTTATTTGTAAGCTGAAGTATCTCTCACGTAAATTATATTTTAATTTTTTTTATATTTACAGTTATAGTCTCAGATTTAAGCTACCTATCTTAAGTGTGTAAAAAAGTAGTTTTTAATTACATTACACTGTATGCTGTTTGAGCCCAGTTCAAAATCTGAAACTGCAATCATAACTTTCCTTCCTCATAATGTTAAAAGTCCAAATCCAGTTTTAAACTGCTGCAGTCAGACCTCTAAAATACATCATCCAGTCTGAGGTGTATCCTCAATCATGAGTTACTACAGGCTTTTCCTGCTGTGAATTTGTTCTGCTTCCCTGCCAAGAGCATTAACAAGACAACACCTAGTTCTCAACCTCATCAGTACTCACCTGACACCTCACAAATTGTCAGATGCCAGTTCAGGCACTGAAAACCAGAGGTCTCGGTGGAGTTTTAACCTAAACTGAAAATTAGTAGTAATGTGCCTACCTGTGGCTAATCAAATGACATGAAAAATTAATTTTTATTGAGTGCTAAAAAAGTCTGGCTGAAAGGTTTTGCTCGTTCTTCATTCCTCAGCTAAGCTTGAACTTGTGAAATTTCTGATTTAAAATATAGTTCCATGCACCTTGGCAGCAAAGTTAGAGACCCTTCCCCTTCTTTCTTCTCATGTCTACCTCTTTCCCCTTTTCCACCTTCCACTTTTTTCTTCCTCTTTTTTTTTTTTTCTCCCAATTATATAACTGTGTATCTGCAAGATGCCATAAGCATTTGTGCTGCCACTAGTGCTAGAAGAAGATGATCATGGCATGAAATTGCAGTCAAGCAGGAAGAGCTAAGAGAAAGCAGGAATTTCTGAAATTGGGTGCTAGAGAAAAAGTATCTAGGAAAAATTTTGTCCAGGAATTTGAGATATGTTTACAGTGACATATTATTTGGGATTTAACCTGGTATGCCACAATACAGAACATAAATTCCAGTCTTTCAGATCAATGTTCAAAGCCCTTCAGAATCCTCACAGATGAGGGCCCTTTAGGAAATAAAACATAAAAGCCACTAAAACTGCAAAAAAATCTATTGGGTCATTGTAGCCCTCTAAATTATTAACAGGAAAATATTACTCTTAGCAATAAGAGGAATTATTGCACAGTCCAAATGTTCACCCTGTTCAAATATAAGACCAATAACCAGAAAATACCAATTGCTAACATGGGAAATTTTGTTTGTGTACACCTTATATATCTTGGGTTTGTGTGCACAAATATGTTATTTTCCACTAGGCTCTATGTCTCCACTAGGATACTTGAAAATGTGACAGCTCAGAAAAAGAGAAACAGCTTCGGTCTCTCAGTTTCTGATTAGTCATAAGAGATATGACTAAGTGGCTATGCAAGTCATGCACCTAAATGCTCATGGAAACGTGAGTACTGAAAATCTTGTAGCTGCAGTTGCTGCTGGACTGAGATGAGGTGCTCTGTTCTGACCAGATCCCACCAGCGGGCGCTTCTCTGGTGACTCCCAGGGAAGCATGCAGGCTGACTTGTCAAGATTGCACCAGGAAATTTTCCAGGACTTGGCTTTATCATATTATTTTGTAATTCTCTATGTACAGAGGGCAACTATGATCTTCTTAAAGTGCTGAGAAACCTAGAAAAGACACAGTAAGTTCCCCAATAATGACTATTATTCAGTAAAGCGCACAGTGCAGACTTTGGCAGTGATAGAATAGATTAAAAATTTAGTCAGTAGACTTGGAACAAGCAGCCATATACTCTTGTAAAAGAAAGTTTGGAATTGGTAATAGATTAATTTCTAAAGAAGGAAAGTTTAAAACCAGTAGTTGCTGGATTTCCAAGTTACATGGATATGAATTTTATATTGATGATAGAAATGATGGGCCAAGATTTCTTTGAGGTGGTCATTACGCTTTTTAAAACATTGTTTTTCTCGTTCTTTCTTCCTATATAGTCTACCAAATATTTTTGGATAGGTTTTCTCTTTTGAGTAAGGCAAGTTGTTGTGTGTTAAAAGGTGAGGTAGTGACTAATGGAAATAGACCAGGTGACTCTGGGGTATCACAGATTTTACTGCCTTTTTTGAAAGATCTCAGTATTAAGCCACTTTTATGCTGCAGTGATATATTATTCAAAGAGCACATAAAGACATCTTGAATGGGATACCCCTTTTAAGTATCATCTTGTAGCTTCATAGGTCAGCTGTTTTTGATTTGCTAAACAGAACCTTAATACTTCAATACTCTTGCTGAAAATGACAAAAATAGGCTTTTGTATTTAATTTCTGCAGCACAAACAGGATTTGAGAATAGTCTTTTATTCACTAAGAAAAATGGCCCCAAAGAACTTCACAATCAGGAAAATTAATTTCAAATAGGCATTCCTTAGGATATAATTAGTAACTATAATTACTAAAGTAGATTCATCTATGGTTTAGTGAAACTTTTTAAAGACAAAATTAATGCTTCTGAAAACTTTCTTTGTTACACAGAAGTTTTAAAAAGTAAATGTATTTTCTCTATTTTTTTGTATCCTAGCTCTTTTCTGTTTCTTTTACATGTTGTCTAATGTTACTGTTTGAATATTTTTCAGGAAGTTGCTAAGGGTGAAGGAGTTGCTAAGGAAGAATTAATTCAGAATTGCTCATGTTATCAGGGCCAAGCACAGCTGTATATACTCCAGTTAGCACCTCATTTGCAATGGAGACTCTTTCCTGCAAGCCATGGTTAGTTAGTCTCATTTTATTTTTTGGTTAGGCTGTAAATTCACAAAACAAAGTCAGTTTTGTGAACATCTAGAGGAAAATAATAGGTTATACATAATTAAAGAGGGATTCATGTAAGTGTTTGTTCTCTTACACTATTTTTCAATTATTTCTCATTCTACCTCCATTTAAGAGTGCAATATAGACGTAATTAAGTAAGATTGGAATCTATTAAGTTAATATGAAAATTGAAAGAAGCTTTTAATCAGCTAGCTAGTGCTGGAATGAATTATGTTTATAACCTGCACCAAAATGAAAAAGGAGCAACATTATCAGAAGATAAGAACTTATGTTTTTAATAAATATCTTATCATTTCTATATAGGATATGCAATATCACCTCATTAGAAATCATCTTCCTTTTCATCTCTAATATGATCTCTACAATTACTTTATTGGGTGAGCTCATTGTAACGTTTTAGAAAGGCTTCCATAGTTTGAGACTTGTAATTGTTCAAATGAGTCAGTGAAGCTGAGTTAGGTGTAGATATTCATGATCAGCATCATTGATCAAAGAGAACTTTTTTATATTACAGTTACAGGATTTTCACACAGACATGCTTGATATCACAGAGAAGTAAGCTCTGCAAAGGGTGCCTGTGGTTGTCAGACTCTTGGCTGCACATAACTTTCAGGAATGAAAAGTGCTCATAAAAGCATTCCTGTGTTAGTCCTATCCACCAGGTACTCTTTTTATAGTGGGAAAGTAAGGCATTAATTTCGGTTTGTGATTATAATCAGTTATAAATTATTAATAGTCATGGTGAAAAAGGAGACTAAAATTTTAAGTTGCAGGGTAGCTGGAGGAAAGCACATTACTCCAACACTCCCTGTTTTTCTCCTGGTTCTCAAGGCATTTTCAATCTTCCTTAAAGATCATGTCTTCTTCTCTGCCCAAAGATGATTCCTGATGCAGGACAATTCAATGATGCATCCCAGATCAGTCACAGATACTCACAGATGTATTCTGCCCAGACCTACTGCTACTTGGACACCTGGCTTCCATGATGCTTGTCCCACTCAGTAGCTAGTCTAGGTGCATGTCACCCCACACTTCAGCTGCTGGCACACCAGAGAGACACTGACACGTGGCCCTATGACCCATGCCTGCAGCACTCAGACACTCACAGACAAACATGTTCACAAAATAGAAATCATCTCACTGAGGGTATGACCTCCACCCCACAGAGCTGATGACTCTCCATTCACAGACCTGGGAGCAGCTGAGGCAAAGTGTCATTTCTCTGACTAGGTAACTGGAGTTTTCCCCACAGGCTGTTTTGCCTCATTTGGAACCCTTAACATGTGCAGAGAAAGACTTTTATCACATAATCTAACAATATTTGCAGGGTTAAGCAAACATGTAACATCATTCTACGGTGAGCAGCTTTTAGGGAATTTTTCTTTTGTCTCCATTCCTTTTCAACTTTGAAAAGGTAGGAAAAGATTGTCGAGGGATGTCTACCCTAAACTGAAGATCAGCTGAAACAAAGATTTAAAGAACTAAGAAATAGTTAAGCACAGAAAATAGCTTCTTTGTATACATATATTTTAAGAAACATTTTTGTTTTTTCATTTGGTATGCATGGTTTTAGTGGTCCACATTAGCATTCACTAAAGTTTTCCAGTTAAGCAGGGAGGGCACTGATTTAAACCAAACTTTTTTGATGCTGCACAAGCCTGACTGAGTTAAAGGAATGTTTGGACAATACTCTCAGCCACAATGGTGTGACTCTTGGGATCTCCTGTGCAGGGCAGGGAGTTGGGCTCAGTGGTCCTTGTGAGTCCCTTCCAACTCAGGACATTCTGTGATTCTGTGAAATCTTGGCCAAAGTTTGTCTTTTGGCTCCCAGTACAATCTCTGTCCTACCACTAGGGCTCAGCAGTGCTGCAACAATAGTCTTAACCCCAGGCATCCCATCATCTTATGATTGCAGATTTTCCTATTAACATAATATTTTTTTTCTCTGAAAACATACGATGTAAAATTGCTTTTAGAAGTCATTGTGATTGAAGCACTTGGCCTTTCCTTTTAGATGATTAATTTTAACAGTATGTGAGAAATAGGATATATTTCCTGCTAGAAGTTCAGCTAGTAACATATAAAATCACTAATTCACTTAGGGTGCAAATAAAAATACCCCCTTATTTATGCCAAACAGCAGTTTGAAATGAGAATATACTCTCAATTTTCATAAGAAAAAGTAAATTTTTTTTTTTTTTTGCAAAATGGTGAATAACTGGAGAAGAATATTTGCACTTATTAGAGAACAGGTACTGCAAAATCATGACCTTCTACCCAAATACAAACCACCTGACATAATTTACTAAGAATGGACTGCAGGAAAACATTGTTTAATTGTGTATGGTTTTATTTAGGTTTCAGAATTCTGCATTCACCTTGCCTTGTTCCTTTCCTAACCTAATTTCCATCTCTACCTGCTGTCTTTGTGCATCTGCCTTTCAATTAAACCTCACACCTGCAGTGGCTTCAGTTACTGACCATAGCAATTAACCCTTTCCAGTTTAGCTGAGTTCATTGAGTACTTGTGTGACTTAGAAATAAAAAGAAAAAAAGAAAAATGAAATGGGGTGATTCTTTTATTTTCTTCCATATATTCCTAGTAGACAATATGCTTTGTTGACAAAACAATTTCTCAAATACCTTTACTGTTTAACAATTCCATAACTGAGTAAAACACATTATTTTGTGCAATGACACATAGTAAAACCGTGACTGTCATTGTATCCCAGTTAAAGGGACATAAAGTAAGCACACATATCTACAGATTGAGATTGAGGGATTAATTCTTTTGATAACTAGATGCTAAACTTTGCTACTTTTGACTGAGTAAATAGGAAAAGCCTCAAAGATTTAATACATAAAAGGTAGGTGAGGATACACTTTTTTGCAGACACAGCCTTTTTGAGGGATTTTAATAAAACTGTGACAGAGTGCAGCCACAAAATCTCTGTATTCTATTGGAGATGTGTAACCAGTTTAAAAACCAGGTTTAAAGTATTTAAGGTCCCTTTAAATTTGAGCCAGACAGTTTGGCTTTCAACTCCATTGTAGGTACTCTAGGCTGTGTTTAGACAAAAGAAACACCATAACAGATAAAATACTGAAGTTATTGAAGAGCATTGATATCAATGTAGTTCTGAAGCCATGTTGGTTTTCCTCAGAATCTGAGAAATGTCTGTTACATGTTGTGAGAATAGGATTTTGCCCATTGCTGTAGTGAAAAGTTTCCCACTGTGAAGTAGAATAACTTGACAGTTAGCTGCTGCCCTTTTTCCAAGGGACCCGCTGTGATTTAGCATGGCTGTCTCAGCCTAATTGGTCAAACGCCAAATGTAAAGTGCTGTATAAATAATTAATATTATTGCAGTATACTCTACTTAATTGGGGAAAGTTTTTTATTGAATTCCTCCCTAGTAACTAATTTAACCTACTGATAGTAGACTGTAATGACTTCTTTTCAATTGGTGTATGGATATTAGCATATATTCTGCAGAACAGGTATATGTACATATGTAGCTGATGCCAAGTAGTTAAACAGTACTTTGACAAAAAATGAACTTTAAGGAGATAGGGTGGAATCCTGCACCCTTCAAACAAGTGATGGATCATGCTGTGATGACCAATATTGTACCCATAATTTCTGAGCATCTCTTTTCTCAATTTAAGATGGAAAGGTATTTTATAGGGCATATGAGATTCTGTTTTCTGGAAAAGTCCAACTAAAGATCATGAATATACTTGCAATTTCAGGTTTACTCATTGGTATAAGATGAAGAAGTTAGGTGTTTTTTCCTGATTGAGATCCATCAGGCACCCTAGGTTCACTTTGATGATAACACTTCCATCCTTAACAATGCCTCTTCAGGTAAGAACTTCAGATCTGTAGGGGGGGACCTCCAATCAGAAGTGCTAAGCTGCTGAGCATTAATAGGCTGTTCAGAAAGATGAGTCACAGCTGAGTTTCTCAGTGTGCTAGTTGGATGACAAAGCTGATTTAAAAAGCTCTTGCCACATGCTGCATTTCATTATTTGCTCAGTTGTGCCAGTATAATTGTGTATGGATACCATTGCAAGCAAGGTTACTGAAATTATTGAAGTTAAAAGAAATCTGCAAAAGGAATAGATTGTAATAAGGATTAAGCCAGTCACCAGAGTCTCATAAGCGTTGTATTGACACAGCTGGTCCGATGATGAATCCCAGTTCAGGCATGTGCATTTTTAGAAGGCTTTGCTCTCAAAATCAGTAGACTGAAGGACTAACTAGTAAACAGCTTCTGAGCATTCCTTGATGCTAGTTATCAGTTTATGGATGAGATGAGAATGAATTATTAAATGGAGACATGTGGAATTGCTATGGCGTCTGCTGATTGGTTCTGCCTTTTAGGAAAGGAAGAAAAAAAAACCAACCCACGCTGCTGTAATTTGGGCTCTGGATTCAGCTGGAAAGGAGGGGCTTAGAGCAGGACTAGCTGAAGATTTCTTCTCCAGGTCCATCTAAGAGAGAGATAACAGTATATATTTTCCACTGGAAACAAAATTTTCCTGGCTCACCAAAGTCTCTGGTAAGAAAGAAGAATTACCTTTGGGGTTGTTAACTACCATGCGTTGTGTGAGACCTCCTTGAATGGTTGCATGACTGGCAAATCAGAAGTCTAGAGGAGTCAAATTTTAGGCTTAAACCCAGTCTAAGCAAAGTGTGAGCTTAACCCTAGATTGTCAGTTCAAGTGTCCAGACAAATTCCAATTAGGTGGTGTAAACATCTTCCACATCTTGTCCTTTTCCCAGTTTTTGTGCACTTTTGACTTGCATCTGCTCTGGACATGTGACTTTTTCAGGTCCAGGACCACCCCTTTGTGTGGAAAAATGAGCACATTGCGGCTATTGCTATGAGCAACAGAGAGCGGGGTTTTTGCAAAAATCAGAGCTCCTTAATGGCTCCCCCAGGGAGCTTCTACCTGGGAGAGAGCAGAAGGAAGTGTTGGAGACAGGCTTATCTGAAAAGATGGTCACATATTTGGCAGCTAAATGACAGTTATCAGACTTGAGCTCTTTAAAAAAACAGTCTGATCCATAAACAGATAGTATTTATTTGGTCCTCTTTCTGTTATGTTAGTCTGGATGGAAGTGCGTAATGGCATAAGTTTTCCTTTAATTAACATGGTAAATCATACGTAATAAACAAGATTTTCTTATCAAATTCTATTTACAAATACATGTACTTCTTCAGGTATGTTCTGGTTTCCTTCGATGATTAGGATTCATAATACAGATAAAGATAACTAAGAAAAATCCTCAAATCAACAGTTTTGAAGTATTGAGTATTTAGGTTCGAGTTTATCTCCACTGTGAAATGCTTCTGCAGCTAAGATGAAATTTAAATACTGAAAAGTCTGGTAATAATATATTTATAGAGGAAAATGGTCTTATAAGAAATGTAAAATACAATTGTGTTCATTACTGTGGGGGCAGTTTTACCACCACATTACTTTTATTGCATACATATTTCTCTGGCATATTGAACAAGCTCAGCACACAGAGAAGCCATAGCCTACTCTTGTTATTAATTAAATTTCAATTTTTTTTGATCAGGAAGAAAACATTTCCCTGGTTAGGAAGTTTTTTGATGCCAAACTCTATACAGAAATCATAAGCCCACACTTTCATGTGTAATACAGTCGAAGCTGAATCTTATCTATCTGGTGCTTTTCCTTAGCTTCTTTTTTTAGGCAATTATTAATGCCTCTCAAGGTCTTAAGGTTGTCTGGGTATCTATGCATACAGATTTTTAAGACACATATTTAGTTAAATATCTCTTAAAAGTATTGCCGAATATGTGGATTTTAGTGAGACCTTGAACAATGACAAATCTGTAGGTTTCATTTGAATATCATCTCCATTCTACACAAATTGAGACTTTGTTTTCCCTCACGTGTCTGTTTTACTGGAGATGAATTATATTTTGGTGGCAGTAATAATTTTGTTCAATGTAAAGGACATGATTGGCCTTTCTGTCAATATTTCAAATTATTCTCTTTGAGAAATTAATGAATTTCTGCATGTTTGTCTCTGCATTTTTTCTGATTTTTTTTTTCCATTCCATTCTTTGTTGCCTTTTTTACATATTTTTCTCTTGGGTAATTTTACCAATCTCCATGTAAATGGAGGTGATCCCTAGGGAGACATCGATAATGCGATTCTTTTTGTCTTCTTTCAGGCTTTTGTGCCAACATTTGGGAAATGTAACAAAACAGAGTTTCTGATCATTTCAAACCAAGGGCTAGGAACTGAGGAAATAATTATTGTCACTCTGCATATTGGCAGAATCCTTTTTCCTGTAACTTTCTTTACCTTTGATTTTAGAAAGGATCAGAAGTGTATGAATTTTTGTATCTTCATGTCCCTATACAAGAATTGAATAAAAAAGATGAATTAATCAACTGAAGAAAGCAGAAGAGCCAGAAGCAGAAGCCAGATGAATTGTAATGATGAATAAAACACTTTCTTTTCTTTCTTTTTAAACACAAAGAATAAAGGAACAGACACCATAAAGGAAAAATCTTCTCACTTATTCCTTTTCCTATTCAAGTCAGGAGACTTTTATTCTGAAGGTATATTGTAATTCGATGTACATTGTCAGTTTCAGGATTAACTGGATGGAATTAGAGGACATTTTTTATAGGCAATCAACTGGGCAATGACAGTGGTGAACGGCCAAAGAAAGCAACTCCAATGGTATTTTGTGTGGAATGCAGTCAAGTCACTGTGACACCATTTGAGGTCATCTACTGAATTTAAGCTTCTCAGTGTAGATAAAAGGTAAGGATAATTTGTAAATAGTGCAGGTGTTTCTGGTTGAAACTTGCATTTATTTGCACTGTGATGTTAAAGCTAAAAAACGACTGCAGATGCCTGGGAGCATAAATTAAAAGACTGAAGACTTGATTTTTGGTAATCTCATTCTTAAGTATCTAAATGGTTTTGAGCTAAGGCGCTTTCATCTGTCCTGAATCTTCAGTAAGAAATATTTGACTTATCTTTTGCTCAGGTTATAAATTCACAGGAAAAGCAGAATGGAATCTCTTTCCCAAAAATTTTCTATTGTCTAGATCATAATTTATGTGACTTAGTACCCCTAAATTCTCAGCAAGGCAGATGTGGCTGGGGCACTACTACTGCCATACTAATTCAGTTGAAGTTTTTTGAGTTTTCCTGTGGGTAGCCATTTGAAATGTCAGGTGCTTTTTTTCTCCTGCTTCATCTCAGTAATGGTTGGAAACTAGAATGTAATGGGACTCTCTCCCATTAGAGAAAAAAAAAAAATTTTGTTATCAGTTCCATTGTTCATCTTTTATTTCTATTCTTTTCTGATCAGATTTTTATTTCAACAGCTTTTCCACGTTTTGACACTCAGTTAGATCACCTTGTTATATTAAGAACTGTGGAAGGGGTCCTCTTTTTTTTAAAAAAGGAACCACTGAAATATGTAGCAACAGACATGGAATCTCTGCCATCCCAATATATAAAAAATCTAGAATAATTTCCCCTAGCACCATTTTTATCATATAAATATTCTCATTACAGTAACACTTCCTTTTCTTTTGGTTTGTTGACTAATAATTTCCTATATAGGAAGTGCATGTACAACACATTGGAACATAAAAGGCTTGGTATGAAAAATAGGATAATCTTGATGTGTTAGACAGCTGCCTAAATAAAACTATTCTGCTGAATTTGGTCATCAGTTAGAAGTGGTTGCAAATTTTTGTTTGACTTTTTGACTATTTTGTCTTCCTCAACCTGTAACAGGATTAAGTATATATTTTATATGTGGGGAACCTGTTTTTTCTTTAGTCAATATTGGGAAGAGAATGGACACACTGGACCATAGAGGATATCTCAGAGAGTTTGTCAGCATCTTATGCCTCATACAATGCCATTGATTTCACTTAGAATTAATCTCACCTGCTCAATTCACATCAGTGTGACTAAATGGTAAAGAAAAAGAGCAAAACAAAACCCTCATCAAAGACCTGCACATTCACTGTGCAAACTGTAGCTTGTAATTTTACCTGGAGTATCCTGGTTTCCATGAGAGCATATAGCACAATTGCTCTCATATGCAGATCCACTTGTGGGAGCAAAAGCCACAGCAGTTTGTCCTGTGAATAATGACAGAAATCCTAAGTTAAATGTGGTGATCTACTTTTCTGATAGAATATTTTGGGGCAAATATTAACCCCATGGAAACTGCAACTATGAGTAATTTCTGTTTGAGAGCTACTTAAGCCTGTTTGGCTAGCTTCCTATGTAAAATAGTCTCAGTATTTTTTATTACTATTCCAGCATCAAGGCCAAGAACAAGTGGTTGCACCAAACATATTCTCTATTAAAAAGATTTCAGTCTTCTTCTAAAGTGCTAAGTCACTTTTCTTATCCTTTAACAAGAATTGTTTCAGTGTCAGATTTGTCTCTCTATTTTAATTAAATTTTAGAATTCACATATTTAATTTCAGCTTCCTCGACTTTCAGCTAAACCATTGCCTATTAGATCCATACTCAACTTCCATTATTTTGAAAGAGAATATTAGTATAATGCAACTGGAAGTAATAGAGAGTAGGAGTTTAGTTGTAATAATATATCAGATTGTGGTTGCCAGAGAAATCAAACAAATGGCAACATAGATTTCAGCTGGTTGTCACAAAACTGAAAAATGACCAATATTAGAATTTTGCATTCTCACTGTTCTAAGATTTAAAAAACTTCTGTCAGTAATGATGTAGTGCATTGCTGCTTTTTATTAAGGACATTATTAATCTGATTAGCAATCTTTCCATGAAAAATGAAGCAAGCATTAAAAACTCATTCTTCCCCTTTTTATATTTTTGATGCTGACACTTGGTATTGATACAAGCAAAAAAGTGTGTTTCATCTTCTAAATACATGTAACACAATGAATTTTAGAAAAAACCAGCTATACCCAACCACTGATTATTTCTTTCCTCATATATAAAACATACATTGCATAAACAGAATATCTACTTTCTTGCTTTAAGATTGATTATATTTATATTTATTGAAAACTAGATATTTTTAAAATAAAACTCCTATCATTTCTTTCCAGTGAAAGAGCTGGCAATCACACTATTATTATTTTTGTTGTTGTTCTCTTGTTATATGTTCTTGCTAGACTCCTGTAAATGACCTGGAAACATCAGAGCCTTTGTCCTGCTGTTTTTAGAAACAAATTAATTTGCAAGGCAGGTTATCACAGTCTTCAAGTGGTATATATAATGGAAGTACAAATGTCCCGCTTACACCAACATGGTGTATTCCAGCCTTAAAATTTTTATTTTTTAAACTTCAATTCTATGGCTAAAAATGGGTTGGTGATTTGTTTTGTTTTACTTTTCCTGGGTTTGTTTGTCTGTTTTGGTTTTTTTTAAATTTAGTTTTGTGGGGGTTTTTTTGAGCTTTTATTTTTTTTTAATGAACACTTGAGAGTTGGTGNNNNGGGGTACTGCAATGAACCTGTAGAGATTCAGATAATTCATGGGCGAAACACATGTAGGTCTGCTGAGAGTACATTTAGTGCATGACATATAAGTAAACAAATTGTCTCACTGCCTAATATTATATTTATAGAACAAATGAGACCAGAGATCTTATCATTAATGCAAGTCTTCTGAAGTTGGGTTCTGCTTTTCTTGAAAAAAAACATGAAAAAACAGAGGTTTTGAGATTAAATGAACCATTATTAAGGTGACCATCATCTTTCATAGGCGCTGCAGCCATGTTTATGCACTTCATTTTCACCACAGTCTAGATGCACTTATTAATTGATTTAATTAATCAAAAATAGTGATTAATTAAGTCAAGAAAGAATGAATGAAAATTTTGTTCTCATATTTATTTGGACCACTTGTTTTGGTCATTGACTAAGCAATGGATGTCTGATTTCTGTCTTAGAAACCCCCCTCATTCAAGCCTTAGAACACCTGAGCTTTCAGCAGAATAACACAGATTATCCTGTATAGACTTGAAAAAAAGCCCCTTTATAAAGACACAGTCACTAGAGAAGGTGGTCGTCTCTCTATGTTCCTAGTGGGATAGTTGATTAGCAGAGCAAGTAAAACATGGAGCAGCTCCAGATCTAAACCCTTCCTTTCCTTCAAACTGCAAATTAACTCCATGAGGCCATGAAAGTATCTTAATCCACAAATCACTTGGGTGTCTTGTGAGGTGGAGGTAGCCAGTATTGCTCTTTTAATTATCCATGCTGGATGGCACACTTGAATGCTCACTACAGTTTCTGAGGTGTGAAGAGTAGGGGTGAAACCATAAGTGTTCCGTGATGTACTGTGGTGCTGGTGCCCAGGTACTGGCAGGGGGGCTGAGGGGCAGCCTCTGTGAGGGCAAGTCAGGGCTGCCCTGTGCTGGACCCAGCCAGCTCCAATGGGACCTCGCTGGCACCTCCAGGAAAATGTATTTAAGTAAGAGCAAAATGCAGAGCAAGCAATGAGGAGTAAGGAAAAAAGTGAAAAATAACAGTGTGAGCACCAAGGCCAGAAAAAATCAAGGGAATGAGTTTCCCCAGGCAGCAGAACAGAGATTGCCCAGCAGCCCATGGAGGTGGCAGAGTGGAGCAGATATTTACACTGAAGCCTGTAGTGGACCCTGTGCTGGAGCAGGTGGATATTTCTTGCAGGGACTGAGGCCCATGGAGCGTCCATGCTGGTCTTAGTTTGTCCTAAAGGATTGCAGTCTGGGATAGAACAGGGGAAGGAGCAACAGAGAACTGTTATGGACTGATCCCATTTCCCATCTCCCTCCAAGTAGAGTTGATGGAGTCAGAAATGAAGAAATGAAGTTGAGCCTGGAAAGGAGGGAGATAGGGATTGAAGGAATGACGTTTTAAGGTTTGGTTCTCACCACTGAAATATACTTTTAATTGGAAATAAATCAAATTAATTTTTCCCCAAGAAAAGGCTGATTTGCTCATGCTGGTAGTCAGTGGTAAATTATCTTCTTGTCTTTATCTCAACCTATGACCTTTTCCATCTTAATTTCTTCCCCTTTCCTTTTGAGAAGGTGGAGAGAGAGGAGGTAGGTGAACTTCTGGCAGCCAGCCCAGGTAAACCCATCACAGAATATTATGTCATTTCTGTCAAAAGGTTTAATTTACAGCTCTACAGAGCATTTATACAAAGTTGTTTGCTTTTTAGAAACTTTAGGGTCAAAACATTTTGATTTTCCTTTTGGAATGTATTTATTTATTTGCTTTTTGGAATTTCTCTTTGCCTGAATGGGACAAACCTAACTGCATTAAAAGAATAAATCTGGGGAGATAGATAGACTGACTTTTTCTATGCTGTTAAAAACTTTTATGAAATATGAGTTTCTCTAGGCCTTACTAGGCTGTGTTTTGCAAGAGATCTCATTCACCTGGTTTTTCTGTGAAAGTTTCCTGAATGTAAATTATTTCAGACTGAATATTAATGGTTGAGTGAACTGTATTTTTCCAGTGAAAATTTGGCTTGATCTCCAGTGCTTATATAATTAGCTTAATCACAAACTTGACGTAGGCTTGACATGTTTACCCATACTAAATTCATTTATATGGGTAGCACTCGCACACCACTTCTGAATCAGCAGACAGTAACTGACTGCTGAGAGGCACAGAGGATGAATGGCTTGAACAGCTTTTTGAACTGCTTCTCAGCTGTTTCCTGGCTCTTTGAGCACTCATAGTCCATTTCATGGCAAAATTAAACATTAGTTCAAACTGCCGCTGTAGGTAGTTTGAGACAACATGCTTTACCTAGCTTTGAAACAGTCACTTAGAGCTAAGAGGGATCTTACTGCTTCTCAGCTGCTAGCTGGCACTGGGTAATTGAGACAGCTTCTAATTGTGTGAGAACATTTCCTCCGTTCTCTAACAGCATAAATCAGCCCTTTCTTGTTCCAGCTCAAGCTGCTTCAGAGGAGGAGTACCCTGCGATCAGATACCCATTCCCACTGTGATTCCGTGGGCACCAGCAGCTGCTGATTTTTAGAATTGTCCAGCACTGGATGGTAGGGTTTGTGTGGTGCTGTGCATTCCGTCCTCAGCTTTGTGGCGCAAACCAGGAATGGATAAAGTCAGAGAAGGCTCACATCCACACTGACGTCCACAGAGGGATCACAGAACAAGAGCTGTGGTTTTCTTTGGACTGAAGCTGATGGCAGATGGTGCAAAGAGTCTTCCCAGAGGTTCTGCTCTTGGTCTTTTGCTGGAGCTGCTCAGAGCAGTACCACTAACACAGCCTGTTTCTGATGGATTCTTACTTAAGAGATAGTTATTAAAAGCTGAAAAATAAAAAACTCCTTAAGAGGTCACAGATTATGTTCACATTTGCCTGTCTAACCATCTTCATGGTTAGATTCAGCTGATTTTCTCTGGAGAGAAGGGAAAGATGAAAATCATTTTTACATGCTAATCCCCTTTGAAACATTGAGATGTGTGTGCTGCGTGTGTTAAAATACCAAAAGAAAAATTGAGTATAGGACAGGGGTTTCAAAATGTAATGTTTATTCTAGAAAATAATTAAATCTATCATCACAGACATATAGGTGAAATTCTAGTTGTCTTTGAATAGTGGATGACAGGAGCATTGACTACATATTTTTGTATATATCTTGTAGCATATGATCAGCTCACAGTCAACTCTGAAATTGTGCAGGATCTGCTGCTCCATCTAAACTGCTACAAATCTATGGGGCCTGATGGGATTCATCCAAGAATCCTTTAAGAGCTGGCTGATATCATCACAGAACCTCTTTTGATGATTGTTGAGTGGTCTTAGAAATCCAGAAAGGTCCCAGCTGATTGAAGACTGACAAATGTTGTGCTGATTTTCAAGAACAGCAAGAAAGAGGACCCTGCAAACTACAGGCCTGTCAGTCTCGCTTCAGTGCCCTGGTAAAGTTATGGAGAAGATTATTCTGGGAGGTATTGAAAAACACCTGAAAGAGAATGCAGTCATTGGCTACAACCAGCATGACTTCATGAGAGGAAAGTCCTGCTTGTCAAACCTGATTTCCTTTTATGACAAGGTAACCCACCTGGTTGATCAAGGGAAGCCAGTTGATGCAATCTTTTTGAATTTCAGTAAAGCTTTCAATGCTGTCTCTCACAGAATCCTTCTGGATTAAATATCGAGCCCACAGCTGAATAAACACATCATGTGATGGGTGAGCTACTGGCTCACAGGTCAGGCACAAAGGGTTACAGGGAATGGGGTGACATCAGACTGGGGACCTGTCACTAGTGGGGTTCCACAGGGCTCCATCTTAGGCCCTGTGCTCTTTAACATCTTCATGAATGACTTGGATGCAGGACTTGATGGGATACTAAGCAAGTCTGCTGACAATAAAAAAATGGGAGGAGCTGTTGACTCCCTTGAAGGCAGGGATGCCCTGCTGAGACACCTTAACAAATCAGAGAGCTGGGCAATCACCAACCATAAGAAGTTGAACAAGGGAAATTGCCGGATTCTGCACCTCGGATGGGGCAGCCCTGGATGTACAGACAGACTGGGGAATGAGATGCTGGAAAGCAGTGCCAGAGAAAGGGACCTGGGGGTCCTGGTTGATGGCAAATTGAATGTGAGTCAGCAGGTCCCTGGCTGCCAAACCTGTCCTGGGGGCATCAGGCACAGCATTGCCAGCTGGTCAAGGGAGGGGATTGTCCCACTCTGCTCTGCACTGGGGCGGCCTCACCTCGAGTATTGTGTGCAGTTTTGGGCACCACAGTATAAGAAAGATATTAAGCAATTAGAGACTGTACAAAACAGGGCAATGAAGATGATGAAGGGTTTTAAGGGGAAGCCGAATGAGCAGCGGCTGAGGTCACTTGGTCTGTTTAGCCTGGAGAAGAGGAGACTGACAGGAGACCTCATTGCAGTCTGCAACTTCCTCATGAGGGGAAAAGGAAGGGCAGGCACTGATCTCTTCTCTCTGGTGACCAGGGACAGGGCATGAGGGAATAGCCTGAAGCTGTGTCAGCTGAGGTTTAGTTTGGATATCAGAAAAAGGTTCTTCGCCCAGAGGGTGGTTGGGCACTGGAACAGGCTCCCCAGGGAAGCGGTCACAGCACCAAGTCTGCCAGAGATGAAGGGGCGTTTGGACAATACTTTCAGGCACAGGGTGTGACTCTTGGGAATGGTGCTGTGCAGGGCCAGGAGTTGGACTTGAGGATCATTATGTGTCCCTTCCAATTCAGCTTATTCTGTGATTCTTTGATATTTTATTACACTTGCTGCTCTATTTGACAAAACACTGGTCTTAGTCTTCCTCTGACAGCAGGCCATGGGAATATTGCCTATTTGTTTTTTTGGGAAGTTTTTGTGACACATCCCCTAACTAGCACTTATTGTTTCCCTTACAGCTCAGAATGTGTGCCCTTACTGAGTTAGAAAGTTAATTCTCTGCTGTCCCTTGGAGAGAAGTTTGATTGTCAGATTAGATGAAGTGAACATTGAACAAAATGAATGGGTCTGCAGTAAGAAAAATGAGACCAGTGAGTACTGGATTGGTGCCAACGTCTCAGAAGTAAAGGTGCTAGGTAAAAAGTAATGTTTGTCCTTTTATTTTTATATCAAGAAGATACTGATGTAATGTTTCTGACCTTAAACCATAAGGAAAGGACTTTGGTTTTAGTTATGCTCAGCATATTCATCTTGAGTCTCTCATTGGGAATTCTGGTTCTTATCATGAGAGTTGTAAAATCTGGTAAATTTACTTATATGTTTCTGATAACATATTGTGGTAGGTTGACCCTGGCTGGAAGCCCAGGGGCTCAAAGCCCACTAAAGCTGCTATCACTGCCTTCCTCAGCTGGACAGAGGAGAGAAAATATGATTAAAGGCTCGTGGGTTGAGCTAAGGGCAAGGAGAGTTCACTCACCAGTTGCCATCATGGGCAAAACAGACTCTACTTGGGGAAATTATTTTAATTTATTACCAACCAAATTAGAGCAGGATAATGAAAAACAAAACCAAATCTTAAAAGCATATTCTCCCTCTCTCAACTCCATCCTCCTTCTTCTGGGGTTTAACTTCACTACCTCCTCCCTGCCAGTGGCACAGGAGTATGGGGAGTAGAGGATGCAGTCAGTTCATCCATCACAAGTTTTCTCTGCTTCTCCTTTCTTCTCCGGGAGAGAACTCCTCACACTCTGTCCCTGCTCCACTGTGGGGTCCCCACCATGGGAGACAGTGATCCATGAACTTCTCGAAGGTGAGTCCTTCCCTGCAGTTCTTCATAAACTGTTCCACTGTGGGGTCCCTTCCATAAGGTGAACTCCTTCAGTAACAGGCTGCCCCATTGTGAGTCCCCCGTGGGATCACAAGTCCTGCCAGCAAACCTGCTCCAGCACAGGCCTTCCTCAGGGTCACAGCCTCCTTTGGGCATCCATCTGCTCTGCTGTGGTGTTCTCCATGGGCTGCAGGTGGAATCTCAGCTCCAGCACCTGGAGCGCCTCCTCCCCCTCCTTAACTGACCTTGGTGTCTGCAAAGTTGTTTCTCTCATATATTCTCAATCCTTTCTCCACCTGCTGTGGAAATTGAAATGCAGCAGCTTCTTCCCTTTCTTGAATCTGTTGTCCCAGAGGCCCTACCACCATTGCTGATGGGCTTGGCCTTGGCGAGCGGCAGGTCCTCTTCCAAAATGTCCCAGATAGGTTACATTTTTCAGACTTATTTCAGTGAAAAGATTCTCCTGTCACAATGAAACTTTTAAGCACTGTCTAGTTATACATAAAATCTTAAAATAATATCATGAAACATTCACAGCTAGAGAAATGAAACATTTGCAATTAATTCACCTGTTTCTTTTTCTTTCCATTTTGATCTTCAGCAGAAAGAAACCTTACTGAAGTCTCAAAATTTAGCAGGACAGAGACCTAATTTCCAATGGGCTTTTCTCTGTGGTTGTTTAATTGAGTTTTTAAAATATTTACACATTCATAGCTTGAATATTACTTTTAATTTTCCTTGTAATTTTTTGTTAGTGTCACATAAAGCACTGTCTCTAGTTCTTAGTTAAGATTTAAAGGAACACTAGTGAGAAAAAGGGTTGAATACACTGAAAATAGAACACATTTTTGATTAGTATTTAAAAATAAGGAACTCAAAATCACTAGAAAGATTAAGCTTATTCTGTATATTGCATACTGAAATCAACTAAGGTAAGTCACTATACATATAAATCTGGAATACATTTTTGAGGAATCAAACTAGTAATATCTTTTTCAGTATATAAAAATAAAAAATGTAGTAGAAACAGACCAATTTAATGAAACAGACCCATTACCTAATTCAGTTTCTCATGAATAACAATAAAATACATTCCACAAGGCTCCAGTGCTTTCCTAAGAAAACAGCAGCCAAACAAAATCACATTTAAAAAACCAATATTTTCCTTTAACATACCTGTTTGGTGGCTGTTTATTGTACACATCTATAGGTGTTCCAATTTATTTCAATGGCCTATACAAAGAAATAATAGGTAACATTTTTCCCTCCCAGACTCTTTCCTGTATCCCTACTGTCACCCCATCAGTCTCCTTGCAGAAAAGCTCTCATTCATCAGCATCTTTGGGAACACAGAGCCACAGAGGTTTGAGTTTCTATCTGGCAGCTACATAGAAGTTGTGGCTGAAGCAGTATTTTAGAAACTCCTTAGCATTTGGTATGTAGAAATTTACAGGAATTTGAAAAAATTCCCAGCATAACACAGCTTATATAAATACTTTGATTGAAAATTTTCAGAATCAGTTTCAACCTGAGAAAGCAACTGTTCTCTCCTGCCTCTGTATATGTTCTTTAATAGTACTATTGTAAAACTTTTGGCAGAGAATAAGGTTGTTTTTTAAAGAAGCTGAAGAAAATATTTACAGACTATTTGAAACCAGTGATTGAATCCAAAGAGCTTGGGGAGGCTTGAAACAATTACGCAGTTCGACAAGAAAGGAATAAACTTTTAGTACTACCCATGAACGTGTAAATAAATAGTGAGGCATTTTAAAGGAAATAATCTTTTAAAACATCCCACAAGAGCAACAAGACATATTATGGGGAAGAGGGTGCATGATCCTGATCTTTCTTGGCTAAGAGGCTCATTTAAGAGGAAGAGTTGTTTGTCCTACAATGAATACAGAGTAATCCTTGAAAATACCAACACTAGAGTCCAGGGCATTCTGCACTCCAGTATCCACCTCTACCATGGGATCTAAAGGATCCTCTTTGTCTAAGTGAAAACTGAATCATGTTCTAAACCTTCTGCCTGGGAAAAACAAAGACCTGCCAGCTTCTGTTCACCCGCTGTTCTCAGAAGTTATGGGTATTCTATGAAACATATTTTTTCCTTCTGACAAATATGTGTGTGTGCTTCAGCCTGTAGCATTTCAAACATTGCTATTTATCCAGATAATATCTATTTTCTTGTATTTTAAGAAAAAAACTAGTAATAATAATAACAACAATAAAAAGACCTTCTGCTTATTCAAGTAAATGATTATTCCTAACTCAATATGTTGAATTCAAAGATGTGACAAACAAGACAGTGATAAATTCTTGACAATTGATAACTTAATCTGTTGCAATATTAATCACATATTTGACTATCCAAAGAAACAAATATATTCTGTTACGTATTCTGGAGAGAAAAAAAATATAATTTAGACAACCTCTCCTGTAATGCTTACCTGGTAAATTTCTGATTGTTCATCTGTGAAAGGCCATTACTGTCCCTAAAAATGTGCCATGTAGTGCATTGTAGCTATGGGCATCTTCATTTAATTTTTCAATACCCTACTAAATTGGAATTCATGACACCTTTAAACTAAATGACAGCACAGACATCAAATCATTGTTTGGAGAAAAACTGCTAAATATAGAGGAATCTGGAAAATTGTCCAGGTCTTAATATAGAAAAATAGTGTATTATCACTGATCTTGATGGCAGCTGAGAAGATCACTAGGGAACATTATTAATATTAGCTGCAGACTCAAACAAAGCTTGGACTTTTATTCATTCAAAGCCCTGCATAGTTTTGACTAGACTTTCATTTAATCAGATTTGGCTGTTTGCTCTAATCTTCAATGTCATTCAGAATTTGTTTTCCACATTTGCCCTTTTGCCCTTTTTCATTGCTTTAACTTCCTCTCATTTCCTTTTTCGTTTTCTTTCAGTCTATCTTCAGCTAGCTCTAACTGTCCTTCACCCTATTAGAAATGTGAATTAAAACATGTTGCCAGTCATCATATAATTTATTGTGTCTGCTTTTTTCTTCTGCCTTCCTATGTTTCAATTATTTGACTGAGAGCCCTTTTAGAAAAAAGTCCCATGTATTTCCCCAAGAAAAGGACCTACCATATTGGGGCTCTGTGCTATGCTGATCCTTGGTTACAATCCTAAAAAGTAGGATTCGCTTATTATCCACAATAATACTTGTTGTCAGCTTGAATAAAATCCCCAGAGTCTGTGTTTGATATATGCTTAATTTATGTGTCCATAGATATTAAATAAACCTTGAAGATGAGACTTTCACATAGGTAGTAGAAATCTGCTAAGTTAGTTATTACAAATTACTTATTACAAAACTAACATTTATGGTCTTACAGATATGGCACAGACCAAGAATTTTTTATTCCATTCTAAGACCTGTCTGTGTATATCTGCATACATAAATGATACTTGTATTTGAAAGTATAATTTCAGTACTAACTAGATAACAAACTACATTCTCAAGACCTTTCAATGGTAAAAGTTAACATTATTTATCTGCTAGGCATTATTCTGGACATGTATTTTGCGTCACAGAACATGGGCAGGTAACTATGTAGGTTAGATACAAACTAAACCTGTTAAGAGTCCAACATCCAGCAATTCACTAAGAGTGTGGAATAACATAATTCCATTGAAATGCATAGGAATTTCATCATAAGTTTCAGTTGATGTGATGCCGTAAGTAATGAAATGTTTCTGGGTTATATGTATTTCATTAAAAAATTTATACCGTGTCATCCTTTTATGAAGATGGCATTGTACACATCATGATGGAGACTTAAAAATTGTCTTAGTAGTATCCAAGACAGTAATATCAACCAGAGATCATGTCTTTGTTTCATTTCTTTTTCATTAGGCATGGGGGATAAAAGAAATTCCTGTCTAATGTAGGTATTTTAATGGTTAATATCTCTGTAATGGTTGAGCAGGTCATTTGTGTACAGATTTAGACTGAGTATTATTATATGTCACAAGAACTGTGTTTCAGCAAGTATGAGCCATTGTCTGGGAACACCTGTAAGAAAAGCAGAATACAAATAGATCAGGGTGGGAAACTTGGGTTTCTTTATAGCTTCCTCTGAGATGCTTTCTCTGGGATCTAATACCAATGATAGGCTGCATATGTTAATTCTATTTAGTATTATATCATTACCAGTGGAGGTAAAATAATGATGCATTAAATTTAAGCTGAAATATAACTGAAATCCGATATTGATTATATGTGTATGAAAAATAAGTGAGTACATTTTACTACAAAAATAAATCCCAAAGAAATTCCAGCAGCAATTGTTAAACTGCTATTTTAAAGTGTCATCAGTTGAGTCAGTCTCTGAAACTAGATTGTCCTTGATCTCTTTCCAAAAGCAACCAATCCTTTAACCCTCACAGAGATAAAACATTTTAACATAAAGAAGTAAGCCTCTCTCCCTTTCAAAATAAAAGTGTATTAAATGTATTTAATGTCTTTTTTTTTCTGTGAGGGTGTCTGAGCACTGACACATGTTGCCTAGGCTGTATATTTTTCATCTTTGGAGATTTTCAAGAGCTATCTAGACAATGTCCTGGGAAATCTGCTCTAAATGATCCTGTTTCAGTAGGATGGACAAGATGACCTCCAGAGGCCCCTTCCAGTCTCAATTATTCTGTGATTAAATGATAAATTGCATTTGTTGTTGGAATCAGCTTCCTATTTCCTCTCAGAAGTCTCAGGCAACATATGTATTGCTCACTGGGCAATGGCAACAAATGCACAGCTGTAGATGGTGAGGAGAAAGGATCTGGGGACATACCAGCTGCTGGCAACATCCACATCGGCGCCAGTACTTACACTTCAGAAAATATCTTCTGCCACTAGGGATGAGAATTCTTTGAAAGAACTGCTATTTTACCGTAGCATATCTTAAGATCTTAAAATATTAATCAGTGTTATCTTCTGTTATTTATACATGAGACTACAGTCAAAATCATTAAATGGATTGTGGAAGATTTAACAAAGACACTTTCTGTATGTGGTTTCAAGAAACAGTCAATCTGACACATCTCATGTATAAGCTCCTGCTGTATTTGACATTTATTGGGTCAAATCTTCACTTTGACATCCAAGAGAAGTAGTTATTATAAAGAATTCTGGTTTTAAATCTATTTTGCATATGCCAGTTTCTATTTAGATAGCTCTTCATGACTAAATCAGAGCTTCTTTACTAGCATGATGAAAAGCACCCCTATAAGTAGCTCATCTCTGCCAGATTTCAGCTTCCTAGATACAGCTAATTCTGTGCTAGATGTTTCCAAAAAGTGGAAGTGAAATATATAATATTGAAGCGTTTTGTTCAGTAATTGTAATTTCATTCAGTCTGAAATTTTTCAACTCCCCCTTCTCATGTCCACAAAATTTTCCCTGAACAGATACCAGATCTTGATATTTGGACAGGCTTAGAAAGGATTACTGGAGGAAACGTCAGGCAGCCTTTACTTTGTGAGAAATATTTTCACTGAAAATATCTGAGTATAAAATAAATGCAATGGCCATGGTGTCTCCTTTTCCAAAATGAGAGCTTGGTAATACAGCCACCTTTTCCTCCAGATGGAAGGACAACACAGACTCTTCAGAAGCATCTCAACACATTCATAAGTACAAATAAAAGTTCTGAGTGGCTCACCAGTGATCTACTTTCTTTCCCAATACACACAACTTCCTACAGGTCACTGTATTCCCAAGTGAAGGAGGTCTTGCTTTGCTTGGAAAACTGACAGGAGATTGCAGTGTCTTTATGGCTATAGCTGAACTAGGGGTGTAGGATGGATCTGTGGTCTCTACTGGACTTGATTTTATCTAGATATGCATTATCCTCTTCTCGCTTCTTGAGAGAGAAATGGCAAAAACAATGGTATGAGAAGATGTTGCACTGCCCTCTAGGCTTGAGTCTCATCTGAAGGAACATGGCACTGGGGTCTTGGAGTGAGGCATCGAGAGCGAGTTCTGGGAAATCTGACTGACTGAGACCTTGAAAGCTGTCTGCTGTAAGCATATAAAACTTTCAGTGTTTAGAAGTGTTATCATGATGCTTATTTCATCCTCAAAACCACATCCTAATTCAGGTTAAGATTACTGGTTTGGTTTTGTTTTGTTCTATGAACCCTCTGGTAAGTCTAAAACATTTGAAAAAGACTAGTCAGTGTGCTCATTATTTGAATTTCAACTCTAGCCTAGTTTGCCCCAGAATATGCTGCAATATGAGAAACACCAACTGATGTCCAGACAATAGTGAAAAAAATCCCACTCTGACTACTTAAATCTTACTGATAAAGAAGCTTGGGGATGGTTGTATGCCATTTCTGCTAGGTTGACAACAGCTGCCAAATCAGGACTCAGTGAATTATATGAAGCAAATGAACATTCTGTCACATTGTTGTTTATTTTGTCAAGCTGCTGGATTGGATAAACTTTTTTCATCGTTTTGTCATTTTCCCATTTCAGACTGTGTTATTTGTTATGGAAATATTTGTCACTGTCATGAGTCAAGCTTAGTCATAGCCACATGGGCAGAATAAAACTGGCTTATATATTAGCTGAACATTTATGTGAAGGTTTTGGAACTAATAAAGATTTTTACAATATTTGTGGCTGTTCATATGTGTGCATGTACATAAATACATATATATAACTCACAAACCTGAGTTATACAGCTTTTTATCCACATAGGCTTGAAAGGAAGGTGAATTATATGAGGTGTCCTAAGAAACACTCTGGGAATAATATTTTTCAAGCCTTTGGACAACACTGTGGGGCCCATCATGTCATTCTTGGCCTGTCTTGCGCAAGACCAGGAGTTGTGGTGGATGATCCTAATGGGTCCCTTCCAACTCAGCATATTCGATGATTCTATGATTTGTCTTATGAGCATATCTTATATTTTTAATATCATATATTTTGAAGTAAATTATTTTTGGGGGTATTTTAGGTTTGTGTTAAAATATACAGGATATGTAAGAAATACATAGTAATACTTATATATACCTCATTTCCCAGATTGTCTTCTTCGTGGCATTTTTTAGTGCATTTAGAATAGCTAAACCCTTGGTCACAGTTCTTCATGCTGCTCATTCCTTCCACAATTCTAGAGCTACACACTAGCTTGAATGAAAATAAAATCTGTACTACGGGAAAATGTATGATATGGGAAGGCAGAAGATCTTTTTGCACCATTTTTGTGTGACTTAAACTCATTTTTTTATGAGTTGAGGACAGCTATAAATTTCAAATATTTAATGTTAAATACATGTGGTCTATTATTTTTTTAAGATATCCTTTAAAAGTCAATGAAAACTCTTTGATTATAACTGAATAAACATCCAAGGAAATAGAGGCGTAGAGGCATATATAATTAACCATAAAGAGTTACAAATTATAAAAATTTCATTTTTGATCACCTAGAAGATAAACCACCTGTAAAATACAATAAAGAGAAATGATCATTTGTAGATGAAATAGATTTGCATGGAGATACCTGCAAAATTTCTGTAAGCCAACAAGAAAAAGAAAATGTTCTTTCATTTTCTATTGTTTTTTCAAGACTTTGTATCTAGGATAAGTAGTTACTTTTTGTTTTTGAAATCTTCACTTGAGATTAAGCTGAGCTCTGTTCTTAATTGGACAAACTCTGAGACAAGCTAAACTGGGAATTCTTATTGAAAATATCTTTGCAGATTAAAAATAATAGAGCTATTTTCTGCTTCACATCCAGACTAACTTAAAATGTGTCTGTGAATTGTAGCTCTGACCACGAATTTCCACTCCCTCTTTTTAGTTGTCTGATTGTTTGATTTCTAAAATATCATATTTGGAGATCTCATCTAAATTTCTTGAAAGTAAAAATTTGGAAAGGAATTAGGCTCATCTCACCTACCCTTCACTTAGTCAAAGAAAATTTTGAATAATAGCATAGTTGTCTAGACAATCTTTATTGCTCAGAGGCATCAGACTGGGGGGCAGAGTGTCCTGGGTTGCAGTATATTCTATTACCATCTTCATGAGCCACTGAAAACAGGTGGGGTGGTGTTCCTTGCCTCCTCCCTCCAGACTATCTTCTGTTAATGGGCCCATCAGGGCCTTGCGCATGACTCATAGATAACTTGATCCTGAGCTATCTCCTGTTAATAGGCCAGCTGCTGAACCCCGCTGGGGCAGAGCTCTTTATCTCTCCCATGAGCCATCCTCCCCTCAGGGGGATATCTTCTGCTAATGGGCCATCCAGCCTCACTGCCTGACTGAAAAAATTACATCATCCCATTGTGAGATGCTCCGCCCAGAGGGAGGAACCAAGCATCCCATCCTGGATATAAACTGAGATTTCAAACACCACAGTCAGCCCTTACTTACTGGATTCCTAGAGGATAAGAGCTACCACTGGACCTTCAGGTGAAGACCAGATGATTTCTACAGGGTCACTGCTTCAACAGAACCGTCACTCCAGGAGGCCTGCAGCCACCATTTAATCGGACTGCTACCAACACCCTGACCGACAGGGTGTCAGGCTGTATTCTGACTCTGTCAGTAGTTTCTTTTTTTACTATTGCATTTCTTTTACTTTTCCTATTAAATTGTATTTCTGACTTGGAGTCTCCCACTGATTTGTTTTCAAACCCGCATACAGAGTCAAGAACCACCTTAGTCCAAGAAAACCCTCTGAGTTTCTTAGTTATGGATGGGATGAATGAATCACTTCCTCACAGCGCTTGCTTCTGGATAGTGACTATTAGAAAAGCTGAAACAATGTATATAAACTAGCTACACTTTTACAATCCTACATTAGGTGAGAGCAATTATGCTTCTTTTGAAAATTCTGGTTTTGGTTTGAGGAACTTCCTCAGCAGGAGAGCAAAATATGATTTTCTTTCTCTGAAAAAATATATTCTGACTGTGGTATCAGACATTGTTTTCTACTTTACCTCAGTGTGTTTGTCAGCTTATTCATTCAAGACTTATGAAGTGAAAGCTTAAAGTACTCTCTTTAGGTCTCCATCCTATCAGCTTTTGCTTTAATTTGTATATTGCATCATTTTCACAAATATGTTGTACTTTATTCTTTTACATGTTTTTTTTGTTTCTTTTTTTCTGACAGTTTCTATTTTCTTGACTGTTTCTTTTCATAAGTTTCATATCTTTCCCAGCCATTCATATCCCAACCTTGGTGGTTTCCCTGGTTCTTGGGAGGGTTTTCTCTATGAATTTTTGTGATACATGAAGGGATGAGACCCACCAGCAGACATGCAAGTGAATCAAAAGTTTTATTCAGAAGCATCAGCGTATATATATCTTTACTCCCAAGAGCCCCCCCTTGGTTACAGCGCACAGGCTTAATCACGGCTCCACAACAAATCATTCCTCTTGACATCCTCTGTCATTCTCTCCAAAGCCATGGAGAGAAGTGTGGCTAAGAGCACAAAGTGTGTACTCTTCCACGTTTCTTTGTGGACTAGCGGAGATGGTGTGCTGTTCTGTGTCGAGGTAGAAACTCGTTTGTTCACCTCTGTCTCAGGTACACACTGACCAGGGATGCTGCTGCTGCTGCCAGTGCTGCTGCTGTTGCTTTCTGTTTAACTCTTTCCTGACATCAACACCTCTTCCCCCAACAGATTCTCAAAATTATCTCTGTTTATTAGCATCATCACACTTAGTTCAGCCTGAATTTTTTCTCCCTGTACCAGATGTTAGAATGTAATTTAGACCATCAAACAAGATTATAGGTTGAGTTTTCAGACTTACTAAGCCTTGTCTCATCTCTTCTCCCATTAAAGACAATGATAAACTCTCCCTAACTTTAGAGGAACAGAAATAGTGGTAAGCTAAAGGCTTTCATTCTGTGAAAAGCAATTACAATTTTTTCTTTTTGTTCTGTTACTCTTCCAAGATATTTTAGAAAAAGTGTCATCCAAAATATCTCTTATCCTCTGAAACTTGAGGACTTAGATAACTGTTTCTTATTTACTCTCATTTTCTTATTTTGTGGTATCCAAAGAGACAAAGCTGTTTTGGCTGTAGAGAAAGGGTACTAAACCTGGGTTAGGTGGTTATTTGAACTGGGTTGGTGACTGCTTTACCCCACTGTATAGCAAAACTAGACCAGCAATTCATTTTGATCTGTGTCACCTAATTTTTTTAGGTTTTATTTCTTCCTTCCATGGGAAAAACAATTTGTATTCTGAAATTTTGGATACAGCTAGTGCAGGTTAGCATAGCTTCATTAGAATATTGTCTATTTTCAAAACTTTAGCGTTTGAACTAGAGGGACTGGAATGGTGTAATCTATTCCCAGCTTTTTTATGTCTGTTCAATGAGTTTTATAAGTAGTAATCTAATAACCATTAATAGTAGTAGTGATAGCCTTGTTTGAACAGTAAAATAAGTCAGTAAACAAATAAGGAGTTGCAAGTATTTCCAGCAGAATTGTGCAATGACTATTTTTCCAATGACATAAAAATGTGATGGAATGAACCAGAATGATATTGATAGGCAAATATTTATAAGCAACGTTCATAAAAAGGGAGCCTAAAATGTCAAAAGTATCGGACTAGGTCTTTTTCTGTCACAGGTTTAAATTAACTTCAAATGAGTTAAATGTGTTTATGCCAGTTTAAAGGGTTTTTTGTGGATTACAATAGTTTTAACAGTCTTCTTTGTCACTGTGGACATTGACAGTCGCAGTGGGAAGCAGGGAAAGAATTTGGAAAGCTTTAGAATTCAAGATTTGTGTATTCTTAATAAAATAGTCCTGCCTCCAAGACAAAAATGCTCAGTACTGTTGAAAAACTTTTTTTTTTTTTGGTTAGGAACACAAATTTGCTTTGCTTAGAAAAGTCTCAGTCTTAAATGCATCATAATTTCACAGGAGTTGGTTGATATCTCTGTTTACTATTGTTATAACTTTGCTACAATACCAACCATCAGCGTAATTCGGGTAAAGTTTTTATCCCAACCCAAAGGCTATCTGAATGGATCCCATAGATATCCTGTAGCTTCCTGGCAGTTGGCAGTGTAGCTGAAAAAGGCTTAATAGTGAATCAATAATTTAACTGAAGTGCATAAATGAAATGTATTTTTGTAGTGCACTGCAAGTTTCTTCTATAACTTTTTTTATTTCAGAAAACTTCTTAAAACATGCTTTTGTGTGTGTTGCTTTTCTTGGTACAGAGCAAGTAAAACTAGGTGAAATGAGAACATTGTAGGATTCATTAATTCTGGATTATGTAATACTTACTGAGAAGTCAAAGCACCTGTGGTGCTACTGCTGGAGAAAAGGATAAGTACAATAAAATTTTGAAAAATCGGCAGTTTACTTATGGGATTTTTTTTGACTACTCTTGACAGAAATTTCCAGGTGAGTTTATCTTGGAACTTATTGTCTATCAAAAAGAATATGTTCTTGCTACAACTTTGAGATAACATATATTGAAGGAATAATTAACAATGCAGGTCACAAATCAATAATAAAAACCAGTCTGTTTTGTGCATTGAAGTAAGTTTACATGTTATATAAGCCCTGAGCGGAAGACAATATGTCTGCTGTAAAGAGCATGAACATGAAATGAAAAAGTCTATTCTGGTAAATAGAAACTGATAGAATTATTTGGGAACCTCAGACATAGGGCTGGTCCTTGAGTGAATGAACAAAAGCATAGTCACAGAAATAGCTAAAATACATTACAATTATAAAAATTATTGATGATTCACATTTTTTTCATTTGGGTAATCAGTAGTTTCAAAAGGTTGTCAATAGATTATAAGGAGTCTCCCCCACTCCCACATCCCTAAAAACCCCCCAAAAACACTGGCAACCCAAACCCCAGTGTAACCTGTTTGCATGGTCAGCATCTGCAAACACCCCCACATTCTGACCTATATGCCTTATATCGGGTGCTAGGAATTTTGAAGTAGTGAGTCTATTCAAACATCAAACCATTTGACCAATTAAATACATGAAAAATGGATTTTAGACTGAAGATAATACCTTAACCGGTCACAAAAACATCATTCAGCAAATACTAGATTCCAATATTGAAAATTAAACCTAAAATATGGGGAAAAAATTAAACAGGTTTTAGTTACAAAGATAAGTAAATTGGAGCAATTTTTTCAGAGAGCCAGTGAATTTCATAATATATAAGAACTTCATATCAGGACTGTACAGTTTTATGAGAGATGTGCTACAGACCAAGCAGAAGCTGAGGATTTGATATAGTAAGGCTCATTATCCTTTTGCATTCAAGATATGCTTGTATCTCTTTCCAGTATTTGAAATTCTGAGTCTGGAATTTGCTAGAATTTTGCTATTTGCAGGAGAAGCATGGCCCATATGAATAGCCATAGCTCTGTCTTGGCACCCACAGCACTTCTCATAAAACATATTAGGCCTGAAAAGACAGAAGTGACAATGGCAAAAGAAGGAATCCCAGCCATAGAAAAAAACAAAACAAAACAAAAAGAAAAAAAAAAGACATCTCAAAAAAAAAAAAAGGGGTGCATTTTTGTAGCTGGTTGCAACATGGAGCTGGGGGGGCTAGCTGGGTGCAGAAGCTGAAGCTGGGATACTAAGAAGATCTTGTGGATTCCAGAAATGCCACACAAACACAGTAATTGAAGAGTCTGTCTGAGCTGGAGGCAGTCTGTGACTGCTGAATTTCTCCAAAGTGTCAGCTCATCTGGAAACACCTAGGCATGAATGGTAAAGGTGAGTAGGTTCCTTCTGAAGCATGATGCTATGTTTTGGGGGCCATTATTGCAGATAACCAAATCTCATCATTTCTGTAAAGAAGTGATTCTGGTTTGGAACAAAATAATAGGTAAAAAGAAAGAAAGAAAAATTCCTGTAGGGAATCAAAACACATTTTTAAATATTTTGAAAAAAATTAAAATACGTAACATAGGAATGCCTAACTATCTTAAAGTCCTTGTTGTCCTTCACTTTTTAGGAAATACCCAGGGGTTCTTTATTGACAGTCACGCAACCCTGTTACAAACAAATAGTAAAAGGTATGTGGGCCCTGAGGCAGCATGGCCAGATGGAATTCTGGGGTTTCTGTGTGTTCTAGACATATACGTATACCTGAGGTTATTCTGAAATATAAGCCGTACAACCTCCCTTTTCCTTCTTCCTATTGGGTCAATCAGTATAGATTACCCAGAGCCAGCTTTTAGGATACACTACTTTCTAAGTGAAGTTGACAGTTGGTAAATTTAGTTTCAAGCAAAGCCTGTAGGCCACTTCTGCTCTGTAATGTAGATGTGGAATTTAAATTTTATAATGCTCTATGCAGTGCCCAGGTCAGATTCGATAACACTAATTGCAGAGTGGGATTAGTGCTCTACTTGGGGGGCAGTGCCTCAGAGCATTTCTCATCTGCCGTGTTCCCTTGAACGCAGGCACTTTTTTTCTTTTAAACTCTTGCTTTTACGTTCCATTCTTGCAAATAAGGTGTGGATCAGCACATGGGGGAATTTTAAATGAAGCAAAATGGGATACAGGAATGCACTATGACACTTTGATTAATAAAATGTAGCATTTCTAAAAATTGCACTTTGTTGCACTTGTATGAACTGACAGCTAGATAAGGTACGTTTCTTAAAAGGAGGTATAATTTTTACTAAGTTGATTTCTGTCCTCTGGTTTTATTACATCAGAGGTGCATCCACATACTGCTACCTAGTTTAAATAAAGTTAATTTTTCCCCCTCAAAAAAAAAGCACTGCAGCAATATCCCACAGTATTCAGAAGGCCAAATTACATAATCTTTTCCCAAAGTAATTTGTTCTGTTATTGTAATAATATTCATAGGGCTTATCATCAAGAAAAGTAATGCTTAAAGTCAAATAGAAAAATATATAAAAATCTGAATTAAAAGCAAAACTATCAAGATTTAATGCATAGTTAGTGCCCTTTTTTGAATGCATGAAATTAAATTTCCAAGAAAAATAAGAAGATTTACAAGATTAATGGATTGCTCGTACTTATAGCTCAAAATTTGAACATTTGAATATTCTCAGGCAACAATCCAGAAACTCATGACCCATTTTCTTGTGGAACAGAAACATTTGGAGCAGTGCCATCATCTCAAGTGAAATGTCTTAAATACCCAGAACATACATTTTCTGTGTGTATGTATACATGTGTACGCACACGAATACATATATTAGCCTTTTATTTTGGAGTGGAATACCTTTTTGCAGCTATAGTGTTGTGTTAAACATAGAAACCTTTATTTATCAACCAGGTTTGTAGCATGAGGAACACTGCTGGAGGCCAGCTTCATGGGATTGTACCCTCTGGTAAAGCCAGGGTTCTCCTTCAGGTTCTTTCCACACACTCAATTGTCACTGCAACAGCTATCAAAATGCAGATACTGATGCTGATGACATTCTAAGTGTGCAGTGAGGCTTTCATTCTTGGCATGCCCATTCATTAATGCAGATGGGAGAAGCTTAAATGAGGTGACTTTTTACAGTCCACATAGCCGACTTTAATCAAACAGTTTAACCTAGCTCTTCCTCTTCCCAAGGTTATGGAAGAGAAGGGGAAAAGACAAAAAAAGACAAGTCTTCCTTTACATTCTTCCTGTCTTTAATATAAACAGTCCTGGTTTTGTACTTTTCTGAGTTTTATAGAGCTGATGCCTTGCTGGGGCTACCTGAAAACAGAGGCTAGACAAATTGAGAGGATAAAAGCAGATATTTATTGAAGGGCCTTCAGGTACACCTTGGGCAGCCGAAAGCCTTCAGCAAGGCTACACCCAAAATGGACAACGGGTTTTCACCCTGTTATAAGTTTGGTCCATTTGCATATTGGAGTTAATTCTCCAATTACAACTGCAGGTAATGAAGTCATTACCCCAAGTTTGTTCCCCCCGTTCAGAGGCTTTGTTTACATATTTCAGGGCCTGAGACAGTGAAGTGTCCTTGAGTCCAGGCCCAGAGAGGGTTTGTTATGTCTAACCACAATGGGAGAACAGTAGCCAACAGGCTATGGAGTTTTAGAGTTACACACTAAAGAATACAGGGTCTGAAAAATATGAAAGCTAAAATCCTAAGGCATCACTGCAGTGCGTCTTCTCTGCAATGTAGGAAATTTCAGATTTGTTTGGTGTCCTGGAGTGATGTTATATNGGGGGAACTAGTTGTCAGCCCGTGTGTTCCTTCCCTTCTCCGGGCATTTGTTGTTGTGTTCTTTTGTTTTGGTTTGTTTGGTTTTTTTCCTGTTCTGCCCTTTTTTGTTTTTTCCCTGTAAATAAACAATTTGGGTTTTTTTCCACTTTCGCTGTCATTAATTTGCCTCATTGGCAGAGGAAAGGGGGAAGCCCATTCCCTTTGGAGGAGGTGCTCACTCCGGAGCGTTTCCTCCTAACTTTGTCTCCGAAACTGAGACATTTGGGTTCCTAGAAAAAGATCTCAAAGTGGCAGTGGATGAGGAATAATAGGCCAGTATTCCCAAAGATGATTAGGCCTAATAATTAATGCCTAAACCTCTCAAGCTTTCCTCATGTCAAACAGTTCTATGCAGACTTTCTCCATGTGACACCTGTCACTGTGCTGGCGGTTATTCCAAAGCCTGTGTAACACTGAGACTTTACTTTGAATATTTTCAGATGAAGATTTACTGGAGAGAAAAACTAAGAGTAGAGAGAGCACTTTCTCTTCCCTCTGTCTCAATACTGGCTGATATCATACACACACCATCGCATGTGACATGGATTAAGCTGTATGGTCCTCTGATATTCCTCACTCCACTGAGGTTTTCATCTACCTCTGAATTCAAAGAATGTAAATAGTGTCTAACAGTGTTTGACACACGGTTAATTGCACTTACAGAAAGTATACAAAATTAGCCTCAGTTTCTGTCCACTCTAAAAAAACCCCTCAATTTATTTTATGATTCATGATACTATTCATACCCCTAACATCATCAGACAAAAATGATGAAGGTTTTTATGAAAAGATGATAAATCATCTAACAAAATTTTTCTTGTTAATTCACAGAAAGAGAAGAATATTTGAATATCACTGCAATTTTTAGATTATTGACTTTTATTTACCACTGCATTGATAATGCTTTCTATCATACAATTTTTTCTCTATATTAATTAGATTAACTGAAGCAAGGCAAATACATATTGGTCTGTTTTATATAAAATTAACATTTCACACATGAAGGTTCTTTTTCTAAATGTACGTTACCATCTTCTAGACCATCTGGCAGATTCATCCGCCTAATAGGCTTGATCAGGATTTTAGACTTGTTCAGATTTCAAATTTCAAGTTCTATTACTTGAAATATTCCTTTTCTATAGTATGCTGTTGCACATAACATAGTTAATAAAACAGATCCTGAAAAAGGAATAATTCTTGGACTTAATTTTGTGTTTTATCATAACAACATATAGACACTGTTTCTTTCAACATAATTGTGCCCTGCAAGCACCAGGGTCAGAGAAGAAGGAAGGGGATGCAGTGGTCCAAGTCCTGGAGCAGATTCCCCTGCAGCCCCTGGAGCCGAGCACAGGGAAGGAGGTAATTCCCTACAGCTTATGGAGGGCACTATGCCAGAGCAGGCAGATATTACCTTAAGAAATGATGGCCTGTGGATGACACACACCAAAGCTGGTTTATCCTGAACTACTGCAGCCCTTGGAGATGACTCACACTGGCACAGAGGAAAAGTGTGAGAAGAAAGGAGTGACAAAGAAGGAACTTGTGCAGACTGTCTGCAAACCCCATTCCCTATCCCTCTGTGCCACTCTGGATGAAGGGCAGGGGGTAGAGGAACTGGAAATGAAGGAATTCACTTAACCCTGTTTTTCCCATGATGGTAATGGGTAGGTGACCTCACTGTCTTTGTCTCTGTCCACAATCTTTTCCATCTTATTTCCATCTTCCAGTTCAGGAAGGGGAGTGAGAGCTGCTGGGTGGGCATCTGGCTGCTGGCCACCACATGCTAAAATGCTGCTCAAGCTCTCTGGAATAAAGACATTTTTTTTTCCTCTAAAAGGTGATGAGTTTTTGATAGGTGAGTAGTTAGTATATTATGGCTGCTGATCTTATATTTGGTCTTACCTGATTTTCATATTATATTTCCTACTTGCTACCTACATCTTTCTGTAAAGTGTGATACTTTACATGTGCTCTAGAGTTGAGCCTTTATGTACTGCCTTATTTAGAATTAGGTGTTGAAATCAAAGTTTGCTTTCGACCATGCCTAGATTTCATGCTTTAGACTTTATTAGTCGCTCTGCATACAACATAGTTATATAATTTTACTATTAGAAATCGTATTTTTTTCCCTTGACTTTTTTCAATCACTGTTTTCTCTGGTTTGAATTAAAAAATCAGAATTCATAGCAAAGTACACTGGCAATTTGCTTCTGATGTGACATTTGCAATAGGTTGTTGATCACTCAATTTTTGTCATCTCCATTTTTTCTCTGAAAATGTGTCTTTACTATAGGCAGAGACCAAATAAAAAGTCCATGATTTTTTTTAAAGTTACTACACAGCTGAAATGCAGCAGCTGACTACACGAGCACTCCTACTTGTGTATGAGAGCTTAGACAAGTCTACTTAAGGCACTGAAATTCACTAATCACAAAGAATCATCAAACTGTACCTTTAGTTCACCTTTGATTTAAGGGACAAAATGTTCAGCAGTAAATTTTGATTACTATCATCCAATTGCTTCTAACCTGTATTAGTATATTCATTCTCATATTTATTATGCCTTATTATAAGCATCATATGCAAACAATCCTTTAATGAAGTCCTATGTTGATGACTTGCACATAAATTGTGCAAGTACTTTGCCTTCGTTGAATTCATCATGTAAAATTAGCCCTAATTTTTGGTAACTCCAATGAATGTAAAAGAGTAAAAACCTGTTATTAGAAAGTCATACATTCCCTCAATATGAACAAGCTTAACAATGTCTTTCTATGGTAGGAAAATAAAGACTGTGGCATGCTATGGTTCTAGAGATTATATTTTAATATTTGTTTGGCTTTTAACTTCAGACAACATACTTTGGGGCACATTCTTTAATGTCATGAGAACACAGTGCCGCACCTATTAAAGCCAAATTAATGGTTAGAAAGCTGCCATCCAAAATAACCATATGAGAAGCAAAAAATCGTAGAATCATGGAATGGTTAGGGCTGGGAGGGGCCTTAAACATTTAAACATCATCCAGTTCCTGAGACACTCTGTACTAACACATCTTAGGATCATTCCTGAATGGTATGGTTTCCATCGCAGAATTATGCTGGTATAAATGATGACTTCATGATTGGCAAAGCCACCCTGTCCAATTCTCCGGAAAACTGAGTCCTTTCAGGTAATAACAAAACTAAGTCCGATCAGTGTCTTATGTCAGTGAAGACCTAATTCCAATGTTACAAAATTCTGCTGCTTTTCCTTGAGAGGAGCTCTAGACTGTCAAAATATTCAGACCTGATTCTCTAAGTATATTGTTCCTGCTGTCCCTTGGGAACGGGGTCAGTTCTGCAATGGGCTTTGCTGAAAAGAGTTTAAAGGTTTGCCCAATGTCTATATTTCTTACTACCAGCAAACTTTTGTAGGCCTATCAACTGATGTAATTTCTGTCACACACAGAAAATTTGGCCAAATGTTCTTGCTCTGTGTAGGGATTATCCTTAGTTGCCAAATCTAAACTGCTGCAGCCTTTTCTATTGCACTTTGAGTGGCAGTCAAGTGGAGGAATCTTATCTCGCATGATAACTGAAACTCTCAGCTTTTGTTAAGTAGGTAGAAGAGGGTAACTTTCAGAGTCTGATGCTCAAAACAAATAATTGCAGTCTTTGTTCTCCTAACTGACTAATAGAAAATCCTTTTTTTTTTTTTTTGCAACATTGAACTTCCTGAAATACCAGGCTGCTCTTGAATTTTGAAAAGCAGATAAACATCTCAAGCTCTCAATGCTTCTGAAGTCCTCAGTTCCAAAATAGCTGTCAGAGACGAGTCATCTCATTCACAGATCCTAAAAATCTCTGTTCTCCTGCAACTCACTGGGCAATTTGGCAAGAATACTAGGCAAGGTTTTATTGGATACTTGTCTGTGTTTTGGCAAGCATTAGTTGAAACAGATGTTTATATATAACATTTTTATTTCTGAAACATGCTTCATCTTTAAACTAGTTTGGTTTATTGCCCTTGCTACTCTTTTTGGAAAATTGTTATAGAGTATTCTGGCTCTGATGATTACAACTTCGAATTTCCAACCCAAATGTATTTCTTGCCCATCTAGAAATATTTTTCTTAGGTCAACATGGTTGTTTATTTTAGATACCTTTTCCTCTTATTTTGTGTTTATGCCTATCCACTCCATATATTTATGTAGAGCAATCTTATCACATCTCAGTTCATTTTGGTAGTTAAACAAGACAAGACCTTTTTGTCTTATTTCATATGGCTTTGGATACTCTGGAGACCTCATCACATACATCTCAGAATTGCATTTGCTATTTGATGGACGTGACACATAGTTGTCAACAATCACCCAGCTGCACCACACTGTTTTTTCTTTCAGCTGTTGAGATCAGAACTTACTTTTGTTCCTCCTTTAATGTTTGTTTCTCCTTTAGTGTTATACAATCCCATATTACCCATTTCTGTACGATGCTGTGGTTCACTTGATATTGTTTTGCTAATTTTATCAGCTAACATTTACTTTTTGCATTTGCACGAAATGTAATGAAAATTTGAAACAAGATCTGTACCATGACTAATCCTTGACTAACTCTTTCAGTAGTTTATCCTGGCTTGATTATCCCCTTCTCAGGTCTGTCAGTTGCCAGCTGTTTTTCAGTCAGTTTACTATCTATGGTGCAATTCTTGCTCTTATGTTTTCCCACTTGTTAATTCCCATAGGTAATTTATCAGATGTTTTGCCATATGTCTGATAGATTAATTATATTGTTATTTCCCCATTTATGTTACGTTATAGGCTATAGATATGAGGCTAATCTGGATCCAAGGATCTTGGATAACTGTGGTGGTTTGAAAACAAACCAGGGGAGACATTAAGTCAGAATAACAATTTAATAGGAAAATTAAAAATAAAGGCAGAAAACACTGGTTTGAATGGACAGAGTCAGGATACAACCTGACACCCTGTCAGTCAGGGTGTTGGTAGCAGTCCAATTAGATAGCTGCAGTCCTCTTGGAATGATGGCTCTGTTGAAGCAGTGATCCTGTAGAAAGAGTCTGGGCTTCACTTGAAGGTCAAGGGGTAGCTCTTGTCCTCTGGAAATCCAGTGGAAAAGGCTGCCTCTGGTGTTCGAAATCTTGGCTTATATCTAGGATGGGATGCTTGGTTTTTCCCTCTGGGCGGAGCATCTCACAATGGGATGATGTAATTTTGTCAGTCAGGCAGTGAGATTAGATGGCCCATTAGCAGAAGATAGTCCAGAGGGAGTTTATGAGTCATGAGGCAAGACCTTGATGGGCCATTGACAGAAGATAATCCGGAGGGAGGAGGCAAGGAACACCACTCCACCTGGTTTCAACAGTTCATGGAGATGGTAATAGAATACACTGCAACTCAGGACAATAACTTACTTTGAATTTTCTCACATTTCTCCTTTCCATGGGGTCCTGTATTACTTCCCTAAATAAATGCATTCTTTACTTTAAAGTCACTCAGTTCTAACCTGTAATTTATGCAATCACTACATTCAGATAAAGAATGGGTTTATGTAAAGTACTGAATTCTATAGGGCCTATGGGACACATATGCTTCAATTCTTTTTTTGTCAAGATAAAGATTTGAATTATATTTTATTAAGTCTTAAATCTGTCCATTTCTTATACAGGTTATGCTAACCAGTAAATCTCCTGTTTCTCTCCTTCTGAATTTTTTGTTTTTCAGATAAAATACCTAAATAGTCACTGGAATACAGAATGAGAAAGTGAGAATGAGTTCATGCTGTCACTCTTTGGAAAGAAGATGCCTCTGTTCCTAAACATAATGAATATTCAATTATTTATACAAGACACAAGAGACTAGACATGGGAGATTAGGGAGACTTTCTCCCCTGGTTCCTCAATGCGTTTTTAACCTGTTGGGCCTCCTGGGAAGTGAGAGCTAGAGTTTGAACACTAGAGCAAGAGAATTCAGTTAGAGTACTCTTAATAGTAAGCAGTTGATAAAAAAGGAGTGTAAAATTTCTTTTCATCCTCTTTTGGCTGCTTTGTGAATATGGCCTTATATTTTTCTCTAAATTTCTCAGAAAACCTGGAAAGAAACATAGTGTTTTGTATCTGAAAGAGTTGACTGTTTCACTTTACTTATATTTGTTTAGTTGTGGGAGGAAATGGCAGTGAAATGAAGGTTTGTTTCTTTTGGCAAAAGATTTATAAATAAAAGCAGTTTATTTTCCTCAATTGAGAGTAAAGGGGGATGTTTTATTTTGGCCTGTTTGCCCGCTGAAATGAAAAATCCATTTATATGTGGCTACAAACAACTGATTTCTGTTTCTTAGTCCAGCTTCTTGGTTTTCATAGAAATACCTAATATGTTGAATTGGATTAAATACTTCTTACACTAAATATCTAGGAAAATGCATAAAGAGTGGTTCAGGGCTGTTGATGCAGTCACGTCTGTCAGGAACTGTATGCACCTATGGATTTATGTGTTACTTATACTATTTGCACTTGCAAGTGTTATATTTTAGTCATCATCTTTTAAAGTCTAGGATCACCAACAAGGACATTTTAAGGACAAAATCTGGTTGTACCATTGAATAAAATTTAAAGGACTAAGCTTTATATATGACCTTATATTCCTGAACTAACAAAGAAGAAGATGCTTCCAAAAATAGCTATGGAACAGTCTGCTCTTATATGTATATAACAGGCATAGATATAAGTACAATTTGTCGATTTATTAACAATAATATTTGTGATATAAAAGAACCTTTAACTCAGGCATATTTACCTACCGAGAATGCTCCCAAAACTGTACAGTTTCACTTCAATATTTAGTTACTTCTGTTTGGGGAAAAGATTAAATAGGAAAAATTAAGATAATAATATGAGAGTATCAGGAAATCATTACATTGCAATAGCAATAATTTATTTTAAAAGTTTTTTTACCTTTTCACAATCATGGAAAATGAAACTAACAACTAGATGCTGCCCTGTAATGAAAACTCTTGCCAATGTGTCATAAACAATTTGTATTTACCCCTCAGAGAGTAATGATTCATTATATTCTTGTATTGGCTTTTCTTCTTAAGTGGTGGGATCCACATATGAAATTGTTATTTCCTTTACAATAAATTGAATGATCATTAAGCATGAGGTAATCTGGTTTTATTTTTCTCTAAGATATAATAAAACAACTTTTTTTCAGCAGGTAAAAAATAATCTCTTTTCAGTGTCTCTCCCCAGGAAAACAACCAGAAAATTATGATTGCATGCATGTGACAAAATTGGATCTGTTTTTGCAGATTTATCACAGAATAATGATCTTTAGTTATCAGTCACTAAAAGGCTTGAGCAGTTGCAGATCACCAAAATATGGCTTACGGCCTTGGACTACCTACTAATAACTGGCCTTATTTTTATTACTTTATTGAAAGCACTGGATTAGCATTGCTTTTTACAGTTGCCTTGCATTGTCTTGGAAGAAAAAAAATTAGACTTCCACAAAACCCTTAATTAGTGTTCTGCATTTTAAAATGGCATTTTAATTGTTTGAAAAGATATGCACCATAATTTTAGGCTTTTTTTCTTATTCCACTACTTTCCTGTTCATTTATTTCAAAGGTTATACTGTAGAGTTAATAGCATTTGGTATATATTTATGTAGCATTTAAAACAGCACAAAGGAGACAGTGTAAAACATGCAAAGCTTTATGTAAGACTGATTTTTTCTGCACCTGCAAAAAGGCTTATGATTTACATATTAGTTGGTCAAGGAGAAGCAAAGTACTATAGCTTCCTATGGATACTAATTCTCTCAAGGAGCTGCAACAGCTGGAACCCCACCTTGGAGATAAGTGCAAAATTTTGCCACCTATATAAAACCCAATGTCAGTTTTAGCCTTAGAAATCAAAGTGAACTGTTTTATAAAGGAAAAAGAAAAGCAATATTCCTTGACAATGTAAGTCCCTGAAAGTTATTGACTGAAATCAATGAGTGCTGTAATGGTTCTGTTGCACAAAGATGCAGAGATTTTTTTTTTTTTTTACTGCCACTCCAACTGCCAGCATTATTTAGCTGGATAATTATATTGACTGCATAAAGCTGTTGTAACATGATGTGGTTCTTTTGTTCCCAGCTGTGCAGGTACCCTCTAACAATATGAAATACAAAGATGGGTGGAAAAAATCCCGTCCCTTTTGTAATTTCGGGCCATTTTCAAAAGAGACATTTAAGAGATTATTGTGTACATTTCCATGAGGAAAAGGCTTTCCTTTCTCAGATTCCCAAGAGGTCTTTGGGAAAACAGATTCTGATTAAATACAGCTGCCTTGTCCAATGACAAATAGAGGAGCTTTACTTGTTGTGATAGAAAATTATTTGCCTCTAGGTAGTGCCTGAAAAATTAAGGAATGTTTACATCTTTCCTAAGGTTCCTGGATAACCTTTTGCCACAGCAAATCTCACAGGTCCCTCGGAGTTTCAAGGAGCAGACAGCCAGGAGACAATGTGTTTTTGAAGAAAGGAGATATTTCACAATATCCTTTAGCAGATTTTTCTTAACTCTGCGCAGAAAAAAGTCAGAATTTCCCTGACAATTGTACATGGAATGGAGCATGCAAAGAATGCCTGAAAATGGACTCTAAAATTTTATTCATTATAAAACTGACAACTGTACAAACTACATTTATTTTGAATCGGAAAATGGGAATCAGTGTTGTGCTATTTTAAGCTAGACTTCAGCTTCTAAGCATTTTCAGTTTTCTAGAATTTTCACTGATTATTTCAGGAGCATTATGTTACATTTACTATATAATTACTAGAAATTTTTGTCTTCAGTACACTTGTTACACTTTATTTGTCAGGCTCCTCCCTAGAGTTGTTCAATGTCTTTTACTAATGTTTTCCTGTAATTCCCCTATTTTATCGATATCAGAGGTTTGATCTCCAATCCTCTAGTGATTTGTAGCTAGCATATATATTTCTTATTCATTAAAGCCGTTAAGAATGCTAATCTGGGACAGCATGTTTGTTACACTTTGAGCAAAGTAAATGACTGTAAATTACCACACAGAAAATAAACAAATTATTTTTTCTTGCATCTTTCTAGCTTTACATTTCAAAGATTGAGTCAAATATGAGTAATGAATTAATGTTAAGTTTAAAATTCCTTTTTTATTATTTTAATGTAAAGATACCATTCTTTTAAAGAAGTTTTCTGCTTTGGTGCTTACTATTTATGTTTCAATGCTTCATACCATTTAGCATTTCTCAAAAATTCCTTTGAGGATCCCATATGATAGCTGAGCTCCTCTGAAAATCCACTGTTAAATATCAGACAAGATTTATATGCACACTTGAAATTCACTATTTCAGCAAAGAGACTTCAGAAATCAGTTTATGTGAACTGGTCTGGAATTAACCTCAGACAATGGAATGCCTGCTGACCAAGGGTTGTTATTACTAGTTTTTACAGTTAGATTGTGGTCAGCACTAGCTCAGCTAAATTGACTGTAAAAATAGATCAAAGATAGATAAGAGTATGGTCATTGCATTCTTTCCTTTTCTCATCCTATCAGCTTTTTCATAATTTGTCAAAATTACTGTGGTTTTGCTCCGTTTACGACTCAACACTCATTGACTGGTTGTGTCTTCTCTCTTCCCCTTCCTCTTCTCTCTCTCTTCTCCTTAAATAAATACGATAGGGAGTAGCAGAGATCCACATTTTGACAACGGCGTTCACATATGAGACAAAGGCAGAAACATCCTGAATATCAGCTTACATCTTTTTCAAGAAAAATTGGGGGAGGAAGGCAGGGAATTGTGTCTTTGCAAATCTGAAGAGGTGGATCCATAAGAATTCTATCTCGTACACAAAGACATTTATAAAGGAGGGTTGTCTCAAAAGCCACGGATATCAATAAAAAACATTCTGGGAACTAGCCTGAGTCCTCATTTCACAATCCATCCAATTTATTGTAGTTTCACTTCTCTCAGTCAGCATTGTCCACATGATTTTCAAAGTAAAATTTTAACATTTTTGGTTCATTTTCAAACCTCTTTATTAAACAGCTTTCTGTAAACACAAACAGTACAGTTTGGTAAAATAAATTTTTCACAGGAAAGTAATAATCTAAACAGTCTCCTTAGTCAGCAATACCAAGAGGGAAACACAGGTCTAATTGCGGAGATTGTACAAGGTTATTAATTAACTAAAGATGGAAAATGTAGCCAGTGTTCTGAAAAGGCAAGTTCTAGTTCTTGTACACCATACTGAGTATTTAGCAAGTTTAATACCTATAAAAATATCATGAAGGTAGGTAAAACTGGAATAAGGGGTCTAATCCTAGACTGCATTAGGAAGAGCATTGTCTACAGGTGAGAGAGCTGATTCTGCTCCTCTATTCAGCCCTGGCTACACCTCACCAGAAGTGCTGTGTCCAGTTCTGGCTTCTTCAGTACAAGAGATACCTGTAACTATTGGAATGAGTCCAGAAGAGGGCTGTGAAGATGATTAAGGAACTGGAGCACCTCACTTAGGACTAAAGGCTGAGGTATCTGGGCCTCTTTAGCCTGCAGAAGAGATGACTGAGAGGGGACCTCATCAGTGTCTGTCAGTATCTGAAGGGAGGGTGTCAAGAAGATGGAGCCAGGCACTGCTCAGTGGTGCAGAGAAATAGGACAAGAGGAAATGGGCAGAAACTGATGGGCAGGAAGTTCCACCTGAACTGCTTTAACTGTGCAGGTGACTGAGCACTGGAACACATTGCCCAGAGAGGTTGTGGAGTCTCCCTCACTGGAAATATTCAAAAGTTGTTTGGATACACTCATGAGGGATGTGTTCCAGGAGATTCTGCAGGGAGGTTCAACCAGATGACTCACAGAGGTCCTTTCCAACCTAACCCATTCTGTGATTCTGTGAATACTGGATAAAGCATTCTATAGATTGTAGGATCATAGACTCATTAAGTTTGAAAAAGACCTCCAAGATCATTGACTCCAGCTGTTGACCAAACACCATCATGTCAATTAAACCATAGCACTCAGTGCCATGTCCAGTTGACTCTTCAACACTTCCAGGGATGGCGACTCCACCACCTCCCTGGGCAGCCCATTCCAATGCCAAAACCTTAAATAAAATGGATATATCTGGAATAAGTGATCTGTTTTGGAAAAAAAGGTTTTTAAACTTGTTTAACATCTGTAATTTGGTTATACATATAAAAAACTCCAAATATTCCTTGATAGTCAGTAGTTTGGAATACTAAATGTAGGAGGTAAGCATAATAACAGGTTTCTTCTCAGATAATGAACTTCTGCTGTAGTATAATTAACCTTTGACACAGATGGGAATTTTTAGTAGAAACAATTAATTGGAAATTATTCTCTTTTATAGGTCATCACCCTTTGGCACAGGTTTCCTTTCTAGTTGAAGTTTTTTGGGTTTTCTATTTCCTTTTGGGGGAAGACTGAATAATTACAATAGAGAAAAATATTAACAAACATTCAAATCAAACCTTTTTGAACATTCTTCTGGGGGAGGAAACTTCTTTTTCACCCAAGTTCACATAAATCCACTGCTTTCAAATTACCACTTAAGGTTCGTAATTCCTATGCATGAATACTTTTTTCAAAAAAGCTAAGTTGTGAGTTTAAACTGACTTAACTCATCTTGATTAGGTTCATCTGCAATTTCTCTAATTCCAGAATGTCTCATTCCAGTTATCTCTCCAAAAACCAAACGTTTCACACAAGGAGTTAATCAGGAAAATCAGCTGAAGAACAGCTATGACAGAGTAACCTCTCACATAGAGAAGCCTTAACACACTTGAAGGTAATAGGATTGAGTTGATCCTAATGGATTCAAATTTCTTAAACAATGAAATCCAACTTATTCCTTCCAAGATACATGGCTTCATAGATCTAGTTACAGAGCAAAGCTTTAACAGCCATTTACAGATCTAACTTTTTTGTAAGCACTTCTTAGGGCTTCAGTGGATGAAGTTGTTGCTCCAGGGTGATTTACTGCGTGTCTCCTGCTCTATAGTAACTGTATTTGTACATATGCTGGACAGGGGAAAAAGGAAAGTAACAGAAACTGAGATTTCTCCTGGTGATAATTTATAACTTAAGCTAGCACAAGTTTGATATTTTTAGACTTAAGGCCAGCAACTGCATTGATGGTGCTTCATAACTTACCCATATATCTGGGCCTCCAAAGAAGAACATAAACTGTAACTGTTTCTATTTGATTCTTTTTTTCATTAAGGCTTTGGATTTCAATCTCATTTTCCATATAATCTATTTTGTGCAACCATAGCACTTTAATATCATTGATTAAAAAAAAAAAAAAAAAAAAGAGAGAGAGAAGCCATGTTCAGTTAAAGTGTTTTCTGGATCAGTGATCCAAATCTCAACTTTCTCTCTCAAGGTTACTTCAGAAAATTTATAATGATTCTTGAAATGGGCAGAGTGATTTATGAAGCAAACTTACATTTTCAGTTACCTGAAGTTTCTAAACAATGAAATATTGCAGTTTGAGCAGAAGTGACAATTTTAGATTAGGTAAACTGGTGTCAAAACCTCTGTTGTGGTGAAATTGTTTGTTAAACTTGCTCTCTATGCTAACACTGTAATCAGTTCCTAGGTAATAAAAACCTTAATACAAAATAACCATCATAAGTAAAAGCCAGAAACTGTTCTATAGATGTTTTTATAACTGTATGAAAAACAAAGTAAAAAAAGCCATAGTTGATCTACATCTTGTTCACGTGCATTCCCATTTCCCCTTTAATTTGTATGTAAAAGCTTGCCATGGTAAAGTGTCTTTTTGATACAGTTTTTGCCTGAGGCCCTCTTAGCAATTTTCTCATGATCAATCTGATCTATTCTGCCAACATCACAGAGAACATAGGCAAAAAGTCTCATTAGTGGTGCTTGAAAATACAGTTTTCCTTTACTGTGTTTTTTTAAATTCATCATTACTTGGTAATGCTCATTTGTGCTGTATAGAAAACGCACATAATTAGTATATGACAGTTTGTCTACACAGAAAAGAAGAATAATTAACATCAAATCTAAAGGGAAGAAAATTTTAGTTTCACACAGGAAAAATGGTGATTTAATACTGACTTTTCTGACATAGAAATATAGGAGTTTGCTTATATAATTTGCTTATAAGACACTGTTTCCTTTGCACTGAGGAGATACTGGTTATTTTTGGATCTCAAGAAGGCATGGATATCCAGGGCTAATTGAATAATTTATTAAACAAAGCATGGAAATAGTAGAAAAAGTGATAGCAATAAAATGGTAGAGAAGGTGATAATAATCTTATGCCTTTTCTGATGTTAACAGAAGCAATATAAGAGGTAATAGCAATCTGACATTCCAGGCTGAGAAAACTGGTTGCTGCAGCATCAGACAAGCCTTTGCATGTTAGGTTTATGGTTGGACTCAAAGGTATTTTCCAATCTCTGGTTGAACTTTTCACACTAAACAGGTCTCATCGCATGGTGAGGTGTATTGTCACTGTGGTCTTTACAATTTAGGAGGGTTTTCTTAGACGTAAACAAATCTATGAATCATTTCTGCTGTCAGGTAAAGGACTGTTAAGCATACGGGTATGCTGCTTAATCTCAGCATTGGATAAGATTTGTAGGCAGTGTCATCCATACGGACAGGCTTTGCCGTTACAGGAAATCAGACAAATTCATCCAGCAGTCACTGAGAGTTGCTTTGAGCATGGTACCACACATTGCCATAGGAACGAGTTCGAGGTAGCTACAATACAGGTTATATGCGGTTTTTCATGCTAACAAGTCTTGACAATCAATGTCTCTGGTTATACGCTGCCAAAATTCTGCCCAAAGACACGATCCTCTTTCAATGCCTTCTGCAGTGACCCGCTACACCGATTAGCATAACAAGGCACACTCTTCCGAGACATAACCTCCTTACAAGGCTTTCTTCCTTTCCTTGCAATCATGTACATCATACTCCAAAATTATGTTAGATTCCTTGGCTGATAGTCTTTGGCAGGATGCAGCTGAAAGTGCTTGTGATAGCAAATTGAAAAGTGCAGCCAAATGTTCCTAGTGATCCAGCAAATATTTTTCTTTGCTCTTTTCTTTCCTTAGGCACTGCAGATGATCAGAAAAATAGACTATCCAAGGGGATGCTGCTATACACGAAATAACACTGGGGAAAACCAAATACTTTATGAACAACTATTACACTGCAAAGAAAACAGACATATATTTCAGGAGATACCAGACTTTAAGGAAGTCTGAATTTTCTAGTTCCATAGAATATGCTAGAAAATATTGAACAGAATCAGATTTGATCTTTAGGCCATCCTAGGCAGGAAATTGGGCTGAGCATTCTTGATAAAAATGAAAGAAATTTAGAGCTAGATAAACCAATGTTTGAATAGGGGTTTCTGAACATGAAAGTTATCCTTCAAAAATAAACATATTGAAGCAAGGTAAGTTTTAAATGGAGACATATAATTCTGAACAAATTATTAAGATACAATGAAAAAAGCCATTGAAAATTTAAAATATTTGTTTTAGTTACCAGCTTGTCAAAACTAAATTCCACTGTCTTCTTTAAGAACGAAAAAGGCATTCTATATGAAAAAAGGGCACAAAGGAAGTATTCTTGGTATATTTTCTTCTATAAATATAAAAATTCCTTTACTTTGAATGATGCCATAATTTTGTAAACAATAGACTTGCATTGCATTGCATACTGAAGAGCACTGGGGCTTTATAGGAGCACTTAAAACACTCAACTATATTCAGAAAGCTTATTTTGCAAGATTCTGAAAAGTGTGTGTGTTGTACTAAAGCTGGGCATTTCCCACTTGTCACTGTCCTGGATCCTTCATAAATGGAAGAGTCTTTTTTGTTTGATGACATAAAGAGCCTTGTTCCTGTTGGGATTCGTTAGAAACCAGGACAGGGCAAAGAGACAGTATTTGCTTCCAGTATCAGTTTAAATAGTGTTTTGTTGATCTGGTGATAACAGGGGGATACAGCTGATTTTGCAACTAAAACCCATGTCACCTTTAAAGCTGAAAAGAACTAAATGGAGTGTTTAGCTGAGAACTGCATTATTTTTGCTGTTGAACCCTTCACATGTCTAAGTTGGTGCTGCAAAATTATTTTCGTCCAAAAAACAAAACAAAAAAAAAACCCAAACAAAAATCCGCAAACAAACAAACAACAACAACAACAAAAAACCAAACACCAAAGAAGAGGAAAATCTCAGACTGTGGAGGCAGCAGAAAACAAGATATGTGTTTTGGTGTATCAAATTCAATTTTAAACATCAAAATACTATGTAGACAACAGTGAGAAATAAAGCAGGAGATATTCTCCTACTGAAATCACTGGGTATAGTATAGCTTCAGTCAGACTGTCAATATTCTGCATATTGACAATGCTTTCTTTGGCTGCTGCACATTTTACATTGATATCAGACGTGCTATTGCAACACTTGTAACTAAAGGAATTGAAAGAAGTCTTACACATATGGAAACAACACAAAGCAAAAGAGTAAAACACATCGGAGGAGACCAGTAACACAAACTTGCTGCAATGGACTGCACCTGATAAATACTTACCAAGGTTTACAGGAAGTGGCCTAAAAACATTTGAGAGACAAGGTTATCAGTACATCAGATAAGATATTTGATAATGTGTAACTTCATATGAAAGTTCTATAGTTTTTCTCATTTAATTGCACATGTTGCCCTATGTTTTCATGTTGTCCTATTACTGGTCTTGCTGTGTAAAAAGCTATACAAAGATGGGTGCCGGGCTAGCAGTCAAGAATTCTTACTGATTCATATCTTCTGTGTATTTTAAAAGCATTTTTTATTAGCTTTGTGCAATACTGTTGTACAGGACATAAATTAAATAAAAGTCCAATAAAACAACATTTTTAAAGCCTGCATTCAGTGAATCTTCTTCAGATTTGCAAACTAAGAAAACAGAATATCAAGAGATCTTGAATAACAAATTGGAATGTCTGCTACAAAGGATAAAAAGTTTTCATACTCTACATGTTCAAATAGTCACACCACTTAAAAGAACTGTAACTATAAATAGGCCAATTTAAAAAACAGTAATCAATCCCAAAAATGAATTTCAGCCTCCAAGACAGATTTTTTTTAAATTACACCAGCCAAAGTTTAGTATACAAAAGGGAAATTCAGAAATTAAAGTCACAGCCACTCTTTAGCCCATGTACTTACACACATCTGTGGCGCTGATGAAGTCACGTGTCTTCTGACCTCATTGAGAGATATTTCAGAGGAGAATACTTCACCATATGACTATTTATATGGGAAGGACTGATTTGTCAGTGAACATATCAGGTCAACATTTCTTAGTTTTCTAATATTGAGATAAGTACTAAATATATTTTTTCTTCTTTTGCACATATTTTCTGCTGAACATAGCTACAGAGAGAATGTCAGGCCCTAATCTTACGAAGTGTTTTGTAGATAATCCTTCTGCAAAGAGACCCTGTCATATCAGTTCTTGTACCAACTCTCATTTGCTAAACCTCTGGATCTTAAGGTGTAAGATTGCTGACAAATGCAAGCAGTTACCTTTCCTAATAATACAATGTTCTCTCCATGGCGTTTCAGGGCAGTGGTGCAACTAGTTCTGAAACAGATAGAGCAGCTGTTCAGAACTCAGTATGACACCCTTCCATCAGTGGGAATTAGCAGATGCTTTCTGAAGAAGAAGAAATTGCATACTTAAATGGAGAAAAAGAAAGTGTACTAGTTACCAGTTGTATGTTTTTAAGGGTGATATAAGTAACCAGAATTTGGATTATTGTAATAAATTTTTCCTGACACACAGTGAGCAAGAAGGATCAAAGGATGTGAGATGAATCCTTTTTGCTAATAGTATTTTATCACTCACATGCAGTGATGATACACAGACAAATTACTGGTGAACAAGATTTTGAAAGTCAATATTAAAACCACTGAGAAAGACTGTAGGGTAAGATTATCAAGGAACTTGCATATAACATAAAAACCGGCATGAAAAGGCATGCTTTTAAAACATTACTGTAGCAGTACATGTATCTTTGAAATCAAATGCAGAAGTAAGTTTCGTTATAAGAAATATTCAGAACCACATGTGAGGTTATAAAACCATGATGGTTTTTTACTTTTTTTTCCCCTTTGCTTGACTAAATTGCTCTATTGTTTCTGCTAATTTTTTATTTCTCCTATATAGTATACTGCAGCGTAAGTGATATTTACTAAGCAGAAATTTTTGTTCGATTAGATTATTATTTTTTCTCCTTGTAACTAAGATGATTATATTCTAAGTGCTATAAAATACTGATATTTTTTGTACTGGGATGGTATCTACCATAATTTCAGGTTAAAGAAAAACAGCTGTCATCAACTTCACAGGATAATATTTCCTTCTCAAGTAATTTTTTTCTGTGGTAATGGTATTTTTGTGGTGCACCCTACTTGATTATCTTAATCTCTTACTCTTGTTCAATTCAATAGTTGCATCTAGTTGACTTCTAAAGACTAGAAGCAGTCTTTCATCTTTCCACTGTTTCATTAAAATTAGCATTGATGAATAGAGTGGTTTTGTCTTTTAGCAGCTAAATATCTACTCACTGAAAAAAATCATTTTCAGTGACATCAGGATTTGTTTCAGCTTGGAAGTGTTTATATTAATTAGAGCTAGCAACTCACCATTTGAAAAACAAAGATGATAGTTTTTTAAGGCCTATTTTTTTACTTTCACATATGGATGGATTCCAAGAAATTAAATTTTTATTTTTCAGTGGATTTCTGGTCGGTAATTAATTAATATTCCAGTTACTATTCTTCCTTGTTTAGGTTATTTTCTAGTCTTAAAATATATGAACTTAACAATTTTATGATGCATGCTTTGGAACCCTGTTTTCTAGACAGGAAACTGTACTTGCATTTTCTGATTTGAGTTTTCCTCTTTGTGTTGTGCTATTTCATGACTAAGAGCTAGTTAAATGTAGTTTATTCTGCTGATTGAAGAAAAATTGTTGAAAGCTGCAGTAGTTTCTAGATTTAGCTGAGAGTTTTTCTCCATGGTGCTAAATATTTGTCATTTTACAAGGTGGTTTTACTTTTGAAATTATTGAACCTTCTACCAGCTGTCTTTGCTACCTGAAATAGGCCTTATTTGCCACTGTTTAGTAAAGCTTTTAATTTATTTTTTTAATGACATGGTATTTTGGCTGGTGAGGTAGAATTCTTATTCATTAAATGCTGTTGACTGTATAACTGATGGGGAAAGGAAAGTGGAGTTCTTACTTGTCAGTCATCATTTATTGAGAACAGCAAATCATCTTGTCAAAAGTTATAGTTAATGGAAAGAGTACACCCAGGCACTATTACAAACAGATAAAAAAATAATACAGTAAGTGAAAAATGCAAGACTCTGAGCTTAACCAGGGCTCATCATTTAGTCTGCTTCTGCAGGTACAAAATTTGTCACGAAATTTCCAGTACTGTGCACTCTCAAGCATTCCTAATAATGGGGTTAGAGCAGTGTTACAGCCTCAGAAGAGACAGCCTTTGATCTTGGGCTGGCACATGTAGGACAAGGCAGGGAGTTACAGAGAAAATATGGTGCTTGCAAAAGAAAGGGTGAAAGCCCTTTGGCCTGATGTGCCTTGAGATAAATATGTTTTTGAAGTCTTTCCCTCTGAGAAATGAAGTAGTTCATGTTGTGCGTCCTTGATGACAGTCTGCCTACACTAGGGTTTCTAGGTCAACATCATAAAGAAAGATTGAGAAGATGCTGGCTGTAGCTCACCATTGATATTGTATAGCCTACTCAGCCTCTGCAGCATCCATTGTATGCTGTCTGTCAGCAGTTCAAACTGGACAGTGCATTCCTATGGCCAGAGGAAAGCAATGATTATCCAACAATGCACATATAACTTTGCTCAAAAGTGTAACTACTGGTAACCTTCAGTTATGCAACAGCCAAAGAACATCCTGTACATAACTGTTTGTAATTCTCCTTGCCAGGGGCAAATTATTTCTCTGTCACCCAGGAAATGACCCCTGCCAGTCCTCTTGAAAGCCAGAAGCCAATTGATCCATTCAACAGACCTATATCCTATATTTCACATCCACAGCGGCAATCTCTATTATTAGCTACTTTCTGCTGCATTATAGGGCAAATCAGTCTATTTCAGTGGCTTTGGTTTTATTGCTTCATGATTTTAGAAGTTACAAAATGAAAGATCCAGTCATACAGACATGCACAGGAGTAAATTAATTTTCCATGTCATTTGATTTACCTCCACAGGAAAATTAGCTCTCATTAAGCTCTATGTGCCTGTTTGTGTTTGCAGGATCAGGCCCTGAGTCAAACTGACAGTGTTCTACAGTTACTTTACTGTCTACTTAATATACTTAATGCACTTAGAGTTGTAAGTCTGACTTAACATCGAGCCTTGTAGGGAAGAGAGCTTGGGCAAAATTTCATTTTCTGTCACACTCTTTTGAAAGTGTGGAAATTTTACGGTAATAGGACATTTTCTTAGCTTTTTCACTTTACCTACCTTTTACCCTATAGTGCATGCCTATGTGCACATGTCAGAAGTTATATTAGGAGTTTTATGAGAAGTATTACAAAGAGTTTAAAAACAACTCGGGTTTATGTAATTCAGAAACAATTTTAGGGGTAGACATATCCACTGTGCAAGAGAGAATCCAACCTCTCTCCAGCTTTGGAAAAGCAGATTAATTTGGCTGTGCACACATTCCACTACTTATTTTCCCTGCATCCTGAGGGAAATAGTTGGGGTGTGTCAAAGAGTTCCTGTCAGCAAGTTGACAGTTCAGGACCGTTAACTTGCTGATGTAACAGGCAAACCATATCTGCTAGTTCCAAACTTTGGAAGAGTCTTTTAGGTTGCACCTTAGATATAATTTTATTATGCCAACATGACAATAAACTGTCAGCCTGAAAATTGTTTTAAAAGTAAATGATATCTTTGTGCAAAAATAAATCAAAGGCATTGTTTAGAGGAAAGCATTTCAATGAGTAAATTTCAGCATTTATACTTCAGAATGGGTAAAATACACATTAGGAAACACTAGGCCTGGACACTATTAGACTGTGTTTATTTTCGTTATTTTTTTTTTATTTTACTCTTAGGTTTGGATCAGGTCACTCAAATGCTTCGTCTTCAAACAGCTAAGAAAATATTCAGTAATATCACACATGCAAGTGAATCTGGAGATTCCATGTATTCATAAATGAAAGGACATATGCTGAACCCAGTGCAATTACAGTAGTTACACCAGCTAAGGATTTTCCTCAAACTGTTCAAGAGGAAATTAGATTTGAACAAGGTTATTATGAGAGTGTTCATTTTCCTGCATGGCTCATTGCATACTAACACATTAACTAAGAATACAAAGTAGTATAATACTCTAAAAATGACTGTAGCAATCAATATTTTTACATTTTTCTGGGAAAAAATAATGCAAAATGGAGCAGAAAGTGAGTGAAAGCTATTATGTCAATTCATTCACCTACTAATGTATATATATGGGGATTGCTTGCAGCTGTGCTTTATGAAAGCACAAGAATTTACAATAGATTCTCAGAGTTGTCACAAGCTAGTCACAACAAAAATCCTCAATTTAGTATTTTTTTATACATTGTAAGCATTATCAGAAGAGGTTTGCTTAAAAAACCCCCATATTAAATTACTAAAAAGTACATTCCTTCCTTTCATTGTATGCGCACGTGGGCTATTTCCCTCATCCTCTCTTTAAGTTAATCTGTAAATTGAATTTAAGGAACCCAATTGTATCTCAGAATACTTATCAGAAATCACTGTATCAAAGGTACTGACCAGAGAGATCAAGAAAACAAAAATTCTTTATATTTAATTTGAATTTTCTGGGACTCTATTACACTAAGTGTTATAGCAAGATAATGCTAAAATATAGTCATTGACCCAAGAGATGTGCAAAATAAATAGAAAACAAAAACCAGAGAACTTTTGATGTGATAGAAGATGGGAAACATAGGCAAATGTTGGGCAGTGGGATTGGTAATGACTTCAGTGAGTCTTTTTCCTACCTGAAGTTTCTCATAGGCATATGGATTGGGTTGACATGCCATTGTGTGCATGGACCTTTGAGGAATCAGAAGACTTGAACCAAAACCGTAAGACAAATAAAGCACGAAGAATGAAGAAAGTTCTGGCTAAATTTTGAAAAAAATATTAGTGTGAAAAAGGAATTTCCAATCCTGACCAAACTTATCTAAAAGCAGAAGAAAAGAAATTTAAATCTCAAGTACTATTTGTCCAATACATTGTAAGACAGTAGATATTCTACAAATTTATAAAGTCAAATATTTGTGCGTAGTACATGAAGTACATGAAGATATAAGAGTTTTCTCTTCAAATTGCTGTATTTGTCTTGAAAACAAACTACACATGATGACAGTTCTGTTGTAGGCGTGGGATCCAGCAAACAATTCAAGCATGTGTTTAACATTAAAAACTTTGGAGACTCCAAAACTGTAACAAATGTTTACCTGTCTCCTTGGATCTGGAGTAATAAAAAAATGAACTTAGGTCTTTGAAAATTATCTCCTTCCTCCTCCATCATTGTGATATTCATATTTTTCATAAATTCCATGAGCAGCATTTAAGAGATTGGAAGGAAGAGTATTTTACTGAAAAAAAAAATTAAAAATAAAGTGCCAAGGGAGCAAGCAAAGTTGTTCAGAATTATTTATATGATGAATTAAATCTTACGTCACCATTTACTAAAACAGTGATTACATTTGTTTTAAATTACAATATTAAATTTAAATATGGTTGCTAGTTACTTGAACAAAATTCAATTTCTTTCTCATTGATATGATTGGAAATTAATTTTGCTGTAACAACTTCTTCTTTCTTTTAGCTTCTTTTTTCCTTGACTGGAGTATCCGTGACCTACATGTAGTAGATTCTCACCTCCTGGCCTAAGCAAGTGACTTCCTTGTTTTGGTTCATTCATTGTCACTGGAACTTCATGGAGTCAGTGTGGATACTGAGTAGAGGATTGGATTTGTATTGTCTATTGTGGTAATAGCACTGATAGCATGTCTTTGACAAATCAGTTAAATCAATTTTTTCTATCGTTTAATAGAGATGATAATGAATCACCTTGAATCAGTACTGTTGTTTCCATGTCATGAGATTACAGCCTCAGTTTTAATCATGCAACTTTTTTTTCAGAGCTCAAAGGTTCTAATTCTATCAATTTATAGATTTTACCTCATCCTGTAAACCCTGAAGAAAAATCCCTCTACAGGCTTAATTTAGGGGCTAGAAGATAGGTGAAGGTTAGCAGGAAAATGCATATCTGTTGGTTTCCGAAATCTACAGGTGCTGGAAACCTCAGTTCTCCAGCATGTTTTTAGGCAGGCTCCCCATCCTCCCATAAGGAGTGTGTGGATTTTCCCAGTTCAGTGACATTGTCCAGTGTGCTACAGGCACTGCGTGCAGTGGTTTGGACAGCCAGGTTGCCTCCCTCTTGTAGTGACGATGGACGTGTAGCTGCACTTCAAGAGGTCAGATCAGTCTGTTCAAGTTTGAGCAGAGATTCAGTGTTTCCTCTCTCCAAATCAATGTGGCGTGTTGTCAATATAGAGGCAACCTAGAGCAAGGAGGCTTTGCAATTAGGTATTTCAGTTAAAAACTCCAGATTAGATTAATCACTTGGAAAAATAATTCAAGTTGTCATAGAAAAGTTAGCTGTGCAAGGAAAGGACTATCTTTTGCACCATCTAAATTTAACTGAAATGCTAGAAACAAGAAAAGAAGTTTTATTACCTAGAATTGGATATTCAGTCCTTGCTCTGTATTCAGTGTAGGACAGTTTCTGGAACCACTCTCAAAGACATGGAGGCATTTTCTGACTGCACTGAGGTGACTCATACAATACAGCACCAAAGTTGTACATTAGTAATTAAAAGTGGTGGCCCACGGACATCTGTAAGCTGTAAGTTAGTCAGTTCTCAAAAAACAAGAGTATTTTCCCTTCTTTCATTCCCTAAACCAGGCCCAAAGATACTGAAGAGGCAAATGAAGAATAAATGTTGCTCAGATGACACATGCAGCTGGACTGATGAGTGCTTAGGGGACCAATATCAAGAACTCCTCGATAAAAGAGAGTCGCTGCAGTTGATCTGCATGATGTAGGATTTCTCCCCTCATGTAATCTCACTTTCTGTATAGCTCCTGCTTCTAGCACTACAGTGTTTGTTTTGAATGCAGACTATCAAAACACTAAAAATCCATATTCTTGTGTATGATTCTGCCATTTAGCTTAAATTTACCCTGATGTTTCATATTATTATGTGTTGTTCTATGATTATCAATGATAAAAAATCACATTGGGTAAAGAAAAACACATCTTTTTTTCTGTTCAAGGCCTTGGAATAATTACAGCAATCTATCCAATAATATTTTGATGACAACCTACACTGCCAAAGTTTGGCTATGTAGCTATATTTAAGCCATATATTTCAGTTTTTTATTGGTCTGAAACTTAAAGAACCAATTTTTTTTTTTCAAATTGCTTTACAAAATATATTGAAAGTAGAAAGTATGAGGGCATTTGGAAAGACGGTAAATGTATTGTCCAGTTGATTCAATCACCTGAAGCTGAGAGATGTGGAGTGGTGGCTTCCAACAGGCAGCTAAGCCCACAGAGCCACTCACTTCTGCTGTGTGAGCAAGCAAAGAAACTTCGGGAGTTCTTTCACCACTTCCCATGGGCAGGCAGATGTTCAGCCATCTCCAGGAAAGCAGGGCTTCATCATGTCCATTGGTTACTCGGGAAGACAAACGTCACCACTCTGAACTTCCCCTGTCACCCTTCCTTCTTGTTGCCCCAGCATTATATGATGAGCGTGACACTATAGAGTCTGAAATATCCCTTTGGTCAGTTGGGATCACCTGTCTCAGCTGTGTCCCCTCCCAACTTCTTGTGCACCCCCAGCCTCCTCAGTGGTGTGGTGGGGTGAGAAGCAGAAAAGGCCTTGCTGCTGTGTAAGCACTGCTCAGCTAAAATATCCCTGACTTATCAACACTGTTTCAGCAGTTCCAAAACACAGCCCCATATAATCTACTATAAAGAAAATTAAGTCCATTTCCACTAAAACCAGTACACTACATCATTGTTCTCTTTTACTGAAAGTCAGTGTTCTGCTGCTTCAGTGTGCCTATCTATTAAAAAAAGGTGATAACTTTACTCTGTAGTTAATGACAAACCGTAGTAAGTATGGTTTAAAAATACTTAGAACAAGGAAGAAGTTATAATAGTGTAATTAGTAAAATACAGACTGTTATCATGTGCCTGCTTGTGTTAAAGAATTTTGAAGGTGTTGAACCAGGTCATGAGGTTTAACAGAAGGAAATTCTCCCATTTGATGTGTCTGAAAGAAACAAGAGCACAATCAAAGCAGCTTCTGCCAAAACACTGAATGTCACCCAAAAGCCCCCACATTTTCCAACCTAATGGAAGAGAAATGTACACCAAATGAATTCTTAAAATCAATTACATTAGACTACAGTTATGGATAACACATTTCATTTTTTTGTTTCATTTTTCTTGGTAGCTTTGTGATATTAATTTTCATATTTGGTCATGATATTTATTATTACCTATGCAGCAAAAATTAAAAACTGGAAACTATGCTTGGATACATATTGAACGTGGTGTGCCAAAGTAAAGGATGGTCTGAATTGTTTTATATGACGGCACATAGCTCCACACAAAAGCCCGGAGGTTAGCTGCGGCAGTCTCTCTCTCCCAGGGCTGACACTCACAGAGAAAAGCAGAGACCGAGCTCCTCACCCGAAAGGGGCTTTCTCCGAAGCAGTCAGAAAGGCGTGCCAGCAGAAACAAGCTGAGAAGGGACTCTCCATACGATGGTCCACACATCAGATTTATCCCATGAAGGAGCAGGGACGAAGAGCAGGGTCTGAGGGGTTTGCAGTGGGTTTTATACAGAGACCAGGGAAGGCGGGATTAAGGGATACAACCAATAGGATGGGGGATGAAAGGCAGGGTTTACAGAACTTGGGCCAATAGGAATAACACATGGGAGGGGCTTGGAGGGAGAACCAATGGGGTGTCGAGGGTAAAAGACATTTCTAGAAACAATGAATATTAATGAGGGGAAAATGAATATTCATGACAATTTGCATAAAACCAGGAGGGGGAAACACAAACCAATAACATCAAACTATGCCGGTAACTGAACTGGGGGATTGTGGGTTTTCACCTTAACCAAAGTGAGGTCTCAGATTTGGGCTCTCGACCACCACACCTTGGGGCTGGTCTGAGAGGCCAGAGCGGCTCCAGCTGCTTGCACTGCCACAGTTTTACCCACCTGGAAAGGTTGCATCACTGGTTTTAGTGCTGCTCCTAGATCAGAAATTAACTAGATTCAATGCAATTGTTGTCATTGCTGTATTTATGCCACTGTGATGCAGTTTAAACATCCTACCCATTTCCACCACAAAGCATACTGATGAGCAAAACAGAAACTATCCGAAACACAATGGGTTCAAATAGAGTGAAAGAGACCTAATCTGAATGTCTGTTTAGCTGTGATGTTTCATAATGATGCTTAATCTCGAGTGAAGATCATAATTCTGTGTCTTATCAATTGTTTTAGTAGATTAATTTATTATGCCTAGGGCAGCAGCATACTTACATGTGCTGATTCATGACTGACCTGCAACTCTTCTAGTATATTTGGGAACTGCTATTACTGTGTTTTACTGAGTATTACGAGCAGCATGATACTTGTTAATACAACAGCTTTTGGTGAGGCAGTCTGAGGTACCCATGGAAACAGAACCTCAAAAATCTGAAAACAGCTATATTTTTTCTTGCCCCATCCCATGTAGCTTTTAATTATTTTCTTGTCTACGCACGAATTTGCTGCTTTATATGTCCAGAAAACGCTTCTGAATTTGAAATTGAAGTAATGTACAAATAAAAAATGTCAGCACAAAGGTAAAGTTAGTATTAAGAAATCAGGAAAGAAATGTTTCTATTATTTTGGTCACTTAATTGAGGAGTTTTATTAAATGTACTACAATTTAGCTGACTTCACTCTGTGTTTTGAAAATAGTCTGTTGTTTAAAGTGTATCCTTAAAAGCATGTGTTTCAACTGAGACAAAAGTATGGTCCAAGAATGGGCCCCAAAACAGGATACTTTTTGTAGCATATGCTAGTATTTGTAGAGGGTAGTACAAAATAGGCGACCATTACAGTCCTTCAAATAACAGGTCTTACAATAAGAGATTTCAGAACTTTTCCAGTCAACTATTGTTAGTAGAAGTCACTTATCTGAAGCACTAAATCAGTGAAAGGTGCTAAAGTTAAAAGTATTTTCAACCACATTATATTAATAATAGCAGTAGCTTTTAAGAGCAAGAGTGCTTAGTGAGGACAAACAGATATTAACTGTACCTGTTTGACAGCCAAAAAAACCTCTCCTAGTATTACAATGCACCATTTGGCAGCAGCATTGTTTTAAGTTACAAATAATGTATCTCAAGATTTTTTTGTGATGCACAATGCTACTTGGAAAATTGCATTCCTGCTACAGGGAAGAGCAGGGTAGAGATTTAGTTCCATTTTGAAATGGGAATTATTTAACTCTAAAATTAGTATAACACAGGAAATTTACCAACAGCTATAGCAATGCAGTTGCTAAAGATTGTTGACATAGGTTTTTTGTCAGCAGAAAATTTTGTATGCATGAGAATTCAGAGCTCATGAAAGATTCTTGATTGAAATCCTCAGAAACTAAAGACTACAGCTGGGAGAATTCACTTGACCAGTACCTGTTTTGTACTCCACTTATACAATGCTGCTAAAAAACAAAAGAGCAGAAATATGCAGATATTTCTGGTGAAACTTAACCTGTATATTTAGGGGTAAACCAAATCTTGCTTTATCACTACACTGCATTGGAGGTAAAAATAAGTCATTTGCCACAGAAACTGGGTGGGAGCAAGGTCTTAAATGGTGGTTTAAGCATAGTGAGTCCTTATCAGTGCCAGCTCTGCTCACTACAATAATAATTAGAAGGAAAAGCAGACAGGAAAAGGGAACAGGAAAAGCTATGACTGGAATAAACTGCATGGAAATGCCTGACAAGACAGACTGCAATCTGGTGCAACTTCAATAGCTCAGAAATAACAATAAATTAAGTAGGTATAGTTTAACTGTATAACAAAGCAAATTACAAATTACTAGTCTCAGACCAGCGTAGGTGTTTTAGATGTCACTACTGATCTAAATATATCCATCTAAAAACTGGGTAAGTCATCGCAACACAATGTCTGTATGTGGATCAGCAGAACAGGAAGCTATTGTAACAGAGAAATTCAGTTTTAGAGAATTATATTTCAGTTTACCAGGGAAGCAGTTATTGAGAGGATTCTGTTTGAAAGTGAAGGAACTTTTTAAGGCTTTTCTTAAGAGCTTTACATATCTTGCATTTTTCTCATTTGAAAAACTTAATTTACCAATTTTTTTTGTCACTCAAACTGACTCTTGTATGTGGTTTGCGCAGGTCAGAGTAGTGGGATAGGATTCTCTGTTTGGATGAACTGTGGTTTTTTATTTTATTCAAAGAACCACCCATTCCTTCATGAACTGAAAATTCAATCAGTGGTTACTTTCTATATTAAATAAATTTAAAAAGAAAAGATAAGCTATTCATGACCATTCCCACTCCTACACATGTATTACAGAGGCAACGAGTGGAAATAATTTTGCCATCTTGTGTAAGTCTGTGTTAACTGAAAGCTATTGTTTTTCGTATTAAACAATTAAAGCTGGAAATGACAACATATGTTGGCTTACAAGGATGTGAAAACATCTTCTGTGCTCTTTATAATTCCCCTCGATGTTTTATGAAATCATAGGACCTGTATTTTTGGATCCACTGCTTGATTCAAAGTGTCATAAGGTTAAGGAATTTTATTTTAAATAATGAATGAATAAAAGTCATACTACTTTTTCTGTTATGATAATTAAATATGGATAATCTAAAATGTCTCAGCCATGGAATTTGACTACCTCATTAGAGGGTTTTGGTTTCTACCAGACATTACAAAAATGGCATATGGAAGTTTACCATGCAGATCTCATGGAGAACAGAATATGTAAGTCTTATACATTTTTCTGTAATTATTTTATATAAATGCTCTTGGAGATTTTTTTTGGGAATCATATGAGAGGACATGTAAATCAAAACTGTTGGCAAAGTTTGTTGAATTTATTTCCCAATAGTGTCTCTTTTGAAGATACTTATTATGTAGTTTAAACATGATTTGTCATACTCAAAATATAGCTGGAAGACATTTTATGGGAATAATTAGTTTAGGTCAACCCGTTTTTCTTTTCATTGTGTACACTAGTTAGTTATTTTGTAGCATACCAAACAGTACTGTTTTTTGCCTGCCTTATAATTTCTGCAGAAGACAGGAAGATAAGAAAGAGGAACTTCTCCCCTGAAAAGCCATTTTCATTTTTCATTGATTTTCAAATTTAAAAAAAGGGGTAGAAAACCTCTAAAAGTAGCATTCATCAGTGGGACGGTGACAGTTTTTTCCATGTAAGCTTGCCTGAAGTTTCAAGATGCAAATATACTGCTGTCATTATATCTAGAATGAAACTTTAGGGATTAAAATCACTTCTTCTACCAATTCAAAACTTCCTTTCTGTAGGTAATCAACAAAATACTGCCTGTTTGAACATGCTTCCATTGCTATATTTTTTTTTGACATGGAAATGTGAATAGCTGTGTACATTTATTGAAGAAAAAAGAACCCTCTGTAATGGTTAAGGTTTTTTTTGGTGACTTTTCTAGGTGTTTATCCCATACTTTATAGTCTTGAAATGTTAGTCAAAATATACGTCTTCTGAAAGACTAATTGTAAGTGTTAGATAATTTGACATTTTGGATCAAAAAAACTTGGAAGCAAAATATTATACCATAGCTGGAAATCAGTAAACATTTACTGTTCCCATTTGACAGTGATTCAAAAGGGATCTTTCCAGACTCTAGAGACTGCAATGAAGCCAATGTTTTCAGTGTTTCCAGGGACGAGAGGCCTGAACTGTTTATCTTTATTTTTAAAGAATAATGTCAAGCCCTATGCTTGGTTCGAGTTAGAAGAACTGAGTTCCTGTCTGTCTCATGATACAAATGGTTATTATAATGTTAACTTGAGCCAAGTTATTTTCCCCTCATCTTGAAGCTGTGGAAAAAGGATTCATTAATGCATCTTTCTTTCACTGATTTGGTTTCTTGTTCTCTTCCACATTAAGAATAATTACTTTCCCACAACCTGGCCTCTTTTGATGAAGACTACTCTTTGCCAAATGTAAATGGTTATTGATTTACCAAAAAGGGTCTAATTTAGAAGTCTAAGAGTGTTGCACAGCTGGGAAGGAGTTCTAAAACTGGCCAAGTCATTCATACTGCACTTGGCAGTCACAAACCCAAAGCAAAGACTAATTTTTGAAGTTGTTTTCCAGTAATTTTTATTTTCACTGTTCTGCATGGGTTTAATGTTAGGTATCAATTACAAATATATTTAAAATTTAGAGTATAGATTTGTATTACAACATTAACCATCCACAGTGCCTTTTGATGTTCAAAATCTCACAGCAACAAATTTATATCTGTGTTTTGTCCAGACTGGTGGACTTGCGTGTTATATTATTTTGGGAGAAATTCCTATATTAGTGGCCTCATTGATACCATTAAGAATATTTTTGAAGGAAGATTAAAGTACTGTTTTGAATGGGTAAATGAGGCAAAGTTTCTTCGTCTCTGGTTTTAGATTTTAAAGTCGAAATGTGTTCACTATTCGATTGCATAGCAATGAACTCTTGGAATAGCACAGTTAGCTCAATGAGCCTGTTGGAAATTTAAAACACTTTCAAGTAAGTGATGTTATCTGAATATGGTCATTACGGAATTAAAAATACGCTGATCTGGGATTCTACGATTGTGATCTATTCTGACATAAGACAGGTCTATGGAATTTTCTAATGCTAGTGTTATGGTACCTATGTCTTTTTAAAATTTTATAATGATCAAACCACATAACACAGGAATGTTGTGGATAAAATTATGAAAACATATGAATCCCTCTTTCAAGAGTGATTTAGGGGAGGTAATAACTAATATGTAGATAAATGAAGGCAGTTCAATACACATTTTGGAGGATATTCATGAGCATCTGTTTATGTCCTTCCTCTTTTAGAATTTGGCAGTTGGCTTTAAAAATAGTTAGGTGCCTGATAAAGTTTTAAGCATCTAACATGTTTGAAAAGGGGTCCTTCAAAACCTGCCCATGAAAAATCAGTGAAGCCGGGATTCAAAGGATAGATAACTCCTCAGTCTTGGTTAGAAATCAATGCATATGCACTTTGACACAGCATGAGGCATTTGTCTTGTTTCTTTGTCTCTTATCCTTCAGAAATGAATCCATAAACCTCATTTAGCGTTGAAACCAGTTCAAAAAGAAACGTGGTTATTGTGGTGTTCAAGACATCACAAGGTTCTCAAATTATGCTGAGTGGGTTTCATTGCAGGGAGCTTGGTGCCTTAATCTCATATAGAGAAAATTAACAAGTGTTAGTGTGCTGGCTTATGGGAAATGTAAAACAACTAATAGAACTGGAAAATAAAAAAGTTAAATTCCAGCTTTCTTCTGGACCTGAGCAGCTATTTCAGTTCAGTGCCCCTGTTAAAATGAGATTCAGAGCTTCAGAAAAAATGCATTCATGTTTCTTTGTACTACCTAACTGTAACTGCATAGCAGCTCAGTTACTGGGCATCAAGAAAAAAATTATCCTTTATCAGAGTGTTTGCTTTCTCTCTTCCTGATGACAGTTAGCATGGCATAAGGAATATGTGGTTTCATTCAGAGGCAAGTGAGAAATCCTAAAACCTTAGCTATGGGATTAAAATGATCAGCTGGCAAGAAGACTCCTAAGCTACATACATGCTAGTAACTGGAACCAGCCTGAGTGTGGTCTCAGGCAGACTTTTTAATATATATGTATACAAGTACCTTTGAGATCCAAATCTTAATTCCCAGAACTCCTTATGATGTTTACATTATACAAGAATGAAATGATTAAAAAAAAAAAATTGAAGAAGAGAAAAAGAAAAAAACCCAAGGTGATTGATTAAAAAAGTCCTGTAAATCCAGATTTTCATGGGACTTATACATCACAACTCACAGGTTAGGATCAGTCTTACTATCTTTAGAGATTTCCAACATAGATGCCTACATCTGTTCTCACAACTCCAGGCCTTCTCTGTAAGAATGGAAAAAAAAAATTTAGAATGAGATTAATCTGACCCATATTAGATTACACGACGAGGAAGAACTGTGTTACAAAGTACCTCTTTTTCTCTACTAACACAGAGACTTTTAAAATAAGCTTAGATGTGGGCATCTTTTCCTGGCTGTTTGAATACCACACCCACCTTAGAAGGGAAATTAGCTGTTATAACATCAGACCAAATTCAAAAATACACTGTTGGCAAGCACACCTATATATTTTTCAGAGCATCAGCTGCAAAAAACTGCTCTCAAGAAGTAGATTGTTTCCTGCTTGTTTCCCCCAGTTGCTCCAAATCTAGCTGGTTGGCTAGATTGGACACACAGGACTTCCCATCTGTGTGTTTTTGTGGTTGAGTCTAGTTAATCAGAATTAGATGTGTTCACAAAGACCTAATATTTTAAAGAATTTAGGCTAATAAACCTGATTTTGACAGTAACTAGCTGTAGAGAACTTGGACTCCTTTATTAACTGACCACAAGAACAATTCTGAAAAGCGAGGAAGTGAGTAATGACAAGCAGCTGGGGATTGTAACTGAGGGTATCTGAATCTGAAATATGACTGGCCAGATGCCAAGCTAGTTTTTGTCCTTAGCTACCTATGTAATTTTTCCCTATCTTCTTTCTTACCTCTCAGGTAGGTGACTGCCCATCAGCTTGTCTGTGAAAAGATTTCCAGCGCAAAGTCTCTCTGTGCACAAGGCTGAATATTAGCAGCAGTGGGAAGACCCCAGCATTTTAAGTATCTCAGGAATGAATCTTTGGTAACTGTCTATCTTCAAAGTACTGACCTTGGATGTTATGCTGCTTATGCAATGTCATGTACCAATAATTTCACTTTTCTGTGATAACCTGGTGAACTGATGGATTTTTCAGGTATAGTTTTCTAGGCTTAGAAACTATGCTTTCGCCAATACCATTGATGTACAGAAACTATACTTTGTTAATGCCTTTTAAAAGCATCATTTCGTTATGTCTCCTCCTTAGCAACTACCTATTCTACTGTGATTTCAGCTACTAAAAATCCTCCCAACTTTTGTTTGAAGTACTTATGGTTGGACATTACCAATATGCTCAGATATCTGCTACCTGATGTGTTGCTACATTTTGTGAGGGTATAGTGAAACATACAGTTTAATTATTCAGGCTCAGTTTGTCAAGAAAACAAACGTGTTGTGCATCCATAAATTATTGCATGCCACATCAGAAGTAACCTGAGAGAAAGTTGTGCTTGTGTCCTGTACTGAGTCTGAGTATGTGAAAGGATGAAATAATTGCTCTGGGGAGTACAGAACATGCTCAAAAGCTTAATTCATTAGTATTGCAATTACCAGACAAGAATGTCAGCAAAGGCAGGAGTTCCTACCACTATTAAATTCCATACGTTTCAGACTTGATAGCATGACAAGGGGAGAGGAAAGACCATGTTCCAATATATTTAAGTTTACATCTGTGACTATACAGTAACTTATTTAAGATACCTCACACTGTATCTCCAGTACTCTTTTACTGTATTCAGTCTCATTTTTGCAGGTTTATTATGATTGAACAGATAAAGTCTGAGTTAATATGTTCTGCAGAAATCAGAAATATTTTCTTGAATATAGGCCACTACAGTTCATCTTAGCTTCTTAATATAAGCTGTTTTGCAATGTGGTTATTTCTACCCATGGAGCAAAGCCCCAGGACACTACACCAAGAAAATAAATTAATTTCTCTAAGTCTGTTTTGACCAAACATATTTACATGCAGGTTTCTTGGTGAGCAGCTTATATATTCTACACTGGAGATGAAGAATAGGTTTTGTGCTTGACTGCTTGATTATGCTGAAAATGGGAGACATTTAGTAATAGGTTTGTAAGGATCTAAATCACAGAAGTTGCAGCTTGATTTTGGAGCAGTTTTCTTGTTTTTTTTTTCCTGTCCTCTTGTATGAATATGTAAATCATTGTATTTCTTGTACATATTCACAGAAGGACAATACAATATCTTTTATACTGTGACTGGCTGCATTGAAATACCAAGTGAGGTGAGAGGTGATGTTTCTCCACATTAGAGATATGGGTCAGTTCCCTGTTAGACACTAATCAGGTTGCTGTGATGAGATCCAGCTGTTCAACCCTTGTGTGCCCTAAGCCTTCTCTGCTGAAAAAAATCCTGGGTGCTGTTTCTAGTTTTGGACCTGTAGGAACACCCTAGAAATAAAAACAATGGTTCTTATACTTATTTTACCTAGGAGACTTTCAATCCAATTGTCTGATCATAAAAATAATGTTTACCTCAGCGACCATATATCCTTCAGTTCTCCTCTGTCTACAAGGGTCTCCCTCTTCTGGCTCACTACTTGTATTTTTTCAAGGACATCCAATATATTCTATAGTTGTTTAGTACCTAGACTTTGTAGATGTTTTTATAAAAAATTTTTGGTCTGCTTATCTGAAACTATAGAGAGAAATGAAATACCAGAAACAAAGCTTAGATATAATTTTCTCCTTCAGTTTCAATACCATTTCCTAAGGAATTATTCATGTTCAGGATCATTATAAATGGGGGAATTATGGGTCTTTCTCTAAGGTCCATGGATTGTGAGTAAACTGTTATGTTGTTGCTGCAGTTACAGACAGAAAATCCAATAGGAGTATGAAGATCTAAAGTTTGTATTCTCTCAGAAGATGCAAGAGAAAATACAGGACAGGAACACCGNCAGAAAAGAAAATTTCTTAGTCATACTAAAGTGTCCCTTGACTACCTGGTTTTTTCCCAATGTACTGTGAAGGAAGAGGACTGTCTTTATACACTGAACATTTCTTTACCTGACACAGGCTTATTTTTTTATTATATTTTTGTTTCATTTACCAGAATATCAATTATTTCTCTTTTACATGATTCTTTATTAGACTTGGGTTTTTTGCACTTGCTGTGTGGGTTATTAACTATAAGGGGTTAAAAGAGAATTATTGTTTTCTGCTAACAGTACTGCAGTGTTTCTCAAGGGTAAAACACTAAGTGCCAAGAGGTTAGTTCCGCTGAGAGTCAACTAGGAGAGCAAAATCATATTTCAGTATTGCTGCTGGTATCTTAGTCTTATATGATATCAGCTGGACTGGACTGATTATGCTCAATTGGAAAAGAGGAAAAGGGTCAGCTGATGTTGCCCTATCCTGATGACATGAGATAAAACTCTGAAAATGTGCAGTATGTTGCGATAAGAGAAAAAACCAGGGGTAACCTTTCACATTTGTCCCCTCTGGAGTCCAGTGACAGTTATACTGGAATAACAGATTTAGCTGATAATGGTACCCATCTATTTATATAGTTCTTCCAAAGGAATATTTTATCAACACTCTTGAGAGCAGAGATACCCTTTCATGACATCACATAAATGGAGAAGAAAAATGTCAGCTATTAGCATTTGTATAACAGAATTGCCCAGAGATCAACAGAGTATTTCCAAATTTAGTACAAAGAGATTAAAGTGCTGGCAGCATCCTCCCCTTTTTTCTCATGTCTCTTGAAATTCTGTCTTCCTCTGGAATCCAAGGAATTATCAAATTTTATTCCACTGTTATGATTGTAGATCTCTCTCTGTAGAGGCGAAGGGATTCACCAGAAACAGGGAATTCTTTGTGTACTGTTCTCCTTTTAAAAAAAAATTCCAAAACTTGGCTCTTTTTCTGCATGCGTATATTAACATTGACTTTGGAAGAAACAACATGCCTGTTTGATATTTTTCAGATGTGGAGCCAACAGGGATCTTTCTGGCTATGGATCTGTAAAATTATTTGAATTTTTTTCTGCATTTTACTCTGGAGATTTACAAGTTGATTATCAGGAGTGCTGTGTGAGTGGATGTCATAAGATGGTTTATGACTGGGTTATGTTTATTTTGGGCTCCAAACAGACACAATTAGGCTAAGGAAAATAGAACAAGTTTTCTAGCAGTTCAGATATTTCCTAGAAAGACATGTTGAGCTGAGAAGTTTTCTAAGAAAATATAGATCATCTTACTTTTAAAGCCTGGATATATCTAAAAAGAACCTGCCTGATTCTGGCCTCAGGAGCAAAGTTGCAATTTTCAGTTAAATAACAGGGACAGAAACAAGTCTTCCAACCTGAAAATGATATAATAAATCTTTTGAACATCCTTCTGGTGTTAACGCAGCATCAAGTAAGAGCACATGAGGGTTATAACCAGATTGTATTCTGTGCTGCATAAGTACACAGGAAGGCATGAATTTACTGTCTTCAATTATTGATTAATCTAATTTAATAGACAGAAAAATGGAGTGCAGTGGAAAGGGTTGGAGGAATTTAATAAAATTGAGATTTGTTTAATTAGCCATTAAATGTAAATAAACGACTAATAGAAGTGCCATTAACTGCCAATGACTACGGAAATATGAACAGTCATTTTAGGTGGAGACTGTGAGCTAGTGGATTTCTTTTCCTTTACAGTAAACCATTTTAATGCCTTTGAACAAATACATTACAAGAATACACTGATATAGTTGGAGTTCCATGTATGACTTTGCAACTGTCAGACTAAATATTATAAAGCAAGGAAGTAAAGTGATTTTCTGACATAAAGTTTAAAATCTAAAAATTTTGTATCTTGTTAATTCAGCTTAGCAGTGAATCCTGAGCAATGGATTGACTTGGCAAAATATCTTCCACATTACTTCGTGGTTATGTTTTATAGCGTTTAGAGTACGGAAATCTTTATGTCATTTCTGTTAAGTCAATGTAATTTTTTTTTCTTTCATGCAATTCTAATAAAACAATAATTTCATTTTGCTAGTAAGAGATGCAAGAGTTGTTAGAGAAAGATGAAAAATCCATGAAGAAAATATAAGCTTCGTCTCACTTCTTTTTAAATTTTCTGAAAAGCTTTCATTATCTTCAGTGAGCGTAACTGAACCACAGCCTCAAATTTTTGAGCTGAAAACAATCTGGATGTTTCATCCAGTAAATCGTTTACACACAGTTTTCCTGTTCTCTGTTCCCAAAAGTATGCTTAATCTCACCTGCTCAGTGAAGTCATTAGACTGCAGCACCTCTCTAGGTAATTTATTCTATTATTCAGCTGTGTTCACTGTAAAAAAACCTCTTCCTGATAGCTAATCTAAATTTTAAATTCCAAGCCATTTATCTTTGTTTCATGGCTCTGAATCTCTACAAGTAGGTTTCTGCCTGCTATTTGACTATTAAAAAAAAAAGGTGTATTTTTAAGAAAAAATAAATAGGTCTCACTGTATATTAGTTATAGGTAACCTTTCCTGTTTCATTTGAACTTACCATGGTGAAACCTAGAAACTTCTTTAAAGGCCTTGACACATTCCATGTCTTTTAGAGGAAAGAAAGACATAGCAGTGGCTTATTAATAAGTATTATGACAGCCCAAGGGCATCCTGTGGCAAAGACATCTCAAGGAGAAAGGACTTTTAATGTTGACAAAGAGGTATTGGAAATGACTGGGAGTTACAATGTGGGAACAGGCTGAGGAGATAAGGAATAAAAGGATTCAGGCAGTAAATATAGGAATGGACACAACAGTTAAACCCCACCCAAACAAACAAACAAACAAACAAACAAAAAGTACACAGTGTGTGGAAATCACCATAAGCTAAAAAAGTCCTAATACTGTTTTCTAGTGGATAGTGTGAACATTTTGTCCATTAGCAAGAATGCACTAGATCTTCCTCATTGTTTTCTAAATAATGTGACCTTCTCTGAAACTTTTTTGATGGCATTCTTAGTACTTCTATGCCATTTGCATGTAGAAATTTATTTTTATTTTTCATTTAAACATTTATATATCAATGTCTTTACTTTTTTAAGTATTCTATGTTGGATATAATCTATCTAAATTATATTCTTCCTGTTTCATCTTTTCAGGGATTAACACAATTTATATTTTTCCTAGCTGCTGATGCTTCAATTTAATTTTTTTTTTCTCTAGAAATTGTTAAAAGCAATTGCTTGTAGCAATTTAATTTTATCTGGTAATTACCTTTAGAATTTTGGTGATTAACATGACAGATACTTAATGGATCCAAAAACTCTTCCACTTTTATGCCTTACAACATCTCTACCTGAAATTAATATTTTTTTAACTTGAAATTATTATTCCTCTCTCTGCACTTTTCTCTCATAATTCTTTTTTTTTTATTATTTTTTAAATTTAAGCCAGAAGAAAAGTAGTAGTGAATAACCATAGGCATTTTAGTTCAGGTAGCAACATACGTGGGAAATAAGTAATTTTAGCCACTTCAGGAGTTTACTGTTCTAATGTTTTTGAGAGGCAAGAATAAGAATATTCTTTCTTAGGCACCGTATAACAAGGAGAAAATAATGTTATGATAAGGGCTGTTCTGCTATCCATCCTTGTGAACTTAGTGGTGGTTTCTGAATGGTTTTAAATGATTCTAAAGTATATTTATAGCCTGGCACAAAGCCACACTGTGTTCAGTGCCTTCTTATCAGACCTTTGGTGAGTCAGACAGGACACAATTACTGAGCTGTGTGCCAAGGTTCTGTTGTCTTTTCTGAACTGTGCAACCATTCTTTTCAAGGGTAAAATCTCAGCCGAATTACCAATAGAAATTACTTCCACACATTGACACACTGCAAGAAGCTGACATTTAGATCAAGAGAAAGGGGGCAGCAGGTTGGACCCAAAGCCTGAGGCTTCCATATTCTTGATTTCTACTTTACTCTGACTTCCCTGTTGTCGTTGATAAGCTCATAAAACCCAGTTTCTGAATACAGGCTCGAGTTTTCCCTGCAGTGGAGCTAAAAAAGCAATTCCTAGGACTCCACATGTGCTGAAACCCCTTGTCTTATTCTTCCACTTCCCACTCACATATTTTCTGGATCTTTCAGCTCTGTGAGCATTATGGGGTTCAAGTTCACCATGTTACTATCCTGACTGTCCATGAAAGAAACAAGATTAATTGGATTGAAGATTTAGGTACTGTAGTGGTCCCAATGGAATCCCTTTTTGATTCTCTGACAATGATATCTGACTGATTTTCTCAATTTTTTTTAATGTCATTTTGGACACAGATCTCATCCTTTTAATATTGAAATTTGCCCAAAGCCTGAAACAATGATATAATTAGAACTCCAAAATAAGAAGAGAGTTAGCAAGATGAGTTTTTGGGCTAATACTAAATTAATGAGCTCATTTAATATATGTACTGGGACTTTTAAATGCTGTCTGCTCTCAATTGGTTTTAGAAGTACAGCTGAGGCATTTTAAAGTGATTCTTTACCATTACTAGCAGTTTAAAAAAGATTTAGAACAAAAATAGAAAAATGAAGCCCTTAGAGGAAAATATTTCTGATTTTGATTGTGGCCTCTCCAGGTAAACAGTTCAGCTATCCTCAAAAATAGTTATTTAACATGGTTTCATTATCCAATAAAATTTTATTGTCCATGGTTTTTGGTTATATATTTTGTGTAGGATTATATAAAATAAATCATATATCTTGAAGGGATTATGAAACAATGTAGTAAGTATGATTTCACCATGGAAGAGTAAATAATTGAAGAAAAGATTGAATAATCTGAAACATTTAGGATTCATTCAGGAAGAGGTCAAGCATGAAATCCTAACAGGAGAAAGGCAAAGAGAATGGCCGAGAATCAAGATACTACAAAATGTTTCATTATTACAGCATTTCTTGAAAGTATTTTACCATTTTTCTGGAATATCTAAAAAGATAAAAATTACAAAGTTTTGTAAATATAGAGATTTAGTTATATTGAGTAAATTTTTATCTGAGGCTAAGTATTATCAGTATAACCTTTGTTTCTAAAGGAAAAAAATCCTAATATGCTATCAGTTTATTTACCGGTAATAATGTTAATTATAGTAATGAATACCCATCAATCAGGACAACCCACAGTGGCCAGCACCAAGAATATTAACATCCCTGTGATTAAAAATCATGATGTGGGTGTGGCTTAGGAAGCTTTGATAACAGAAGAAAAGAAGCTTCATTTTATTTCTGCAGTAATTATCTATGCAAACTGAGATTTGCATAGATATTTGTATTAAATTATAAAGTGTGGCTGCCATATTACAGTCCTACAGACATAATGTCGGTAGTGTCCTACCGTCATATCCCTATTCAATGTAAAACTCAAATCTCATTAGTGTTTACATCACCAAAATGCTTTTTCCTTTCCCCAGAAATATCCTCAAACTTCTGTTTTATTTTTGAAAGTTGTAACCAAACCAGTAAAATACACAGGAGCAAGAAAACTACCTCAAAACAAACCCATATTAGTTCTTGCTTTCCCATTATCAATCAGTCCTACAAAGCCTTCACTGTGCATAAGGCAAGGATCAAAGGTATTGTAGAAGGAGAATTGAATTCATAATAAAAAATGAAGTGAGAAAGCATGCCCTAGGGATGAAAATGGATTGAAAAATACATAGGTTAACACCCTCACTCTCCTCCCAAAAAAACCCAACCAAACAAAAAAACAAATCCCAAAACCCTAAAGGGTTCTGGTAAGAATTAGCTTGCAGTGTCTAACGTAAAATGTGTGGCTGGTTTGATTGCATTCAAGTAGCTACAACAATGAATTTCAACTTGCTTAAGAGAATTCATTATTGCTTCTGTCAAATGGTGTGTTTTGTGGTGAGACAAAAACTGGCCGAAGAAAAACCTGGCAGGAACACAAATGTATTTTCCATTTGGAAGGTCAGAAACCGACATAGTGGAGAGTTTACTGCAGTCAAGGATCATCATCTGTTAAGAACCCCACTGTGAGGTACTAAAAGCTCCTGGTGCCTACTGGTACATTCAGTGCAGAACAGTGAAGTCTGAAGGCTCTCTCAGCTGGGCATGCTGAGATGCAGTCCGTCCTCAGCCCAAAGCTATTCCTTTGTGCAGCAAAACTGAGGATACTGAAAAGACTGGGGAGAAAAGCTTTCATTTATCTCACTGCTGACCTAAATAACAGCAGTTTCATCAGCCCATTTAAGTCAGTAAATCATATTATTATGGCAGTCAAATGGGACAGAATCTGTCAGAAAAGCTGAATTGGATTTCTCAGGCATTCATTTCTGAAAAAAAGGAAACCCATAAGACCCTCTGTCATGTGTCCAAGTCCATATGGTGAATTGAAACAGCTTGTTCTAAATTTACTCTGAAGAGGAATCAACCAGTGGGTCTATCAATGTACAAGATTTGAAACAGAAATAATTTTAGAATAAATTAAATTTGCTTGAAATATTTTTTTTAAAATTCAGGAGCTCTTTACAGTATACATCCTTAATGAAATAATTTATTCTGAGGTCTGCTTCTCCCTCCAGGTGTACAAGTTTTAAAGCACAGTATCCACACCATTGGAAACAGACTTTTTTTCCAATATACTTCAGTGTTAGTGGTGGAAGAAGAGTCAAGTTTCCATATCACCTTGTGGAGCTTATCAAATTAAAAAGAGTGTAACACAGTACAGATTTTGCTCTGTGTTTAAACAAAGTTAAATATTAAATTTTGTATAATTACCTTCTCATTTTTTTGACACTTCTTAAAAGACAGGATAGTGCTAGGGGTACTGTTTTACAGAGAAATTATACCTAGTTTGGTGAAACAGAGGTACAAATGGAGTCCAGCAGCGCAGGGAAGGCAAATGCCAACAGAAAATACATCACATCACTGCTTAAGTTACAACAAGAAGAAGAAGTTAAATTGTTCCATAAGAAGCTTGGGCCTGCAGTGAAAGCCACCACTTATCTCACTGTGCTTTCTCTTAATTCTCGCAGTAGCCCTTCAAGATTAACCATCTCACCCACTCTGTTTTTTTCTGTAGACCAGCATGCAGCTGTTAATTATTTCTACTTAGCAATCTTCTTTTTTTTTCCTTCTATTTCCTGCACTATGACCTATTAACAACTTTTTCCCCACAGAAGAAAGAACCCCATCAGCTGGCACTTTTTTTTCTGAACATTAGATACCTTGAGAACAATTTTAATACATTATTAAAAGCAGCAGGAATAATAATTTTCTGAGTTTCTTATAAAACACTTGAATTAGCCAAGACATTCTTTTATTAAATACAATGGTAAAGGAAACAGGCTTAGTATCCTTTCAGTTGGAGACCATTCTGTGTTCCTTAGAACCTGCAAATTACTGTCTTGTCAGCAATTTCCTGTGAATAAAATAGCTTTGATCATTCAGTTTTACTTTTAAGTTTTTACCTACTTTCTACTTCTGACTATTTGAGAATTTTTCTTCAGCTTATTCCCTTAATCCCCATGGTCTTCTTAACCAGATCCCACATCTTTGGCAGCCAATCCAAAAAAGCCAACCTGAGGCATGGCTTCACATCATACTTTATCCAATAAAGCTGTCAATTGTCAATTAAAGAGGTGATCTTTCTTTTCCCCATGTCTGCCATGCAGGCCACCTAACCAATCTTAAAGAAAAGAACCCAAGTACAGATCTATTCACACACACACACACACACACACATATACACACAGAGAGAGAGAGAGACACACACACTCTGAACAAGTTTATAAAGCCAGAAGATCTGATATGAACAAGAGGTTGGGAATAAATGCTGTTAGGCCTGAGAAAGCAAAAGAGGGGAATATGCTAAGTTATGGTCCTCTCATATAGTCAGATACATTAGATGATGTGAACATAATGTGAGACCACATCCTTGTCCTGAGGATGGCTGGGATGGTGTTAACATTCTTCACAGCAGCCCCTACAGTATTGTTTTTCATTTTTTAAAAACACAGCTAAAAACACTCCAGTGTTTTGGCTATCACAGAACTGTGTTCACACAGTATCAGAGCTTTCTCTTTTTCCCACTCTGCCATGCCAGTAAGTAGACTGGGAGTGGGCAGTACACTGCGGAGGGGAGACTGTTGGGACAGTTGACAGGAACTGGCCAAAGGGATATTCCATGCCATAGGTTTTCACGATTAAAAATAAAACAGAAGGAAGTGGGTGGGGTTGTGGGTTGGCTTCCAAGGTTCAGAAAATTGCTGGGCATCCATCTGTCTGTTGGAGACTGAGTGATTTCCTTTGTTTCATTTTCTTTTCCTCTTTCCTTCACCTATGCAGTTGGCTTAAAAGAAACTAGACTAGCATTTGAATGGATTTTCTACAGATTAATTTTTCAACACAAGAGCTATGACAATAAAAGTGCTTATGTAAGCTTTAAAACAAGCCATTACTGGAAAAAACCCAAAACAAAACAAAACAAAAATCAAGCTGCAAACCAAACAAAACAAAAAACCGCCTGGATATAAAATTTCTTTATTTGTGTTTTCCACAATGTTAAATTAATTAATGTCACATTAAATTCAGCATCAACTTCATGTGAAATAGGGGTCATCATAGGTTTCCAGACTTGGAGTATGACATTTGGTACTTGTTCCTAGGATAAGCTTTAACTTTATATGTTTATGTGAAGTCTCTTGAGCTACCAAGATTCTAAGTCCAGCCCACACATTACACTTCCATTTCGTATCATGAAGGTTCATTCTGGACATCTGATAATAAGACCTTTGAATACTCCAAACTGAGTTTGAAATTAAGTGCATCTGCAAAGCAATAGGTAAAACTGGAAATAAGTGCTCAAAATCAAGCTTTACGTCCAAATTAATTCCTTTGCAGCTGATGGAACTCCTGCCGAAATAAAGACTCTGTTTGTTACAATATTATTCCTTTTTGGCTCAACATAGATGGTTCTGTGGACTTGCAGTCTTTCTTCAGACCACTTATTAGATAGCATCACCACATTTTGTACATTGTTGAACCTTACCGTTTTTCAGCTACAAACACCAGTTCATAACCTCTTGTTCACATCCTGGCCTGGCCCTGCCCTAGTTTGCCAGGAGGAATGTAAAGCCAGTTAAAGCTTTAACTCTGCAGCCTCTGGTGTGAAAATAAAAACACTTTTCTTCACTATATCTTCAAACAGAGAACTCATAAGAAAGAACATACACAAAGAACAAAACAGAGCTGTTTTATTATACTTTAAAATAATAAAGTATTCATTAAAATGTTATGTAACACATTTTAACGTTCTTATTCCTTGCAAAAAGTAACAGGATATAATACTGATGTTACTCGACTGTCAATGTAATTGAATCAAAAAGTAGATTTATGTTAATAAACAGTGATATGGACACAAATAACATGTCTGGAATCTATGCAGCTAAAAATACTTGTTTTCTACTTTGAAATAAAAATGTAGGTATGTCATTTTCTAAGAATTTGGCAAAAATTCCAACCATATGTAACGTAACTGACATTACATAGTTTTATTTGCAAAACGATTTACACAACTTTTTCCTTGCCAGGTCTCTGATTTTGAAGGAAATTATCCATTAAACAACTTCTAAATTCTAAAAAAGGTTTCTAAATTCATAACGCTAGCTGTGCCCTTAATTTTATAACTTAAACTTCTTTAAAATGAAATCAAAGCCCAAATCCAAGAATTTATCTGCTTTAAAGCCATTTACTCAGTCTAAGTGTCTGTGCACTTCATTTTATTGCTGTCAGTTCTTTGCTGTAACTCTGAAAAAGAAACAGGATGTTTCTTTCTTTGTCAGATAATAAAAGCAAGCACATAAAACAAGTGTAGGATCTCAGTGTAACTCTTGGCTTGCAGTAGAGTTTTGAATAGTGTCATCTGACCAGAACAAGGGGCTGTAGAAACAAGCTGGTGAAGATGATTGCTTGCAGTTTTTCATTGTAGGTATTTTTTGCAAAATATATCTACTTGTTCAATATACAGGTATATGACACATGTTCAGAAGGATTAATTTGGAAGACAGAAGTTTTCAGCTTCTTATTTAATGTATTTGATGACAAGATGTATTTTCTCAGGGATGTGACAATCCAGATAAGTGACATACAGTTTAATTTTTAATATCAGATCTGAATTTTTTTCTGATTTGGGAACTCCACCTAAGATAACTTCATTTCTCCTGGTACAATCCAATTAACTGATTTTAACTTCATTGTAAATGACTGAAATTATACGGAATAGATTTTGTGAGACAGATTGTATTTTTTTTCCTTTGTATGAATATGATAGAACATCCAAGGTATGCCTACACTAATGTGATGCAGTAGGAGTGCCATTTTATAATGCTTATGTCAATGCGTAAACCTAATGCCTAGTTTCTACAAAGGGCTCCCAAGAGCTATCTGTAAGTTAGTTATCCACAGAGGTATGAATATACAATGGGACATTTATATAAATACCAGAAAATCCAAGTTCTGAAATGCGTTGAAATCCACATAGTATTTTAGAGGACCTAGAAGGAAGACTTTTTTTCCAAGGGAGTTCAATTAAGCACTCATTGTCTTTATGAAATTCAAGGGAAACAAATTTGAAGAGGAAAACAATTCTTCAATACGGGCATTATGTTCATGACAAGACTACATTCCCCTCCCCACACACTAAAGGGAGATTGAATAATCTATGAAGGAGGAGGAAAAAAAACCTCTGCCATTACTTGGCAAACACACATTTTAATGATTTCAACACATAATACATCAGACAAGGAAGAAGAGACAAAAGATGTCCTAAGCTGCAACACTGCTGAGAGACACCCCACAGACACATACAGGCTTGGTGTAACAAATTTAACTTGTACCCCTGCATCCCTCAAGCAAAGGCTTGGAGGTGTGAGACAAACTGCCATCTGCCCTCCACTCACAGGGGGAGGGAAGAGATAAGGAACAGCTGGAGACAAAATCCAGCCACTTTGTACATCTTTCAAGGGTAGGCAACACATATTGCCTAGAACAAAACCTGAAATTACATTTCTCAAAATTAATATTCTATTAAGAGGGATACTGTAATGAAATGTATCCAACCAGATTCCCTCCTCTAGGTATTATTCCTTACAGAGAGCAATATCTCTTTCTTCTAAGTGTCCACAAAGCAGTTAAAAATAGATAATAGCATTGGTGAAAAAAACTAGCCATTGCCTCTATCACATATCTTTTATTCTGCATACATTTTAAAACGTTTCAGTAGAAAATGTCCAGTTCTCACCTTAAACACTGTCAGAGGCAAAAATAAATTTTATGCTGTCCCTGAACTTCTGTTTAGCTTTAGTTATTATGCAAAATACCTTCTTTCAGTTCACAGCATGTAGAAGGGAAGGATCACAGCCATCTACATACGGAGACAAGATAGCTGGTCAAAAGGATCCTTTCTGGCATTTGAGTTCATCCCAGAATTCTAACAGCTTAAAAACAGCTGCTGTTATCTGGTGTTTCTCATACCTTGAAGGTCAATTGTGTCTTAGTATATAATGCATCAGCCTGAGGAAAAAACGCTGTGTTTTCTAATTGCCTATTTTAGAACCTATTGTGAAAAAACACAGGTTAAATGTTTTGTCAGGGAGAAAGAGATTGATGAGTTGCTTGAAAAATAGGAATAGCTCCAGTCTGGATATAGAATCCTCCACAGGTGTGGGCACAGTGTTTTTGGTAGTTCAAGGTTTTTTTGTTGGCAATTTTTATTTTTTTAACTTGACAGGAAATGCTACGTTGTATCACCAGGAAACACCAGTGAGTATGAGCTGTAATTTAGGGCAGCTGTCCTTTTATGAGGAAACTCATTCAGTTGAATTATTAATTGGTGTCATCAAAAGAGTAATACAGACTTTCCAACTCCATCATTTAAAGTGTTGGTTTTTTCAAATGATTCAAAATCTGTTAAATTATGAATACATACATCATCTATAAATACTTATCTCCTAAACATTTAGCTGACTATTAGTACCTTTCTTATAGATGAATCTGCATCCATTTGTAGGCCTTTGCCTTTTATTCTTTTTGTTTCGCTGTTTTGTTGGGTTTTTCTTCCACCACCAAAGACACCTTTAAAAGTATCCCATAAAGACAATCTTTTGCCTGGTGAGGTTACTATGCCTTCATTCAAAGACAAGTGAGCAAGACTGTTTTCAGATGGCCTGAATAACCTCTAAGGCTGTAGGTGGATCTGTGCTCCACTGTGGATCCCCTCGGGCATCCAGGGAACAGCCTGCCTCACCATGGTCATTTGAGACAGCCTGAGGTCACATTCACACAGTTCCCTCTCTGACATAACAGCAATTCTGAAAAAATACTCTGAGATTTTTTTTCATCCTATAATCTCTTCATTCCCCGATTTTAAACTTTTATGTTTTGTGTTGGGTACAAATGTCACCTGGGTTTATGACATCAGAATTTTTTTCCCCACATAAACTTAATTTATCATATTAACAGGACACATATTGAACCCAGAATAATAGACATGTTCAGCTCAAAATTTTGATATATTCTAAAAAAATAAAGAGTATAATTAAACATTTTAGAGCATGCCAGAGCTAGATTTAGTTACACGTCAGTTGAACAAGTGTGTAGCCTTTATCAGAAGAAAAGTATTTGACGTGGGAATTTTTCTAGCGGAACTGAATTAAGTATTTAAATATGCATTTGAAGTCCAAGTGTCATGTTTTAGCATATAATGACTGTGGCCCATCTTAAGAAAAAGCAATATCTTTTTTGCAAAATCATTCTTCTTTAGTGTACAGACACACTTTTTAAGAAAATGTACAGTCATTTATAATCTTTCTTTGATAAAAATTTTATTTTAAAAATATAAGTTAAAAATTTTCTATTGATGTCAGCAAGTTATATCTACAAACACACACTCAAACTCAGCCACCCACCCATGGAGGGAATTCATCTGTTCAGAGATCTGTTTCAGGTACCTCTTCCTTAGTACCTTAGAATTTACTCGTGTAAGTTTTGATGATTTTTAGAGTTTTCAACAGTCTTTTCTGTTGCAATATTTCCTTACTACTTCTGGTATCTTAGTTCTTGGGGACACTTACAATTTCTCCAGTACATAAGATATTATCTCCTAACTCACTAGTCAACTGTCCTAACCCTAGAAGCAACATATGCTTTATACCAAACATCTATGAAATACCTTGAAGAGTTAAGAAATAGGGTTCATTTGTAATTCTTCCATCTATGAATGATCACAAAATTTTCTCAGGGGTACTGGAATGGTGGGGATATGCAGCTGGTCTCCAGAGAAATTTGCTCATATTATCCTCAGCACCTTTTGCTATCTTATTTCTGCTGTAGTTGAGGGCTTGGACTGCCTACCAAAAGAGTAGATACCCTCTGACAGCCACAGGGGACAGCCTGGCCCTGGCATCACGTCTGAACTGCTGGTGGCTCATTTGCCACAAGCCTCCTGCACTGACCTTTTTCAACAGATGAAGATCCTTCAGTTTATTAATTGCTCCTTGACTGTCCTCCTGACTCTGAATTCATCTTGATATTTGACCACAGTACTTGGATCAATAAAGGACATTTGTATTAGGTTAGAAATTTGTTCCTAGATTTGGATATCCTTTTTGAAAAGTAGAATACTAACTCTATAACAACAGTGACTGGAGATTAAATTGTGGCTACTAATACTGCCTCAGAAGTGTGCCCAGGCAATGTTTAAAGGTTGGATAATGTGACATTTTGGACTAACCAGGAAAAATACACCAAATATATTCCCCACTTTTTTTAAAAAAGAACAACTTTATGTAGATATTGTATATAAAAAATAAATTCAGCAAAATTCTTTAACAATAACATACAACATTGCAAGTATTCAGCTGCTTTCCAATAAATAATTATTATTTAAAAATATGTATTTGTTGTATACTTAGCGAGAAAGGCAAAAAATCTTTTTCAGGTGTATAGGATTTGCAGAACCCTTGTATCCTGGTAAACTTTGATAGAAATAAACAAATATCTGAAATTTCAGTGTAAAGAAAAAGCACTTAGTTCCAGGTCTTCATCATGTGTTTAGTTTGCAGATGGTCCAGATCAAAATCAAGAGGGCCTTAACACATAAACAGGAACAGAAAGAAGTCACAGAAGTAATAGGAAAGCTATTTTCTCTGGCTTTTCATAGATCAAATTATGGAACAAAAGGACACTGTAACAAGAGAAAAAAAATCCATAGTGGCGTATGTATCCATCCAATGTCAATCCAATACTGGCATTGACCTACTGTTCCTCTGGTATGCTTCTTTCATTGTATCTTTCTCCCCTCCCTAAATACAGAAAATTCAGTAAGGGCTGCCTTACTAGCTAAAGAGTCAAGCCTTTGCATATCATGGCTTTCACTGGCAATTTTAGCTTCAATGAAAGGAGCAAACAAATATACCCTCTGGAAGTATTATCTAGGTTTCAAATCATTACCTGATATTTCAGCCACCTGGCTTTTAAAAACCATTTGAAACAATTCTGTAAGAGACTGTTAATCATTTGTTTTGAATAGAGAAATTTTTGTAATAAAACAGGAATCATAAGTCTAAAAAGAACTGTTGCATCTATGAGATAGTGACACCAATATAAGACTTTAATGAAGAGGGAGCTGGTGAGTTCAGGGATGAAAATTTGAATATTGTGCAATTATCTGTTAAACTGCAAGAGGCAAAAGTGGACAAAACAGTTGCTGTGTGTACTATAAGCTGGTTTTCATAGTGCTGATTTTTCAAAATGTTTTTGATTACCTTTGTGTCTTAACCATGTGGTGTGCAGAGGCCTTCTAAGCAGGACTAAGAAACTGTGTAAGAGGATACAAAGTTCAACATTTTTAGACTTTAATGACTGAAAGACTTGTGTAAACTGAACAGGTAACCATTTGACACAGTGCTGATGTTTTAGAAAACGTGTTCAGTAAGGACTTCGCCATGATGTTTTGGCTATATAGTAGAGGAGTTCTGGCATCTACTTAGAGGAATGTTCATTATTTATTTCCTTATGCAGGTGGGAACTATCATTTGAGTGAGGGCACACTCTCTGCAGACTTCTGTTCAGTGTCTGATTTCATCTTGGACTCAAGCGTGAGAGGCACAAAACACTCTGGTTTACTCTGGGAAGGCAAATGAACATGTGCTTAACTTTGAATTTATAAATGCCTTCTTGAACTCTGTCAGAGTACTCTGTGTATGACCACAACTGAAAACCAAAATAGTTGTGGTCTGTAGGCATAAATCCCACCACATGAACCATTGTGTTCTTTGGACGAGCTTCTGGTAAATGTGCTAAACTGCTCTGGACTGAAATCCACTCTGTTACTGCCATTGTTCCTCTGTATCTGTGCCTACTGCTTAAACTTTTCCAACACTGTCCTATTTTCCATGTTAGTAGCGGGAGTGGAAATGACTGACTTTATTTTCTGCTTGCATTACATGTGTGTGCTTGTGTGGATCATGTCACTGTCTGGAGATGACTGGTGCCTGTCTGCTTTTCTTGATTTGGAAACAAACCACCTCCCTTTTAAGTGCAAGAAGTCACCCTGCCTAGCAGTGGGAAGTGGTCTTGCTGCGGTCTTGCTTATTGAAGATGGAAACGATTACAGAGAGAGAGGGTTCAAAGAATTATAGGTTTTCATCCTCAGTAGTTTGTTTTCTCCCCTTTTACTCTAAAAGAAGTCACTTATAAAACATGTATTGTTTTTCTGTGTATACAACTCTTCATAATTTCCTAGGAAAATGTGTGGCACCTACTTATTTAAGAGGAGCCCATCCAACTTTGCAATATTTCTCTTTTGTAAAAAGACCCTCATTTCCACTAGGAGATGCATATATTGAACAGCCAGTAGAACAGGAAAGGCTATTTTGCCTTGACACCATACCTAGTTTCCTAGATGAAAATCAAATAGAATTGAAATACATTTATTTTAGAACTGATCATGTCAAATTATGTATAAATCTGTTGGAAGATATTTTGGGGATTTTTTAAAAATTTTGATAGGCCCACATCAACCTTTCAGGATCTTTTGTCTCTTTGCTTCCATAGCCCATTGCTTGTCCTTTGATTCTGTGCAATTTTCTTAACGAACCAATATTTACATGAACTGATCATGGCATCTTTTCTGACATTTCTTTTGCAATGCTAAAAAAAAAAAAATTAGAAAAAGAATAATGTCAAAATTACTCCGTAAAAAATTACTTCAATGATTTGCAATGTTATGATACAAAAAACTGGGAAAAAAAGAGAGGGGAATAATTGCCTTTATGTAAAACTGTATTTCTGATTTAACTCACACATGGCTATTACATGTGTTTTTATTTTGGGAAATGTGTCATACAATTGTTTTCTATAATGTCTGCCACATGCTGCCTGTTACTTTTGCATAGAATAGTATTTTGTACTTCAGACAAAATAAAGATAGGTTATTTTCATATTTCTAGACAAACTAGTGATGTAATGGTTAAAACACTGGCATTGCTCACATAATTTCTGGTTGAAAATGTCAGTGAGGAGCAAAAAAGGCCTTATCTCTAGGAACCTGTGCAATCTAATGTGTGTTTTTATGTACCCCGAGTTTTCTAAGTGAGTTCTGTTTCTGCTAAAGTATGTGTGTAACTTTGAGAAGTTATGAATGGAATTATCAGTTTGGTTTAAGATTGGTAAGGCTAAAGTTAAATTTCTAATCTCTCTTTCCCCTAGATTCTGTCATGTTGGATTATAACACTGGAGGCATGGAGTCTGGACACCTTTGACTTCACCTTTGCCTTCCTTCATGACCCGCACATCCAGATTATATCTGTGTTTACCACATTTAGTTGCATACACTTTCAGCTTCTTCCAAAACCTAAGGATCTTCAGGTCCCCTTTCATTTCATACCTCACACACTGCAGCTTATTTTTTCTTCTCTTAACATCATACAAATTAGTCTCTTTCAAAATGCTTCTGCTAGAGTCATCTTGATTCTTTGTTCACCCCTTCTCCTGAGCTGTTAATTATCTTTCTTCTGCTGAATAAAACAACTGTTTACCAGTGTGTCCTCTCAATATTTTAGCAAACATTCTTTTATTAAGTTCTGCTTTTCTTTATTCTTCCTTATCCCTATAACCCATGCCTTCCTACTTTCCCCTTCCCTCTTTTTATTTTTCTTTTTTCACCTAAGAGTTGGAGATTAAAGTAAAATTAAAAAAAAAAATGTTTTCTTTGCCCGCTTAATAGTTCACCAGGATCTGGGTATTTTGCCTCTAGGAAAAAGAGTAAAACAATAAATGAAGGTTAATCAATGCAAATTCTGACACACAGAACAGAGAGGAGGAAGGAAAACTTAACACATATAGCAGTGGTTTGAAATGTATTTTTTCAGTGATCTTCTGTTAGATAGATGCTTATCCAGTACTGTGTAAAATATCTGAGTTTCCTAAGATTTTGAATTGTAAGAACTCATAATACAGGACCTGTCACCTTAGTAAGGTCTTGATACTAAATATTGTTTGTACAGGATTTGTTCCCCACCATCATACTCAGAAAATATCCAGAAACTGCAAAAAAGCATTTTCCCAGAAATAAAAACCTTTGTACTGCAAAAAGGACTAGAAATTGATTTTGCTCTAACATTGCAAAAATGGAATCATAAAATCATAGAATTTTAGAATGGTTTGGATTGGAAGGGACCTTTCAAGATAATTTTGTCCAATCCTCCCCTTCCGCTGGGCTCGCTCTGCCGCCCGGGAGGCGAGCTTACGACTTGCTAAAATGCTCGGCTGTGGAACAGACTGTGGGTTCTGAGCACCCTGCAGCAAGGTGAAGATGGAGCTGTTTGCTCTGAGCCCCTCTCTGGGGCTGGCCAGAGCCGATGGCAACTTGAGCGACCTGCGGAGACAAAGGAGGGGGAGGGGCCCCTTGTAACAGCAGTCCGAGTTTATTCCCCGAACAGAGAGAGCACAAAGAGCCCCGAAAGCCATCTGCAGCAACCTTTTGTACTACCTTGAGAAGTGGTAGGAACAAAAGGACAAACCAATAGACAATGTCGTGAGCTGACTGTACATAGATAACAGGGGTATTAGGGAGGAACATATTTTAAACAAACCAGTGGGGATAACAAGACAGTGTAACAGTCCAGAAACTTTTCTCATGCCTAACAAGGGAGTAATTCGGGGGAGGAGGTTCCCACCGGTATGGGGTCTCAGGAACGAGGCCAGTTCCCAGCACTGCCCTCAGCATCAGGGCTGGACTCATCCTCCGAGCAGCTGTCCCCGGTGGGAAAATCCTCCCAGCTCACATCTTTATTTACTTTGAGAGCGAAAGCAGACTGGGTCACCATCACACTCCCCACCCCCCACAATGAGTAGGGACTTCTTCAACTGGACCATGTTGCTCAGAGCCCCAGCCAGCCTGACCTTGAACACTTCCAGGCATGCAGCATCCACAATTTCTCTGGGCAACTTACGCCAGTTGTTGTTATCACCACTCTCATCACAAAAAATATCTTCCTTATCCTATCCTTATTTCTTCCTTATGTCCAATTCAGTTTAAAACTGTTATTCCTTGTTCTGTCACTGCAGGTAAAAATTCTGTCTCCCATCTTACTTATAACCTCCCTTTATATATTGAAAAGCCACAATAAGGTTTCCCCAGAGCCTTCTTTTCTCCAGGTTGAACAACTCCAACTCTCTTAGCCTTTCCTCATGGGAGAGGGGTTCCAGCCCTTTGATTGCTTTTGTGGCTCTTGTCTGGACCCACTCCAACAGGAATATGTTTTTCTTGTACTGAGGATCCCAGAGCTGGATGCAGTACTTCAGATGGGTCCTCACCGGAGCAGAGTAGAGAGGGAAAATCTCAACCATCAACCTGCTGGCCACACTTCTTTGAAGCAGCCCAGGATATGTTTGGCTTTCTGTGCTAAAAGAGGCCATTGCTGGCTCATATCCAGTTTTGCATCCCTCAGCACCACCAAGTCCTTCTCTGCAGGGCTGCTCTCAATACTTTTGTCTCCCAGAGAGTATTGATAGTGGTGATTACCCCACCCCCATGCGGGACCTTGCGCTCGGGCTTGGTGAACCTCATGAGGTTCAAATGAGCCTGTCAAGGTCCATCTGGATGGCACCATTTTCCTCCAGCATATCAATACTTTGAACCAAGGAAAGGTAATAAATATGTACAACCTGAGAAAAGAAATAACTTTTGTCCACACTGTATTTTTCATGGATTGCCATAGCAATTTAGAAAATAGTCCTGAAATGCTATTCATTAAAAATTAAGCTTTATTTTTTCACCTCTAATCATACTATTGAAACACATGTAGCACAGATGCTGCTACCATCGCGGTATGCTTTACATGATGGTGTATTTTCTGAAATTAAATTGTCAGAAAAAGATAATTTCATGGAAGTAACCCAATACAGTGTATCAAATGGTATACTTTCACTTGAGTATCCTTTCATTTTTTAATAAGTACTTTGACATGTAAACTCACTGAATCATTGTCTATGACTATTTATCTTCTGATTTGGAAACAGATATTTGTTTCCCTGGTCTTTTTGGAAAAGACCTTTATTACTTGATTAAAAGCAATGAAATGAGGAATTATTCCACATATATGTAGAATGTAGTCCAGCATTCAATACTGTATATTGGACTATGCTAAAAAGCAATTCTCCCATATTCTCACAGTTAATAAAAAAAAAATTATAACATCTTTTTTGAATACAGGAAATCCAGTAGGTGTATGAGACCAGAAATTAGCTGACTTATGAAATGAAAACTTCCTGGGGAAAAAACAGCTTGTGATCTTGTCTATGGTTTGGAGTAGAATATCAAAATTATGTAAAATATTGACTCTGTTTTCATCTTGGGACTTAAACATAAAACAGTGGCTCCCTGGGTCACAGTGTTGAGGTCAGGGCACAGTAATTGCAAAAAAGGCTAAAAATAACAAGGGTGCTTTGATCATACCATCTGTGCAAAAACAGAAGTGTCCTTATGTCTCAAAACTGCTTTATACATTTCTCAAAATTCCAGCTGAGCAGCCTGAGTAGAAGGCATGATGCACCATCCTGGCTAGAAATCTTTTACTGTCCAAAATCTTGATGGAGTAGTACCTTACACTGACTATAGCTGAATAGCAAAAAACTAACTTGACAGGACATTATAAATGGCAGGAGAACCTTAATATTTTGGAAGTGGATTTTTTTTCTCTTGGCTCTGCATAAAAGAGTTGTTCAGAAATGTTTCTAATCAACTAATTTCATCATGAAGTGGACCTGCTTGGGGGTCTTTTGTATTTTTTCGCATTGACTCAATCTGGAATCTTCTTTCTAGTAAAACCTGTAGAAAGTTTCATTTGAGAGATGGTGAGAAGTACAAAAGAAAAACTACTCTTCTACTATAAATTATAGCCATAGTTTTATATAAAATCTATACTCTCAGTGTCTTGAACTCAAAGCTCTTAATTTTCTTTTTAGTAAAAAATACTGTACAGGTTTATTATCAGCACTAGAAAAATATTTTTAATGATAGCAGAGGATCTTTATAATCATCTAGCGGGTCTTTGTAACACAAGGTATAGTCTTTTATTTGAAAAGTTTTGCTTTGAATTTAGAAATTTGTGATTGAGTGAGAACATAGCTCTTAAAAATATCTAATCCTAAAGTTTTAAGGTTATAGATTGTCAGGTCCTCCATTTGCAGGTTATTTCAGTGATTAGTTTTCTAACTATCTGCAACATCCTAGGCAGCTTTCTTTTAAATTTTTCACTTTGTAGCTGGTTTAATTTGCCTAGTTCTTGCTTCATTTGCTGCTGTAGTTCATTATCCTTTTGTCTTCCATATCAAAAATCCTACCATCAGAAACCTTCTCTACTGCATGTACTTACAAAATGATCAAGCCTGCCTTGCAATTTCTCTTTGAGAAGCTAAACAAATTGAGCTTATGTAATTAATGTGAGTCTGGCTCTCAAGATCATGAAGTACTCTGTTGCTGGGTTTTGAACGATATCCATGCATATAACATAATTTTAATTGGATGGTATTTTTCAGAACTGTACTCAGTGTTGTATCCTGTAGAAGTTATTGCACCTTTTTCATTACTTTGCTCTAGTCTTCTAAAGATCTAAAATACTGCTACTGTCTTTTTTGGATATGACATGGATATAAAATGGATATATTAGTGCATCATCTCAGGCCCAAGACTCATATTTGCTTTGTTCATATTATTAGTGCTTAAAACTTGTTGAGAGAAGGAAAGTACCCTTGAATGTAGCCTACTCTTACCCAGCTTACTGCTGGTAAGATGTCCAGCAGGACAGTGAAGATATAGAAAATGGGACACATCATGGCCGTGTACTTATGCAAGGAGAATGTATATGAGGTCCTTGGCCACTTCAGTGTGAAGAAAAACCAGAGTAGTTTGAACAACCACTGGTCCTGACACGTGAGCCTGTTGATTAGCTGAGTCTGAGCCCTCACCTTGGAAAAGCCAAGCTTTTCAGGTAGACCTGATACACTGCACATCTCACATTTCAGAGAAGCACAAGCATCCATAGCTATTCTGAAGTCACATTTTCCTGTATGTTGCACATTTGTCTTATACATTCATAGGATGTTTAGAAAATACTGAACTCACAATGGAATTTCCTGAATCACTGTTTGGAAATGACTGTACAGACTGAATCTTTTTCCTTTTAATCTGGACAGAGCCTCTCACAGACTCACATCAACCCCTTTTGATCTGCAGTCCAAAAGCTGGTGTCATTTTATTAACGACAACAACAACAAAAATTCTATAAGCAGTGTTAATGCTGAAAAGTGATAAAAATGTGCAAAGGTTGAGTAGGTAGGGCTGAATAGCTGGGAAAGGCGCAGTGACCCACACATGAGAGAAAAGAGGGAAGACCACATTTGATTTCACAAAACTTTTAATCAGTTTTGTTTCATTGCACATTTCACATGATTTGATCTAATTAGCCACATTCTGAAATGATCTTTTAAAAGATCTTGAAATTTCAGGAAAGGTTTTGTATTCATGCCTTTACCCACTGTGCAGTAATGTGAACAATAAAGAAGTTACTTCAGTATGAAAAAAAAATAAATTTCTCATATGCTCTGCAGTGCCATCTACAGTATTTTGGTCACAACTGAACCACTTAACAGGAAATAATGCACATTGTTCTATAAAGGAAAAGTGAAGTTGAAAGTGTGAATATATCAGTATCAGCAAATATTAGAGAACTGAACTACAAGTTAGCTAGGGACTTACTAGAGGAAAACTCTATTTCCAAAGTCTTTTCATTTTTGATTTAAACATAAAATTTTGTCAGAAAGGGTTTGAATTGTTTAACAACTTCTGAACAGAATCAGCAAATTTTAACTCCCACAATACTGCAAAAAGTGACATGATGCTGTTTTACAGAAATATGGCATCATCATGAAAATAAGAAGCATATGCATGACAGCCTTTAAAACGAACTTATTTAGGTTGTCTTTGCCTTCTGTCTTCAGTCCTTAACTTTTTAAGGTTACATTTTTGCATTTTTGTCCATGTGTGGAATGTAAAATAACACACAGAAATAAGTTCTGTCACATGTTTCCATGAGCTTTAAAAAAAAAAAATCTCTTAACTAACATTGAACTTTTGAGAATTGGCAGCACTGTTCCAAATGTTGAGAAAAGATAACTTTTTAGGTTATTAACTAAGATTTCATTGTATTTTGATTGAAATAGTGTGTACTTGACCTCATATGAACTCCATTTTTGCTATAGTCTGGGGGTAATTCTTTATTTAGAAAAAAGCTTAATTTTATGATTTGGCAACTATAGATCTTGTGAAAATATAATTTGTTTTCCCCTTTAAGTCCTGACCTTTAAATTCTATACAAAGAGTGCTCCATACAGTGTACATGCAGAGGAAAAGTTTTTATTTATTAAACTAGATTTGACTAGTCTCTGGAAAAATGTATTACTGAACAAAGTAAGCAGTGGTGAACATTTTTAATTAGAAGCTGGTCTTAATCATTAAAACTAAGGTAATATTTTCTTGACCACTGAGCTTAGAAGTCAGTTTGAAGGGTTCTTTTTAATTCTTTAAAAAGTAATATATAGAACAAAGCCACTATATATTCATTTATTTGCTTACTACTGTGGAAAAGTTTCACAGGAACATATGTGCAAGACCTTGTTTTCCAAGTAATTACTCAAAAAAGTAAAATTGTCAGCAAAACATGAGGGCCTGCTTTTCCTGGGGTTTGTTGTTTACCGCCTTCTAAAAGTTGTAGAATACCAACTTTTTGTAAGGTTTGAGTGGGAAGACCAATTTCTGTTTCTTCTTTAAATACTACCAAAAATACTGAGAACACTGGGTCCCAGTGTAGGGTCAGAGCAATTATAACATTCTTCAATGATGATAAATGAGAACTCAAAATGGGAGCTTATCGGTATGGTGCAACTTCACTACAACAAATAAAACTAAAGTCTCCTATGTTACTGTAGTGGGTTGAAAAAACCTGAGTTGATAGAGAGACTTGTAAGCCAATCGCTTCTCGTGATTTTGCATATCAAAGTCAGCACAGCCGCGGGAAGAGGGGCTTTTTGGGTTTCCGGTCTCGCCTGGAGGGGTGGCGGAGTGCCCCGCCGGGCCGGGCCGGGCCGGGCCGGG